>VDFB02281492.1:515916211-515970411 GCA_007258455.2 Sequoia sempervirens
AATTATTGGTTACCCATTCACAATTTGTTTCTTTGAATTTTCTCTATCTATCTAATGGTCGGTGTGCAAGATCTTTTTTGTTTCTTTTTTTAACCGTAATGCATTTGTACATATGTTATAAAATTTTGCCTTGTAATATATATAATTTTTGTGTATCTTGATTAGGGGAGTGGTAAACTGTATTTCAAAATTTAAAGGTCTTTAATTTGAATAGCCAGGTAAGTTTAATTTTTATAAAATTTAAATAATAGAGATTTATTTTTATTTTGTAGATGAAGTATAAAGGAAAATTTTCATAAAAATTAATAGGTGTTACTAAAAACAATAAATTTTGTATTGAAATAGGAAAATCTGTAACATGACAACAATTAAACTATAAATATTGAAAGATATAACATTCATTACACATGACGACAATTAAACTATAACTATTAAAAGATATAACATCCAATAAATATTGAAAGATATACTATGGATGTTATATCTTTCAATATTTATAGTTTAATTTTCGTCATGTTACACATTTTCCTATTTCAATACAAAAAAAATAGTACCAAGATAATAGATTCATGAATAATAATTCTTATTAGACATTCAATAACACATATGGATACTATTTTAAGTACTAGTGCACAGGACTTGGTTGAAATAAACGAAATCCATAAGTTTAGTCTTTTAAAATAGACATAAAAATAGTTTTTGTGTCAAGTTTATCTTGTTTTGTTTTTCATGACCATTTTGATTATGATGTATTTTACAAAATAAAATTACATCTTATTTATCTCCAAAATATTTTAAAACTATACTTTGAGTACCTTATTAATATGTAAATGCGTACATATATACACACATACATATATGTATTCATAAATTTGATATATGTATATATTATACATTATATGTGTGTATGCACACATGCATACATAATTTTAATAAAAATGATTGAAAAAATTCAATATTTTGTACAACATATTATTAGATACTACCATATTTTTAATTTCATGTGTACACTTATTTGTAACTAGTATATGCTCCATTCAAAAATAATATTGTAAAAATTTTCATAGATCATAAATGATATATCTAGTTGATGAATGCATACCATTATGGTGATTTTTTAGATGACATAAATTTTATAAGCATCATATAAAATATGATGATATATTGTAATTTTATGACATACATCATTATAATAAAAACAATATATAATCATGTAAGAATGAATTGATATATTGGCTCTCACAAGTTATTATAAAATTCAAATTTATTGGTTATGAATATTAGTACGACAGTTGAGATCAAATTGATGTGAAAGAAATAAAATTTTGTAAGAATTTATTGTGTTTATGTTGGGAAAGGTTTCTCAACCTTCTACTGCAATATTTTATATTTATTTTATAGTATTTTATCTTCATATGAGAAAGAGGACATCCCAATTTGAGATGGCACTTTTTAGTCACATGTTAAATACTTTTTGATGTGTGCAAGAAGTTGTAAGAGTGTCTAATTTTATTATGGTATTATAAATTGTGGGTGTTATTATAGATTTTGTGATGCATGTAACAACATTATTATAGGGAGTTACATAGTAGACTTGAATTCTGACCAACTTTATGATGCATGTTATGAAATATCATAATGGATCTTAGAATGGGGATGATGGAGTCAAAATGGAGTGGCTAGGTTGGTGATTTGATGATGACAAATTATGACAACATGCGAAAATCTCAATATTAGCTTGTTGACATATCATGAGACTTGGTGCCCATTAGGAAACATTTTTGGGAGCGACATTCTCCAATGGTTTATGACTTTTTTAATATGTATTATTTAAATATAGGTGTTTAGGATGGAGATGTAGTATGACACAATATTGTAGGGGAATATGTTGTTGAAATTTTTCTAGACACGTTTTGGATGTTCTCTTACAAAGGCTTGAGTCTATTGATATATTGTGACTAGAATGGCATTATAAATGTATCAATTCAAGATTTGGAGATACGATTTTTTCTCGAAAAGGTTTTTGAATGTTAAACATTCTATCATTGTGGTAATTTTTTACATCCATACATCAAATTTTAAGGTCAAAGTTACTAATTTCCAGCTTAGTAACATGTCCACTTGAGTCTATTTCATCAAGGTGGACACCTCTCCATACACAATATCATCTCCCTCCCATGACTTCAACATTCCATCCTTGTCAATTAAAATTGATCCTAAAATTTAGAGGTGCTCTTGATTTTTCTAGAAACATCTATGAAAAAACAAAAAGAAAATTATAGAAAAAACTATATATATATATATATATATATATATATATATATATATATATATATATATATATATATATATATATATTAAAACATTGAACATTCATGTTTAACTTTTACATAATTTCATACAATACATAAAACTGCTTTCAATTATTTATACATATACAAATACTAAAAATGAAAGGAAAAATAAATTATATTTAAAATTGATTAAAAATTTTACAATAATATTTTCTTTTATAACATATATTCTCATGCATTTCATTAAAACAACAATACTCTGTGGACCCTTTTTTGGAGGAAGTGGGTGGAGCCCTTGGTGATTTTTTGTTGGTGGATGATGATTCCTCTAACATTTTTCATTCCACCTTTTCCCACATATTGGTTGAAATGGATGTTTCAAAAGGGTTGCTTCGTGAGATTTTACTTAAATCTTCTAAAGGTTTTTGGGTCCAATCTTTGGACTATGAAGGGGTTCACTTATGTTGTAGAAGATGTTTTAAAATAGGGCATGTTGTTGCACAATGCGGATTTGAGAAAAAAGCAACGACTACTACATGGTGGAAAGGAGCCTCTCAACAACATTATACTGTAGAGAAAAAATATGAACAACATAGAAGTTTTTCTGAGGTGGTTGCGTTGAAATCACAAGGTCTTGGGGCATCCCCTCTGGATGTCTCAAATGGTGGGGCTGCTGATGTTGAACAAGATTATCATGTTGAAACCCCTAAAGAGCGAGAGAATGGGTCACGGGTTGCCATTTCTGGTGGTAGCGGTTTGGATATCATTTTTAGTGGCTTTTTTGATAAGTCTATGCTAGCACAAAAGAATAATGATGAAATCTCTGAGACAGTGGTTGCTGGCATTCATCTTCAGGAAAATTGTGTGTTGGCTTGGCATGATAAGGCAACACAAGTGGAAGAAGGTTGGATTACTATTAAGGGAAAGAAAGAAAAATTCTCTAGGCCTTCTTTTGACATGACTCTTTGTTCCCACAAGAGTAGTTCTAAATGTAAATCTTGACGGGCCTTATTTGGGGACTAGTTTTTGGCTGGCTGCAGGCTGTTCTTTTTGTAGCTTTGTTTTTGGTTGAAAAGAGTTTCAGGTCCCTTCAAAACCTAGTTTTTCCTTAATCAAAAACAACAATACTCTATGTGTTTTATGAAAAGGAAAGTGCATAAGAATCACTCAGCATAGACATTGTGTAGAGCAGGTGGTGTCACTTGGTGGGATATTCATGTCTCGTCTTGCATGCAAAGTGATTTTAAGCATATCAAATAATGAATTGGCGATTGAATTTTAGTAGAAAGTTGAAAACCTGTCCCTATTCTTGCAAACCTAATTTATTGCAGTCAATTTGAGCGCGATCAAAACTCAATTAGCCGCTGACTTGGAGGATAATGTCCAACACCTGTCCCAACAAACTACATTTAGATGAAATTTTACTCATAACATAGTCCAATCCTTACGTTTGTAGTCATACGTAGGAACACCTTCTATGGAATGAAATTAGAAAGAAAATTACATGTATGGCCATTGACCAAGATTCCTTAATCACTCGATTAATTCGACTACTTTTGGAGTGAATTAAATTAAGTATTGTGTTTAGTGATATGTTTTGCACCTTGCTTTTTGCATACATTATAATCAACCTTTTGTCATTAGTCTAGATTGACATATATCATTGGGGCCAAGTTTTATGTTTATGATTGTGGGGTAATGGCTTTTGGAATCAACATGATCTATCATAGAAGTTGATTCATTGATTGTATTTCTTGTGAGGTACGTGACATTTGTGCACTTACATGGTACTAGGCTTTAGATATCTAGGCTACTAAATTATGGTAGAGATATAGGTCTCCATTTGAGTTATGATTTTGGGATATATGAGTGAACTTAGCATAAGACCCTCTAACATATTAGGATTTTTTGTTATCTCATATTGCATATGAACATTCAAACGCAATCTAAATTATTAGATCATTTTGACTTATCAGTTTGTTTCAATGTGAACACATGTGTCTAATGTTTCAATTTTCTAAAGTCTAGCACTTTTTAGAGTTCATAATTGTATGTATGTATAGTAAAGTAATCAATGCAATGTCACACATGCACATGCAATAAGAATTAGTTAAAAAAAAATTCAATGATTGTGTACACATCTAATCAAATAATTTAATTCAAAGATCAAAATAGGTATTATAATCAAAGTTATAACATAAGAATGAACACAAATATCCTTTAAGAACTATCATTTCAACTTGATGCTCTTTGCATTTATATTTATATTCTTTGATTCACTTTGCATTTCTTCAAGTTGATATTGAGAGAAATAAATGCACATGGAAACACTCCCTAAACTAATCTTAAAGAAAGTTAATATGAAAGAAAATTATTGTGCAAATAAATGATCTTTACAATTACATCTTGAATGAGAAACACATATAAAACATAAATGAAATAAACATTAACATGAGCATTGACATGAGGTTCAAGAGAAAAATCCCATACTCTAAAAGTAGAACCACATACATTATTTAGTAGCAACCATTATTACTATACAATCAACATGACAGGTATCTTATAGAAGTATCATCAATACATGAATGTTGAGTGATTCTAGTACACTACATCTCCAAGTACTAATAAATAGGTAGAGCATAATTTGGAAACCATGAATGATTTAGGAAAACCATTTGTGAAGTCACAAGAGCTATGAGGTTCACATGCATGATTCCAAATTTACAAGCACCAATAAATATGTAAAGTATAAATTTGAAACCATGAATGATTTAGGAAAAGCATTTGCAAAGCCACAAGAGCAATGATGTCCACATGCACGAGTCCAAATTTTGATTCCCATCTTTGGTCTTTTTCCTCTTAGTTATTATTAGCATATTTCTTACACCATATCATACCTCATAATCTATCATATTGGATCACCTGAACTTGAATAAGAACATAAAAAGTTATAGAGAAAAATTAGTACATATGTATTTAAGGATAATGAAGTAACTATTCAAATCAAATGAAAATAAAGTTACCTTAAATTATTCAAAATATTAGAAAAATTATATGGCTATAAAGTCAAGATGTAGCTCCTAATTTTGGTAGTGTCTTTGGTAATTTTTGTTAGAAATTTATTAAATTTGATGACATTAAAGTTTTAAATTATTATTAAATTGGAAAAACATGTGTTTATGCTTGAAATATCATAGAATTTCAATCATCGGCCTTTGTCATCCAAATCTAAAAGGATGGGACCAAATTTTGAATAAGAAACACACTTGTTCTACATAATGTGAGTGTGTTGCATGCACATCACCTACAAGTATGAAAATGAGCAAAAAACATGTAACTTTGCTCAATAATCCTTTTCAATATAATGTAATTCTTCTAATGAATATGGAAAAAAACCACATTAAATAAAATATTTAACCTATTATTATACAACATTACTAGATATATTATTAATGTAAAACATAACAAACATGTATCTATAGATTTATACCTTAGAAAAATACAACTAGAATAACATGAGGTAGTTTTGAAACTTCAATAAAGAACTAATTGCATTAATTTCATTAGACTAGCATTACACAAGAAATTGTTATAGTATGAGACCTATACAATAGTTTTTCACTCCTTATTATTAGAATTCAATACTAAGTGTTAAACAAATTCTTTCCCAAAAATCCCTTGTATAACGAAAATAAAATATAATTCAAATAAAATGACAATGCTCCTCTCACATAGATGATTGACACTTGTCAACATTTTTTATAATATGAAGAACTACATAATATTGTGTGGTCATATGAGCACTCTTATGGGCCCACTTTTCAAATTTCATGAGCTAAAATGTGATAGAGAATCCCCTTGAATGGCATGGGAAATAAAACACAAAGAATAACTCTATCTTGATTTTCTTAGCTCAAATGCATGTTATACACAAGTATAAGAGAATATATCAAAAATTGCGAAAATAGATTTATTAGGAACAACATTATCAAACACATGGGTATCAATCAAGTGTACATAGACAATGAAAAGGTACATTTAATATTTTTTCAAGTAGGTGGCAATGGAGCATCAAGAATAATTGTCTATTATTCAATCTCCCAATTAAGAAGGCTTTCAAGTTTCATGTTGTAATCCCATTGATCCTTTTCTGCATCCTTTGAAGATTCAAACCAAATAGACATATAGTAGATAAAATGATAATTAGAACATGGTATAGGAAAAATATTCATAATTTTTCTCTTGGTAATTGTAGGTCCCATTTGATGTGGTTTTTAGTCACACAAAATATAGTTAAAATTTATACAATACAAAATTATCTCTCTTGAAATACTTAAAATTCAAATAGAGATTGGAAACGCAAGGCTTCAATTGTCAAGTCTTGATATACTGGGTTTTCTCAAGGCTTGTACATATTTACTCTTTTCACAAAGGGACTTTATATGATTTATTCACTAGATTTGGAAAAATTGAAATTCACATGACATTTGACTGGTTTTATAGGATTTATCACTTATTCTTGACAAGATCAATACTTGTTTCAACAAATTTTACAAAATAGAAGATAAATTTGATTAGTTCTTTTGAATCTTCTTAAATATTTTCACAATGTTCAAATAATTTTGTTTTGATTGAATAAGTAACAAACTAGGGTGTTGAACCCTTTAAAACAAAAATCCCAAGGGCAGATCAAAATAGACCACCAACATGCCAATAATAACACATGAGAAATAATTAAAAGCTTATAGTCTATATCAAATATAAACATAAAACACAAAAAAACTAAGAAAAGAGCTATCCCTAGAATCTTCAATAAGGAACTAGTACATGTTTCCATTAAATTCAAATAATTTTATTATTTTCTCAGGTTTAGAAGTATTTAAATGGATTCACTTGACTCCTTTCAAACATATTCAATTATGCTTTAACTTTCAAAGGATTTAAAAAGAAAAAAAGATAGGGAGAGAAGAAAGGGGCCAAAGAAACTAAGTACTTAGTAATCATGCATGTGTACTTCTCAAAAAATATAAGAATAGAACTAAAATTGTTTTATAGCTCAACAAAAGTTCATATATACATACCAAATAATGCAAATCTTAAAAGAAAAACTCATTACTCAAAGAAATAGATCAAATACACTTTAGTCCAACACAACAATTTGATATTTCAATGAAATTAACAAGGTACAATGATGTATGATTTATTTCTCACAAAAGCGATTGGCATGAGAAATTCCTTTAAAGAGTAGAGGCATATATTGGCCTTATTCATTCTTGTTTCTTAGTGCAGTCTTTTTACTTTATACGATGTGTTTTTCACTTTGTGGATGACATTAGGTATGATGTCCTTCATAAGTGTGATCTATCATAGCATATTACATTCCTCTTACTGGTCTAATGCAACAAACTGCATCCCCTAAGTTTTGAATATTCTATTCTTTGATCAGTCCTCTCTTGGAGACGTTAGACACAATGTTCCCTATGTGACAGACCTTGCATGATCCTAACAAGACTCATTTGAACTTTCTTTTGCATTTTACATTTTTACATGGCCACCTTGCATAACACAACTTGCATATCTATGGTACCTTTACATTTTTTCATGAGTTCTAAGCATACAAAGCTTTGCTTGTCTCATGAAGCACAAATCAACATTGTCTTTGTGGCACCTTATTAAAGTTATCAGGAGGTATAACTTTACTATGGTTGAGCGAGAAATCCCATCCAGTGGCATGGATTTTCCCCATAGCCACCTACTTGTGTGAGTGCATACCAACTAAGTGTATGTTTCTCACCTTTTGGGCCTTCTCACCCTGTGGACAATCAAATTTTTTGTGGCCACAAAGTGAGTATACTTTGGATTTCTCACCCGATGGACAACCATAACTCTCATCACCCCAAAGTGAGTACACATTTTTCTTTTTCAAAAAATCAAATAGCCTAGATCTGATCCACAACGAGCTAAAAATATGATCAAAGTTTTCATTCTTTTTCATCACATTCATGTGTGTTCCTTTGCACTTATGCTTGGTTTGTCATGAGACCTTGATCTTGGGGGCTTGATCATCCCTCTCGATTGATGTTTCATCTTACCAACGTGTGTGCATTAGGATCCCTCTCGATGTGCATGTAGAGCTACTTTAGCGAGATTTTGAAGCAAGTTCATCCTCTCCCTAAATTGAGGGCTTAATGTTTCACCAAAAAATGTGTAGTTGAAATTTTTATATGCACTTGAGTCTTTGTTTTGGACTTTGTCTTGATTTTTCCTAGGTCTAATGTTGTAATGTGGCCAACATGTTCACATTAGGTCTTGAATCTTTATGAATCATTAAGACTTTTAGGTTGTCTTGTAAAGGTGTTGTCAAGTGTTATAACTCACTTTCACACTTTTCTAGGATCCTTTCACCATAATTCATCTTTTGATCACTTACCAAGTCTTATTTCAAAGTGTTGTAACCCACTTTCACACGTTTCTAAACTTGTTTTCACTAATTCAACCCTTTCTCATGTATAAATGACTCTTTAATACACTTTCTGGCAGTTTTTAAGTGTGTTTTTGAGGATACTCCAATTGGAAAACATTTAATGCCCTGTAATTCCTGACACCCACTTAATTTTCTTAAGCGGGACTAAGTCGCCAATAGGGAGACTTAGTCCTTTTTGGCACAAAACTCAAAATAATTTCAAATTTCTGGCAGGATTTTGTCCTCTAACCCTTAAGGTCGGCCTATGATGTGTTATTTTTAGGAAATTTTCTCCTCATTTTACATCCTCCTTTCATCTCCTACAATTCATAATCTCTTACACTCATTAAGCATTCAATCTTACAAGCAATCAAGCAATCAAGCATTATCAAGTCATCCATTGGAGCACTTTATTGCATATCTTCATATTTCTACATCAAGAGATTGGTAAGTTTATGACATTGCATGTTGTTTATTTATCATTCTCCTTTCATTTCATTTCATAGGGTTTGATTACCAAAGTGGGGTTTGACCAAGGTAAACCCCTATACTCTAACCCTTAACCATTTTTTTCCTTTTGCATGTGTGTTTGCAGAATTTTGTATACAAATTTGTCAAGAAAATAGGTGTTGAAAAGTGGTCAAGAAGATTTCAAATTCAATCAAGTCATCACAACCCTAATTCAAGCTTGGAGATACATTTTACCTCATTTTTTGTAGAATCAAGTGTGGACACCTGTCAAGAAAGCAAGTGCAGACTTGTGGCTACCAAATTTTGTCCCAAAATTCTCAAGATTTGTAGGAGGAATAATTCACACTATTGGAATATTAGTCCTACTTCCATACCTAAAAAGTGATTTTGGCATTTCTAGATATCCATTTGGCAGATTCTCATTCTGTTAAAGTTTCCTAAAACTGGGACTAAGTCGCCCAGCCTAGCGTAAGTGTCCCAGTCAAAAAATTTAGTCAATTTGTTAGGATTCCATAATCTCCCGGCATCATATTCCATATTCCAGGTGCACCTATTTGATTCTATTTCATTATTTCATCATTTACTTGCATTTTTAGGCATTTCTGCATATCATATTGTGTTTTCAAACAAGTTGCATTTGTTAATTTTTGCATCATTAGATCATTTCATTTTCAGTTTAGTGCATTATTATATCTTAATTAGACATAATACATCTCATACACATTAATTTTGAGTGTAGACATTTGGATTTTGGCCTAATTCTTTCCCCTTTTAGGTGAAAAACCCTAGAAGGACTAGAAAGCATTTGGTTTGCCAAAATCATTGTCCACATTTTAGTCTACAAACACATGCAAAAGGGGGAAAATGGTTGAGGGTTAGAGTATAGGGGTTTTCCTTGGTCAAACCCCACTTTGGTAATCAAACCCTATGAAATGAAATGAAAGGAGAATGATAGATAAACAACATGCAATGTCATAAACTTAATCAATCTCTTGATGTAGAAATCTAAAGATATGCAATAAAGTGCTCCAATGGATTGCTTGATTGCTTGCAAGATTGAATGCTTAATGAGTGCAAGAGATTATGAATTGTAGGAAATGCTAGGAGAATCTAAAAAGAGGATAAAAACCCTTATTTATAATTATTATTTTTTTAAAATTTCCCAAAAATAACACATCACAGGTTGACCTCAAGGGTTAGTGGACAAAATCCTGCCAGAAATTTGAAATTATTTTGAGTTTTGTGCCAAAAAGGACTAAGCCACCCCTACTAGAAACTTAGTCCTACTTAATAAAATTAAGTGGGTGTCAGGAATTATGGGGCATTAAATGCTATCCAATGGGAGTTTCCTCAAAAACACACTTAAAAATGGCCAGAAAGTGTATTAAAGGGTCATTTATACATGAGAAAGGGTTGAATTAGTGAAGAGAAGTCTAGAAAAGTGTGAAAGTGGGTTACAATTGTTGGAATATGGATTCTAGTGTTGTCACTAATGGCAACATAAGTCATTGATCCAGTCCATACTTCAGTAATTGATCATACCGAAAGACAAAGTAAAGAACAGGGTATCCAACTGAAGTTGAATCTGTCAAGTGCTTTGCATTACCAGTCTATCAGTTTTGGTTGTGGATATCAAGGAAGGTCGATGGGTTTATGAAATTCCTTATTCTTGAGGTTTGTGCCATCACATCTAGTGGTGTACGAGTTAGGAGATCCGATCGTTCTATTTTCTGTTCAACAATGTTAGAAGGCCGACTAAGTGAATATGGGATGTTGCGGATGTTCAAGACAAAATTTTTTGGAGTATTTTCATATTAAATTTTTTTTTTTTGTCCTCACTATGTTGTGGTAGACTTTGGTGGATGTGCATTAAATGATATTCATGATTTGAGCTGACAATTGGAAAATATTTTCTATTTTATTGAAGCTGACATATAGCGATTGAATCCTTGGTAGCAAATATCTATAAGAGATCGGTTATTTCATTTTGGAGTGTATGTGTGATGTGTTGATGTGTGTTGTGAATATCAGAAGAGTAGTTGAGTGTTTATGCACAGTTTCACTTGTGCAATAGAGGATTTTGTGAAGCGAATTAAGACAGAACAGAGTGAAGTGCAGAATCAGACAAAAGGTCCAAAATTTGATCTATGAGACTAACCAAAACTATAATTAGGCATTTGTAGATGATACTTTCTCAGTTCAACCTTTTGATGTAATCTAAATCTTTTGTAAGGTAGTGAACCTTCCTAATTTTGAGCAGTGAGCTCTAGGCAGTGTGCCTGAATGCAAGTGCATTCTCATTTTATAAAACACTTATATTTTGAGTACTCAAATTGTGGATAGACCTCCACCATGGTTTTTCCCCTAACAGGGTTTCCACATAAAAATCTTTGTGTTATGGTGTTGTGGCTTATTGTTTTATGTTCATGAATCTTTCTTTTGATTGAATGTTATTGTCACTTGAGACTTCAAATTAATAAAGTTAAAAATTGCACAACATTGATTCACCCCACCCTCTCAGTGTTGCTTGATTCCAACAATTGGTATCAGAGCTAAGTTCCTTGGAAGAAGTTTAACATCTTGAAGTGGATCTTGGAATGTAATGGACTTTTGGTGGTGCTTGCTGATCTTGATCAGTCTAAAGTAGAAGTCTGGGAATTGAAAGCAAATCTTAAGGATGTTGAGAAATTCATTTAGAAATTGAGGGATTAGATTGTTAAGTCCAGGGAGAAGAGAAAGGATCTATGTGACCAAATTAAGCAAAAAGAGAGAAAAATCATGGATGATGTTCACCTAAATCAAACCTTGAAGGAAATAACTAAAGAATGTGAAAAGCTTGCTAGAGACAATGCTACCCTAAAGTGAATGAGATGGACTGTATGGAAATGAAGATGACTAAGGAGATTGAGGAAAGTAAAAAGAATGAGGAAAATCTTGCCCAGTCCCTAAAAGAGAGATTTGATGAATGCAGCATAATTAATGGAGAATTCATTCAGTTAGAGATTGAACTGCAACAATCTAGAAACAATGAAGAAGAGCTTGAAAAACATATTGTTATTCTCAGGGATGAACTTGCTACTGTAAATGAATACAAGGAGAAGTTCAAGATTAGCTCAGTTAAGATTAATGAGCTGACTCAAAGTCAGAAGAATGAAAATGACAAGCGAGGTCTTGGATATGAGAAAGGAGAAAGTTTTAGATCTGGACAAAGGAATTTCAACAAGGAAATATGATGAACAAAGAAAAAAGACATTTGGTAAGATAGCCTAATGCTCAAAAATTTAAAGGATGCTATTTTTTTTGCAATAAATTTGGCCATATGGCTACTCAATGTAGAAGTAAAATAAAATCAAGTGATCCATCATTCTCCGGTCAGTGCTTCAATTTCAATAAGTTTGGTCATAAGTCAATTGAATGCAGAAATATGTCAAACAACTCTGTTAATAGAAGGAATGTTAAATGTTATACCTGTGGAAGATTTGGGCATATTGCTAACTAGTGCAGATTGAGAAGAAATCAATGGAATGACTGCTCTAGACAAGGAAATGTTGTGTGTTTCAATTGTAACAAATACGGTCACATTGCAAGATTTTGCATAAACAAGAATATGGATAGAAGAGGTCTGGCATGCAAAGGGAGAAATACGCAGAAAGATGATAAAGGAAAAGGGAAAGTGGTTGTGGATGAAATAAGAGATCAGATGAAGAAGACATGGGTGAAGAAGAGTCCCTTTGTTGTAGAAAATTAGCTAGCACGAGAACCCATTTCTGGTAATTCCTCTAGGAATTAGTTTTAGGCCTCTAGTCTAGGAGGAGCTGTCAAGAAAATCCTTCAAACCCCCTACCGGTAATTAACTCTGAGATGTGGATGAGTACAGTGGTTGCACTGATGATGTTGAAACAATTGAAATCTATATTATGTTGAGTTGAAGATTTGTAGAAGTTTTTGTCTGATGACTGAAAAAATAGGGTATCCAAATAAGTTAGGGAAAAAGCATTTATTATAAAAAAAATTGAGTGTGCGAGTTATAAAAAGCAAGTTGAAACCCATATTTTCTAGTTTATATCGAAGAAAAGAAGGAGAGCACTCTGCATCAAAATTTTGAAAGCGTGAAGAGAATTCAATGGTGAAACCCTAATCCATCAGGTACTTTAGTTGTATTGAGAAATCTTAGTCTAATTTGGTGTGTGGTTGAAAAAAAATTTCAAGACGTGTAGGAAAGGTAAAATGGAGCAAATCAAAGAAATGATAAAACTAGATGAGTATAGCAGTGAGAAGATTAGAGCTTAATGAAACATGTTGTCACACGATCAATTGAAATGGCTAAAAGAAGAAAAACACAAAAGCTTGGATATTTGGAGTGAATTCCCCTATTTTGTAAATGTAGAAATTGTCGAGTTTATTCTGGACAGATTGAATGATGATGTTCTGACTCTGGATAAACCCTACCATATGTCGAGAGAAGTGATTGCAATTGTAACTGGGTTATGCAAGGTTAGGGATGTGTTGAGGAAGAAATCAATTCTAAATAAAGAAGTCAAAACCCTAACTGGATTAATTGGAGATCAAAGGACATTGATAATTTTCACTATTAAAGATTCAATGACAAGGTACATTGCGCATGGAATATCCTACAAAAAAAAAATAGAAATAGAGAAGGTGCAACTTCAGCAGGTGTTGTTTACATTTCACACAAGTTGATAATGGAAGATTAGGATTTTTACCTTGGTAGATTACTGAAAGATCAACTGATGGAGAATGTTCAATTAACAAAGAAGGTAGATTACCCTTTTAGGTTTGGTACTCTTTTTATATTCCGTGTGATGTATTTTCTAAATTGCTTACCACTGAACAACAATGTAGTATGGGAAGAGAGTGAACTAGTTTGCAAGAAAATTTACATATACTCTAACAATTTGGAAAACTATGATCAAGTATATGAAATTTTCTATAAGGGTTTGCTAAGAAATTTTGGGTCAATTGGTATTTCCATTTTCATAAGGGAACTTTAAGTTGGTTCCTCCTTTGGTGAGATGGAAAAAAAGAAGAAAAGAGCAAAAGAAATTACTGTCTGTACTCCACCAGCATGCAAAACTCCAAGAGTTGAAGGGAAAGGAAATGATCAAGTGATTGTAGACATACCAAATGAGGAATCTGATAAGGAAAATAAGGACACCCTAGGAAAAGAACTAGAAATAGTTAAACCAGAACAAGAAAAGGAAATGATAGAAGAAGTGAAGGAGAAGGTGATTTAACCAAAGAAGAGCTATTGAAACTTATTCATGAGGAAGATTGAATGTAGAAAATTGGGAACATGTGGTCTATCAGACCTTCATATGAGCAGGACATGATCTTAAGTGTACTAAGTGCTCATCTTGTGCATAATCATATCAAATTGGAGAGTTTGTAGAATACATTGCCAGAAGAGATGATTGAATGCATCAAGGAAATCATGGACTCTGAGTCTCAAAACAAGGAAGAAGAAGTCATCCTACATCTGAAGAAGTAGTACATATTGTCACTTACCAAGCTAAAAAGGCACATGAATCAACTAAGGAATGCAGAAGCACAACAACAACAAAATTATAACTATTGTCTTTGATGGCCTCATGTAATCAGTAAGTATAAAGAAAAGCTGGAACAAATTGAAACAAAGCTGAACAATATTGGAAAAAACTTTAACATGTTTTAGGATCAAGATGGTGCAGTTAAGAAAAGGATTTAGGAATTAAAGATAGAGCATACAAATGTTCAGAACACTAGGAACAATATTGTTGACACCTTTTGGAAATTAAAGGACATAACAAAATTCAGACTAGAAAAATTGATTGAGATACTAAGGAAAGGAGAAATATTAGAAGAAGGCATCACCATTCTGAAATCCTTATCAAAATTATCAACCAGACATCTAAAAAAAATAACATGATCATAGTCACCAAGATTGCAGTAGAAGCATGGAAGAAGTTTCTTCCAGAGATGAAGGAAAAGTACAAAATAATTTTCTAACACAAGTACCAAAAAATTTGAATCAGTTTTTGCATAATTTTTTGGTTACACTTCATAGGGGGAGAAAGAAAATATTTATTATCTTTTTGTCATTGATTTCAAAGGGTGGGAGAGATTAGTGAAAAATGCCTTATCAAACTCAGGGGGAGTTTTCTCAAGTTTTGTTAGCTATGGTGTTTTGAAGTTTTGAAGGTTTTGACACTTAGTCATTTTTCACTAAGTGTTGCCATCAATGCCAAAGGGGGAGACTGTTGGAATATGGCTTCTAGTGTTGTCATTGATGGCAACCTAAGTCATTGATCTAGTCTACACTTCAATATCTGATCATACTGAAAGACAAAGTAAAGAACAGGGTATCCAGTTGAAGTTGAATCTATCAAGTAGTTTACATTACCCATTTATCAGTTTTGGTTGTGGATCTCAAGGAAGATTGGTGGGTATATGAAATTTCTTATTCTTGAGTTTTGTGTCATCGCATTGAGTGGTGTACGAGTTAGGAGATCCGATCGCTCAATTTTTTATTCAACAATGTTAGAAGGACGACTAAGTGAATATGGGATGTTGTGGATGTTCAAGATGAAATTATTTGGATTATTTTCGTATTGAATATTTTTTTTGAGTCCTCACTATGTTGTGGCCGACTTTGATGGATGTGCATTAAATGATATTCATGATTTGAGCTGACAATTGGAAAATATTTTCTATTTTATTGAAGCCAACATATAGTGATTGAATCCTTGGTAGTGGATACATATAAGAGATTGATTATTTCATTTTGGAGTGTGTGTGTGATGTGTTGATGTGTGTTGAGAATAAAAGAAGAGTATTTGAGTGTTTATGCATAGTTTCACTTGTGCAGTAGAAGATTTTGTGAATTGAATTAAGACAGAATAGAGTGAAGTGCAGAATCAGATAGAAGGTCTAGAATCTAATCAATGAGCCTAACCGAAATTGTAATCAGGCATTTGTAGATGCTACTTTATTAGTTCAACCTTTTGATGTAATCCAAATCTTTTGTTATGTTGTGAGCCTTCCTAATTTTGAGCAGTGAGCTCTAGGAAGTGTGCTTGAATGCAAGTACATTCCAATTTTATAAAACACTTATATTTTGAGTACTCAAATTGTGGATTGACCTCCACCATGTTTTTCCCCTAACAAGGTTTCCACGTAAAAATCCTTTTGTTATGGTGTTGTGGCTTATTTTTTTATGTTCCTGCATCTTTCTTTTGATCGAATGTTGTTGTCACTTGAGAGATTAGATTAATAAAGTTAAAAATTGCACAACACTGATTCACCCCCCCTCTCAGTGTTGCTTGATTCCAACAACAACACTTTACAACACTTTGAAATAATACTTGGTAAGTGATAGAAGGGTGAATTATGGTGAAAGGGTCCTGGAAAAGTGTGAAAGTGAGTTAAAAAACTTCACAACACCTTTACAAGACAACCTAGAAGTCTTAATGATTCATAAATATTCAAGACCTAATGTGAACGTGTTAGCCACATTACAACATTAGACCTGGACAAAAATTATGCACCTGGAAACTGATGAAGAGTTGACTGGGGACTGCAAAGACCTTGGGAATTTTGGAAATTCTAAGTTTTGAGTCAACTGAGACACTTACACCAGGTTGGGAAACTTAGTCCCAGTATAGAGAAATTGCACGGAAAGTTGTTTTTTTCCAAAAGGGTACCTGAAAATGTAAAAATTTCTAAAAAAGTAGTGCAGTGGGACTAAGTCACCACTAGGGGCAACTTAGTCCACTTTGGATTTTCTATAAATCCAAAAGTGGAATCGGAAGCCCACAACCTGCACTCTCCTTTTTGATAGAAATCTAAATTTGAATCTTTGAAAAATCTTGCAAAATAGAAGATATTTTGATTTCTAATGGGGGGTTTTCCTTGGTCAAACCCCTAGTTGGTACTTAAACTTTGTGAATGACAAAATCTGCATAAAAACCCTAATCTTAATTGTGTCTAAGACTAAGAAAAGTTGTAATGAGACAAGAGCCTATTCTAATGTGCTAGAATAAGATGAATAAATGGCACTAGAATGATGCAAGACTTCAATGCAAGAAACCCTACAATGCTTCAAATGAATTTAAATGACATGCAAAATGTAATGTAAACCTTAAGTCTAAAGATAGGAGGAAAATGAAAGATGGAATCACTTTGAAAACAAGTCATTAGGTGTTATTTGATGGCTAGTTGCATCTCCTCAGCCTAGATTTCCCCATGATTCACCATAGGCATCCATGATGAATCTTCTTGTGAAAGATACTTTGCTCTTGACTTTTGATTTTTGCTTTGTGAAATGACTAGGAGATGTGAAAAATGACCTAAAAACATGTATTTATAGGCATTGACATTGAATTAATCAATATTTTTAACATCATAGGCTGACATCCCTCACAAATTTGAACTAGGTTGGTGATTTTCCCACTCAAAAGTGGAAAACACCCCAAAAAGGAGTAAGTTGCCACCTTGGGCGACTTAGTCCCACCAAGAATTTTTTTGGTGGGTTTCATGAAATTTGAGTGGTTTGAATGGTATTTATTAGGATTTAAGTGGTTTGTGAGTGAAATAGGCCTTAAGGTCCAAAATTATGAGCATTAGGGGCCCACAAATGCAATTTTTAAGAGGTGATTGAAACAAGGTGTCTAAAGTAGGACCCAGTTTACCACAAAATTGTCTCTTTCTTCAAGAGTACACAATTTTTGGTGACATAGCTCTATATAGGGGTGAATTCGCTAAACCTGGGGTAGGGATGAAAAGGATGGAAAGGAAAAGAAATATGATGAAAAATTGAAAAATTATTCTATATGGACATAGAACTTTGAGTCACTGAGGACCTGGGAGAGGCACTCAGCTGTGTTGGAGGTGACACGCGGGGAAATGACTACACATGACCACAGATCATTGGCATAGGTAGGATTGTCGCATATGTTGGGGTATCCCAAAATCCAAGCACATCAAGGACTCGCGATAGCATTGATGGACAGATGGAGCTCAAATACATCGACGTTCCATCTCTCGACAAGGGAGATGACAATGACACAGGAGAACATTTGGAGGATTCTGAGGTTTCCCATTTGAGGGAACTTAGTCAACTAGGACCGCACACTAAGATAGGAGGAGAACCTACAGGTAGTATTTGGACCAATGGAGCTACCAGTCCAAGGAAGAGAGCAAGATCTACTGCCTAGAGTTACGTGTACCAACCCTGTCATTATGCCTCTATGGATTGATTAGCGAGATCCTATTACCAGACAAGAGTGGATGCTTTTGTAGCCTCAAGATTAATGAGGTTTTTAGACCCATTATTGAAAGGAGAGAGGGGTATTTTGCATGGGGAGCTTGTGTACTGGCACAACTATACAAAGATATGCACGTCATCTGCTACAAACGATCACTAAGTGTCACCCATGTGACACTACTACAGGTGTAGGCTTGGGAGCACATCAATGTGGCTAGGCAAGATATTTTGGTTGCAAGATTCAAAGATGAGACGCTTCTAGTAGTGTACTAGTGGGCATGGAGTACAAACTCATATTGCATTACTAGTTAGTGGGGGATTTAGAGGGATGGAGGTGAAGACTAGATAGCATGAGATTAGAGGACATTACATGGAGACCATACTTGGAATGATTCTTCCATGGCTGGAGGGATGATGATAGGAGGTACAAGGGATACTTCTTTTCTATCTACTATATAATTGGGCGAGATTCATTTATTGTTGAGCTACACAAACCCGACAGGATGACAAGATAGTTTGGTATTCAGTAGGACATCCCTGCAGGGCCGCAGAGATTTAAGAGGATTACTAGGGATTTGATAGCACTATGGGGTGAGCTGATTATGGTTGATTATGCATGGGATATGTGGGACTAGGTCCCACTGACTCAGTACCCCTAGATAGGTGGGCCAGTAGATGCAGGCATGATAGTGCACTATTCAACATGGTGGGCAAAGGGGCGGTCGGGACAGATTACCACGGTACAACCAATCATAGGTGCACTGGGGTATGGCTCAAATGATGAGAGGAGGTTGATTGCACAATAGAGGAGGAAGAGATGAGTTCAACAAAGGAGAGTGGGTGATGGAGACATAGAGATGGAGGAGGCTAGAGGAGAGGGAGACGTGAGAGGAGAGGGACAGGCGATGGAGGTGGAAGCTCCAGATATACACCCCTTAGTGATAGTACCATGCATACCACCACCACCTAAGGATCCTACGGTACTACTCATAGGGGACATGGCCCAACTAAGGATTACAGAGCATGGAATCAAGGAGTCTGAGGAGGAAAGAGACATATTGCAGGAAGATATGGGAAGACTGTGGAGGGAGGGAGATAGGGACTATGTAGCCCTAGCAAAGGAGGCGTCACAAAATGTATAGGAGGCCCACACCGGGAGGGATGACCTCAGGAGGCAGATAACAGAGATGCAGCAAGGACTGGAGGAGATGAGGAGGGAGAGGGACAAGATGAGGAGGGAGTGATTTGAGCTCCGGGATAGGGCAGAGTGTGTGGAGGTGATAGTGGGAGATGCAGGGATAGTGCTAGAGAGAGTAGAGGTAACAAAGGTATAGGTGTATGCCCTACAAGGTGAGAGGGATGCTGTTGTATGGAATATTTCTCAAATGTAGGCACAGGTGGATCAAATGTGAATGGTTAAGGAGGCATGGGAGAGTGAGAGGAGATACATCACATGGTTGAGGGACAAGTATAAGATTGAGAGAGACCTAGCAAGGGATCAGGCGACACAAGTGACCTACTATATGTTTTCTTATTATTAGGAAGTCCTAGATCTCACACAGAGAGTATCTCCCAATTTCAAACACATACCCCAGATGCCAACACCATCCCATTTAGTAGTGACACACACATGGGGATATAGCAACTTCCATGAGACTCCTCCCAAAGGCAAAGGTTTAGGGGCAGACTCTCCTCAGAGATCAGATGAGGGTAGCTCAGGGTAGAGAGGATAGAGGAGATAGGATCTCAATTTTTGACAAGTGCAGAGTGGATGAGCAACATACAGAGAAAGCGACTACAAACTCCTCAATAAAAATTAGATATTTAATTCATTGATTATTTCATTCTTTATTCTTTATTCATTTAGGAGATGTAGTCTTTGTATTTGCTTAGAGGTTTGTACCTGTATGTTATTGGATGGATTTCGATGGACATGATAGACATGTTTTTATGCTTTTATGATGGAATTATTATGGACTTGTTATGGACTTATTATGGATTATGATGGACATGATGGACATGATATTTTGATATTTATATGATATGCAATAGACATTACTGACACTATGTGGTTATTATGTGATGGATGTTTATTTATGTTCATGTGTGTGTGGATGATTATGCTAATTATGTAGATGATTATGATGATGATGATTATGATATATGCATGTGACTATGATGATTTATGTTTATGTCTATATGGATGATATGTATTAAATGCATTATGTCTAACACTTTGTGATGCAGGATGTGATGAATGATTTATGATTTTATGAGGCATGGGCATGATACCAATGATTTGTGATGCAGGTGGTGATGCATGTGTGTATGTTGTACAATCAATTTTATTTTTATTTTTTGATGCATGTCATGGATGTGTTATTATGATATGGTTATGGTATAGAAATGTAATGAAATGCAATGTAATATAATGTATATGATATGATGAATGTAATAAAATGAAATATATGTAGTGAGATGGACTAAGATGTTTAGAATAATAACTCTGAACAACCTAGAAATGGTAATGCAATGAAATGATAATGGAATGAACTTAAGATGCTTAGAATAACCAATTGAGATTAATCTAAACACTTAAAATGGACATGATAATGATAAATGAAAATGAGATGAAATGATATGCAATGAACTTAAGATGCTTAGAATAACCAATCAAGATTAATCTAAACAACCTAAAATGAACATGATAATGACAAATAAAAATGAGATCAGATGAACCTAAGATGTTGAGAATAACAAATCTATATTATTCTAGACAACTTAAGGTGAACATGATTATTGGGATCAAATTGCACTTTCTCTATTTAGTATGACATCAACCAAGATTAATTAACAATTGGATTCACCTGTTTCCATGACGCCCATGCTTTTCCTTAAAGTTATGTATCAATCTCGTTTTCTTTGCTCATCTTGTACATCATAGACCAAGGATTTGACAATGAAGATGACCTTGATACTATCGGTGTAATGATAAATACAATCCTAAGTGAATGATGGGTGTGATAATGTATTGTTTATCAAAATGAGAAATTATGGGTGTGATACTACACCTGTCAAAACTTTAGGAAGCATGAAAAGAAGAGAAAATGAGAGATGAGTATTTGCACAACCCAAACCACTAACCATAGGTTAGGGAAAGGATTTATGTGGATAAATGAAATACAAGGGGATGATAAATGAAATGCAATCTTAATCCTATTTTTCCATTTTGAGAGCACTGATTTTTGCTATAGCATAAGACACGATATGACAGGGTATGAGGAACCAAGGAAAATGAGTGTCTAATGCATAAAAAAAACACAGCAAACAAAAAGGCTATCCCAACACCCCAAGCCACAATAGCTTTGGTCGGGCTAGGTATGAGGATAACTACAAGCACAAAGGATGCCCCAGCATAAAACAAGACCATAGGGATCTTGGTGGGTACCACATGGGACAACCAAGTAGATAGAAATAGACAAAAGATCAAGATATGCCCCTATGTTTACCAGTGAAAGCACGCCATGATATAATAGATCATGGAGACCTCGACGAGGTATAATAGGAAGCTCAAATGATAAAAAAAATCCAAAAGCATCAAAAGATCACAATAAATTTCAAATGTCCTTTGTCACAGGATCAAAAGGTTGGATGGGATCGATGCGGTCTGATTAGGAAGGATGCATCCTGTTAAAACCAAATATGGAGGATAGGTCAAATGATCGACATGACTCAGGATACTCAAAACTAATTGGACCTTTGGATACTAACAAATTCTGTTTGTTAAGAACTAGCTAGGTGGGGACATACTTGATAACATGACACAAGGACAAGACACACCCTAAAGACCTACGGGCTCGAGGGTTGATCAGAGATTAGCTTTTCCTACGTGAAAGCGCAGAGCCCTTGTAGTTCGATAAAATACTTACGGCTGACTATGGATAAAATTGAAAAGAGGACAATGGAGACCACGATGGATGATAAAGACTAGACGAAAAAATTCCCTGGGGGTTTATCAAATGATCGACCTTTCCTACATGAAAGATAGGGGCAATGTAGTTCGACAAAAGGACAAAAGACAAGATGAGACCTAATGATGACTGACACGATGAGAGAATCATAGATGGTGACACAAGACCGACCAATGACACCGACAGACAAACGATGAAAGCTCAGATTGGGATAAAATCTCAGGATTATAGATAGTGATGTGGATCATCCAATACTCAACCAAAATATACCAAGTAGTAGATAAGTGGATGCAGATGAAAGGACTAGATCGATAGGATGCTAGGATGGGATGTGAGGATAGGAAGGATGGAAGCATAAAGTAACTAGGATGCAAGGTAGATAATGATTAAACCCTCTATGAATGGCCCCTATTGCTAGGTTTTCACCAAACATACTTATCCAAGGCACCACCCAGGGTGGTTTTCACCATAGGACAGATTATTTCTCTTTACTATTTTTTTTTAACTTTTTTTTTGTATTTTTGATGATTTTTTACTTTTTTTGGTATTTTTTCAGGACAAGATATCCAATTGACTTAGGTATAAAACCTCTGCAGGTGCATGATGTTCATAGCATCCTCTAAGGGTTCCCCCTTAGGTGTACCAAGCTTGTATGCCCCAGAACCATATTTAGTTGTGACAACATAAGGACCCAACCAATTTACCTCAAACTTTCCTTTCTTGTCTCGATCTTTTTGGGTACATTGATTCTCCTTGAGGACTAGATCACCAACATTGAATTGGCGAGGACAAACTTTCTCCTTGTAGCTCCTCCTAAGACGATGTTGGTATGCTTGTAGGTGATTTTAGACCTTGATACGCTTTTCATCCAAGAGTTCAAGCTGACTTGGACGTGCAACCTAGGTGTCTTCATCACTAATGAGATTCTTCATAGATATTTGGATTGAGGGGATCTCAACTTCAATCGGCAAGATTGTGTCAGCACCATAAACAAGGGAGTATCGATTGGCACTAGTGGGAGTACGGATGGATGTACAATATGCCCAAAGGGAAGGATGGAGATGGAGGTTCCAATCTCGACCAGTATTATTAAGCACCTTTTTAAGGATCTTGATAAGGGTCTTGTTGGTTATCTCTTCTTAACCATTACCTTGTGGGTAATAGGGTGTGGACCAACAATTTTGGATATGGTATCTCTCACAAAGATGTTTCATAAACTAATTTTTGAAGGAATTTCCATTATCGATGATGATGGTAGAAGGGATTCCATATCTGCAAAGAATATGGAAAATGATGAATTTCGAGATCTGAATACCCGTGATTTGCGAGAGTGGAATTGCTTCCACCCACTTGGTGAAGCATTCAGTGGTTGTGATGATGAAAGTGTGGTCGTCAGACAATGGAGGGTAAATCTTGTCGATCAAGTCAAAACCCCATTGAGAAAAAGGTCATGGTGCTATGATGGGTTGCATGTTATTGACAAGGTAGGCATTTCTTCATGAGTCACATGAGTCATGCTCCATAGTAGGCCAATAATAACTAGCTTTGAGAATATTATTTTCTAAGGACATGCCATTAGAATGGGCCCCACAGACACCATTATGTACCTCATTTAACACAGTGTAGGACTCTAATTCATTTAGACACCTAAGTAGAATTCCATCACACCCACGACGATAAAGTGTATCTCCTATGATGGTATAGTGAGAAGTACGTTGGATAAAGGATGTGTCGATTTCATGTAAGGTTAGGTGGTAGGATATTATTACAGAGATAGGTGTAAATTTCATGGTACCAAGGGGATTTTGGACCTATGATATCGCACACCATCTCACTATCAGGGACATCATATGCTAGGATTAAAAAAAATTCAACAAGGAACTCACAGTTCGTTCAATATTTGGGAATATCAATGAGGGAACCAATTGTAGTCATTGCATCTACTACTTTGTTCTAGACTCAAGGAATCTACTCAAATTGGACAAAGGTGAAATACTTTTTAAAGTCATCTACCATGCATTTGTAGGGTGATAACTTGTCATCCTTTGTCTAAAACTCATCATTGAATTGTTTGATAATCAATTGAGAATCACCAAAGACTCATAAGCAGGTGATATTTGATTAGATGGCAATTTTAAGACTAGTGATAAGAGCTTCATACTCCACTATATTGTTTGTGCATGGAAATGCTAATTTGAATGACTTTGGGATGTATTCACCTTGAGGAGTGATGAATAAGACACCTACACTAGCTCCATTATGTGTATACGACCCATCAAAGTAGAGCGCCAATGTATTTGCTTATGTGACTGTGAGCACCTCTTCATCGAGAAATTCAGCTCCCAACGGCTATGCATCCACCAAAGGGGTGTCAACTAACTGATCTGCTATGACTTATCCCTTGATCAATCTATGATCCACATACTCTATGTCAAATTCAATTAGTAACATGACCCACTTGGCCATGTGTCCAGTCAAAGAAGTTCTAGAAAACAAATATTTAATTGGATCAACTTGTGATATTAGCTTGATGGGATGACTAAGCATGTAATGACGAAGCTTTTGTGAACTGAAGACTACTACTAGACAAGCCTTTTCCATTGGAGAATAGTTGAGTTCATAGCCCACTAATGTTTGATGGATGTAATAGATTGTCCAATCTTTAGAGGACTCATCATGTTGGGTTAATAATGCCCCCAATGCAACCAATGTAGTCAAGATGTACAACAAGAGAGGTTTACTTGGAATAGGAAGCATTAGGATGGGTGGATGAGCCAAGTACTCCTTATTTTTTTTTAAGCCTTGCTAACATTTTGGATCCCACTTGAAGGCGATGTATTTGCATAGGAGATGTGTAAATGATTGACACTTGTCAACTAGCTGGGCTATGACCCATTTGATGGACTGTAGCTTCCCTTGGAGGCTTCTTAGTTGTTTTAGATTACGCAATAGGGGCATCTCCATTATTGCTTTGACCTTTGATGAATCTACCTCTATACCCCTTTTGGAGACTATGAAGCCCAATAGCTTTCTGGATGTAACTCCAAATCACTACAACAAATCCATGTGATTAGCTCCCTTTTTTGCTCTATTTTTTGCTTCCACCCACTATTTTAATTTATTTTTCTCCAATTTTTTGAAAAATTTGACACTATTTATCAGGATGGTGCCATTTTTGTTGTTTTTTGTGCCAATCAGAACAAGTAGGTGCTAAATCAGGTGTTAATTAGCCCCAGGTTTAGCACCAAGTTTAGCATTGGGTTCAGTGTCAAGTTTAGCTCCAGGTTTAGCATCGATTTTAGCTTTTGGTTTAGCTTCGGGTTTAGCTCTAGGATTAGCATTGGGTTTAGCGTCGGGTTTAGCACCGGATTTAGCATCGGGTTTAGAGCCTAATTGTTCTAATATAGCAGGGATTAGGGGTTTTAGAACAAAAAATCCTTCCCCAATATTCACTGGCCTTCAATTTCTTGGCTACATTTCACTTGCATCTAAAGATCCCTCAACCCTAAACCCTTAACCTAATCCTTAAACCATATACCCTCAAACCTATACCCTAAACGCTCTACCCTCAACCCTTAACCATCAACCCTAAACCTTTAAACCCTTAAACCTTCTACCATCTACCCTCAACCCTAATCCATCAACCCTACACCCTCAACCCAATACCCTAAACCATCAAAGCTATAGGTCCTAAACTCTAAACCAGCCTCTACCCTCTACCCTCAAGTACCCAATACCATCTAGCCTCAACCCTCAACCTTAAAACCTTAAACCCAAGTAAACTCTCTACCCTAATCCCTCAACCCCTATACCCTCTACCCTATACATTGGACCCTCAACCCTAATCCTTCAACCATATACCCTAGTCAAACCTATACCCTAAATTCTCTACCCTCAACCCTTAACCATCAACCCTAAACCCTTAAACCCTAAACCCTAAACCCTTAACCTTATACCCTCTACCCTCAACCCTAATCCCTCAAGCCTATACCCTCAACCCAATACCCTAAACCATCAACCCTATAGGTCCTCAACTCTATATACCCTCAATTCTCAACCCTCTACCCTATACATTGGATCCTCAACCCTCATATATCTTTGTCCCTCCCTCCTCTTCTAATCTCCTCTCTATCTCACTTTTCCCTCCATCTCTCGCTCCATCCATCTCTCCCTCTCTACCCTAATCCCTCAACCCCTATACTCTCTACCCTATACATTGGACCCTCAACCCTACTCCTTCAACCATATACCCTCAAACTTATACCCTAAACGCTCTACCCTCAACCCTTAACCATCAACCCTAAACCCTTAAACCTTCTACTCTTACCCTCAACCCTAATCCCTCAACCCAATACCCTAAACCATATTCAACCCTATAGGTCCTCAACTCTATACCCTCAATTCTCAACCCTCTACCCTATACATTGGATCCTCAACCCACATATATCTTTGTCCCTCCCTCCATCCATCCCTCCCTCTCTACCCTAATCCCTCAACCCTAAACCATCAACCCTTAAACCCTTAAACACTCAACACTAAACCCTCAACCCTTAAACCCTTAAACCCTTAAACCCTAGTAAACTCTCTACCTTAATCCCTCAACCCTCAACCCTTAAACCCTAATCCCTCAACCCCTAGTATACCCTCTACCCTATACATTGGACGCTCAACCCTATACGTCCCTTGGTGTGACTACAAGGGCCTAAAAATTTGACTATATCCCTTTTGTACATTTTATGTCATAATACACCTCATTTCTACATTCAATCATCTACAAATTTTCCCGTGTTTAAAATTTTTGAGTAAAGGATAAAAAATTGTTTTTAAAGGATAATATGAAGATAATAGTATGATCTTAAATTTGAGAATTAATAGCATTTGAATTAAATGACATTTTTATCTTCTTTTCAATTAAAAATTTAAATATTTAATTTGTAACATATTATAAAATAAATAAATAATAATAAAATTTATATGTTGAATATTAATCATTATTTAGAATTTATTTTTCACATTAATAATATGAATGGTTTGGAAGAAATGTAAGAGGGAGATCTATTTAATTAAAAAAAATCTTAGGGCACAAGGAATCTAATGTAATATCATAATCACAATCACAATCACACAATTTTTTAAAATTATAATAATTAAAATCATAATTTATTGATTAAATTATATATTTAATTCATATTCATTTTAGTTTTATTTAAATAAATATTTTTCTATATATATTTTAAAATTAAAATTAATAATTGTTAAATATATTTTTCATATTTTTATTTTATATAAAATAACATCAATAGTTTTTAATTATTAATTGAACATACAAATTAATAAATTTAATAAATAGTCGATATTGGCATGGTGTGATGGTTTAAAGGTGGCATTGTTCTTGCCACCAAGGTTCAAACCCCATTGGGGTGGTATTGTTGAGTGGTTGTATTCTGGTTCATAGCTCTGGTTCAAAAGCGTTTACCCCTTGAACAGAAATAAATCAATAAATTTAATAACTAATAGTAAATTTTTATTATAAAATATATGTATTTTGTTTTCTAAATTTGTTTGAATACTAAAAGATTCAATGATTAAACATATACACTATACATGACTGTGTGGGAGTTTTTTCACATCAATATTTTTTTCGCCATGATGAGTTAGAACAAAATACCCAAGCCCTAATTTTTAACTCTCATTTTCAATTGGTTTTTTTGAGCTCCCTTGCCCTGCACATATCGCCATCATTAGGTTTTGAAACCTCGAGCTTTCTGAAGGAGTCTCTATCGTTTTTCTTGCTGCTTTTGATAGTTTTCTCATAGAAATTTTTGTTGAGGCTAAATCAGGTAAAGCTTTCATGGTTCATCATTTGTTTCCACTTATCTGAATGTATTTTTAGACATTTATTCTTGGATTCTCATGCATTTTTATCTTCCTTTACTCTATCAATGCCTTGCTTTTCTTGAGGCTGACATCAAATCACTTCTGGAGCTCACATTTCTTTGAACAATAAGAAGTCGAGTAAGTTTCTATGCACAATTTCTCTATATCTTACCTCTGTTTTCTATCAAAAAAAGCTCGATTTGGACTCAATAGATATGAATGAATGGGTATTTTTTTTCTACCATTCCTCCTTATTTTGAAACCATTCTATCTTGGCTTAGCTTCTCTGGACTTAGCTCACTAGAAAAAGAAATGAAACAAATCATACTCTTCGTATTTGTTTTGATCAAACGATGAAAGATTTTTTTATTTCTGCATTTTTTCTTTCCTAGTGATAGCTTGGTCATGACCTCTCTAGAATATTTTTTCTATTTCCAAAAAGAACAGAGTGTAAACTTTTCTTTATTATATTTTTGAGCCTAAATGGAAATCACTAAATGACTATGTTTTTGCCCTCAAATGCATACACCAAATTGTTAACAATCAAGTTTTGTAGTGATATTTTCAAATATAGCAGAGGATAAACTATCAAGCACAAACAAATAAACAAACAAACACAACTTCCTACTAGCTAAAACAAAGACCAATATTCCATTGCAATCAAGGTTTGAAGGGAAAACAAATGAAAGCTTACTTTTGGCTAATGTAGAGACTAGTAATTTTACATCAACAAGGGAGTGTTAAAAAAATTGAACACATGACTCCAAAAAAAAGTGTCAAGTGATAAAAGAAGCTACCACTTACTGAATAACAAGCATCAATACAAAGCCTAACAAATTTTGATGTAATGCAAGGGAGGTCTTCAAATCAACCAAACTCAAATTCTCTTGTTTGACACAAACTTTACCTAAATTCTCTTCACTGTACCTTGATTTCATAAGGCCAAAAAGACTCCAAGCCACCAAAAATTTATTCCAACTCTCACCTGACCTCTAGTACACCTTAAACATCATTTATTTGATAGGTTCAAATCAACAAACCAAAACATATTTGTTTCATCAGATTCACAAATTCTTGCATTCAAGAACTTAAACTCTTGTAGTAGTCCATATAGTTGAAATTGGGTAAATCTTCAACATAAAATTGAATATCTTAAAAAAAAAATTAGATTCTAGGACCCATTTGGGCCTTCTAAAACATATCTCAAAATCAACTATGGTCACTTTGGACCAACCTCTTCAAATCTGGACTTCACCACTGTCCTACAAGGCTAATTTTGGCCTATTTTTCAAAGAAACTACTCTTAAAACTTGATGTCCCTCTAATTTTCTGCTGGTCAGCCACTTATCAAGTCTCAAAACCTCATAATCCACCTTCCCCTTCAAGAGAAACACTTTCTAAAACACCCAATTGCAAAATCCTCAATTTATGTCCTTCCAAGGAGGGTCCAAGCCTTAAAACACTTGGCTACCACTTCTAACATGCTTAAATATGTATGAACACACCTAATACACCTTCATAAAAAAATTTCCTCAAAAATTTCACACTTTTCCATACTAAAACCTCACAATTTCACTTGTTTTCACTTAAAAATCACTCATTTTTGTAACTAGGCTTCATTCCCATTGACCTCAAATGACCTACCCCTGCTCCCTCAATCCTCTAAACACATAATCCTAAATTAATAGACCCATTCCACTTAGTCACATCAGTTTACAAAAGGTGGAATAGGTCAAACTCCATTTAAGGCCTCAAAACCATTGTATGTACAAATTCAAACCAATTTTTTGTAGATCAACAATAAAATTTGTTAAAATCAATGTAGAGCCTCCAAATATGATGAAAATCAAAGCTAGGTCCATCCCACACCATATCCAAGCACCTATAGAGCAATAAGGGCCTGTACGGATTCGTACCAAGGCTTGAAATTGCTAAAAATGTTACAAAAATCAGAAATTTCTATAAAAATAATGGCTTTTGGCTTTCTAATTTTGACTAAAAGGTTGTCAAGGTAGATTGAATGTTAGTTTTATTTTTTTTAGTCATGATTCTAAGTGGAATAAGGTCTAAAAATTTCATTGGTAATGTCTTAGGTGGATAGGAGTGTCAAAAGTGAAAATATTGCAAATATGCAAAAAGTTGTCAACAATAAACTTGCAAAAATGCAAAATTTGCAAAGGTCAATGGTTAGTTGGGGTTTGAAAAGTGTTTGGTAAGTTTTTGGATTTATTTTTGGGTTGGAAAACATTTAAAATACATGTACACTTCGTGATGGGGGTTGGCAAGTTGCATTTTGAAAGAAATACCACAAAATCTATTAGTTTCTTTGCATAAATTCTATGTTTTCAAGAAATCTGTTGCTACAGGCTAAATTTCCCATCTGTACAGAAGTACCACAGCCCAAGGGTGATGGAATGTGTTGAGGGAATTTGTTATATTTCATTTGAATCAAGTGGGAGGTTCTAATATTGAGTTTTGAGTGAGATATCTTCATTTTTTCCCCTTTTAGCTGAGTTCTGATTACTAATGTAATTGCAATGTTTCTTGTGATGAAGCAGAGATGAATGGTGATTTTTTCTCTCTAAAAGCACAATTAATTAATTTGATAAAAAAATTATTAACTTGTTTCCACTCTTTCATATGATTCGATGGATATTTATAGTGGTTAAATCCACCAAGATGTGTATCATACTTCACTCAAAGGCTTGATCTCATACATAGGCATGGGATCATAATGCATTTTCCATGGTTTCAATGTTGAAGGTGTAGATTTATTAGGGTTTTTCCTCCGTAATAGTGCACCTTTAGCCCTTTAGTGTTGGGTGAAGATCATCAATCACTTTTCCATCTTAAAACTTGCTAGACAGAGGAGGCTAGTGGCATTGCCACCTCTAAAGTGAGCACCCTTTAACAAATTTAATTCTTATCAAGTTGGGAATCATTCACTAATCAATCTTCCCTTTTTTGGAACTAGAGCTTAGTTTTCTTTGTTTTCAACCACACAAAAATCTCCCCTAACTTTCTATTTTTACTTCTTTGGAAGAATTCACTTAGATCCTTGCTATTGTTGCTAATTAGGCGAACTAACTCCATGGTTAGGCCAAAAAAAATATGTGCCAAGGGAAAAGAGTATTTCTTATTCAAACCTCATGCCTTATCCATTCCATAGTCCTCTTTCTTTTTTTGTAGTCAACACTAACCGAGAACTTCATTGTTTTCTACTCTTGCATACTATTATTTAAATGTCATCTTTTATCAAACTTGTTGATGATCACTTCTCTCTATCTTAGAAAAGAAAATACAATGACAAGATGACTTAAAAATTTGACTACGAGAACCACAATTGATTGGATGGATACAAGATCAAAAGTCAAATAATGAAAAAAGGGAGCACAAAAGATGAGTTTCATATGGGTACCAACATGAGGATAGGTTGTTTATATTGATCTATTTCATCAAAAAAAAAATATTTTAACCCAATAAGAATGAATTTCATCATGAATTATCATTTTCAATCATCAAGCCATTGGAAGGAACATTGTTTCCTTTTATTTTATCCCTGACATAGCAACAACTAAAAGTTTTCATGTTATTTTTAAAATTGTTGGTTATTTGATGTTAGCTTAACTTTTCTTGCAATGGTTGTATAGGATGAAAACAATAGCCATATAAAATTCCTTTTGCCCAATTCCTACTCTCTCAAGTTCAACAATCTCAATCTCACTAATAGTGATTACTAAGAAAGGTAATTATGCCACCTCTATCAAACAGTTTACTGTAGGAACAATAAAAGCAAACGTGGTGCAAGGGCACCTGTTTGCTTTCTTGCCTCCATGAGGCCAAAATGTAATAAGTGTTTAAAGAGTGATAGGGGTTCATTTAATAAGTTTTATCAAACCATTTTAGAGGTGTTTGATTCTTAGGAAGTTATATTTTAAGTCATTTGTCAAATAATGTTCAAAGTTGTTCCATATTGAAAAAATTGTCAAAAAGTGCAAAAAGAAAGTTGTCACAATGTAAAAACTTGACAAATAATGGAAGTTGAAGGGTAATAGAAGTTATTTGAATAGTTTTAGGCAGTTATAGAAGTTGGAGATCCTTTAATAAGGCATTGTGAGTTGTTTTTAAGGGTGGCGGAAGAGAAAATTAAAGATTTGTAATGAAGAAATCATGTTTTCACTATTTTTCCACTTCCTTCCTTCTATTCTGATGCATGGTATGATCTATACCACCCATTTCATGGCCTAATATCACATGGGATTATAATAATATTGAATCTACTTTATTTTTTATTTTTTTTCATTTAATTTCATTGATAAATGTGAAAGTTATTGTGTTTTTGGTGAAGACAGCCAGTCTAGAAAACGTTTTCCAGAAATTGCAGTGAGAAAATATGTTCGTACGGCCTTGTACGGACCTATAAGGACCTGAACCCTAGATGGATGGAAATTTATTTTTGTCATGGAAAAACTTTCTTTTTACCAGTAATTTTTATAATGCCATTTAAAGGGTAAAACAATCCAATTTCTAAAAATTGTCTTGAACATAGGGTTTTTGGGGTTCGTATACAAAAAATATATATTTCTCTTTTGTACAATGGAAACTCCTAATTTTTGGTGAGAAGGTTTATATTAGCACATTCTTTCATGTTCTAAATACTTATATTTAATTATGGTGGTTAGCATATGAAATCATGAAGCCCTAGGTCTGTATTTTGGGCAAAATCTAGAAAAGTGACTGTGTATAGAGTTGTTTTGAGGAATTTGATTATGGTGAGTGAAGTTTTCTTTATTCTTATTGTTTATAATGGGATTTTAAAGGTATTTTGAGCCTTCTCTAATCAGGTTTTATTGATATCATAGGTTTGAATCTTTTGTTTATTGACTGATCAAACAGGGTAGCCTGTTGACAATGATATTTAGGAATGGAAAATGAGGTTTTTTTTTAATGGTGATTGATGAATTATCATGAAAAAAGGATGCGAAAGATTATAATATGTTTGTGTAGGTATAATAACACATTTTTGTGGCATTGGAAGGGGGAAAATGGACTTGGGGTATGTATTTTCAACAAACCCTCATGAAACAAGTAAGGAGTTGGAATGGTAAGGGTTTAGAGTATTGATTCATTAATGTAGGGATTTGTTGATGAAGTTTATTGTTTTTGAAATATTTACATCTTTTGAGTGTCTTGAATGGTATTGGAGCCATGTTGGAAGTCTAAGTTATCATTTTGGTGTTGAGTGTCCAAATTGACAAGCTTAGGAATCTACAAGTTTGAGTTTGAGTTCATTGTTTTGGTGATGTCAAATGTGTTTTGAGGAAACTACAATTAGTTGTATGCCTTAATCTCAGATTGGTTGTGTGGAATCAAGTGTTTTTTGTGAAGTGACTGATGAGTTGAGTTGTGATCCTCCTAGCACTGCATCAAGATGCTTTGAAAGGAACTCCATGAAAACCAAGCTCTCTAAATGGTATATCAAACTCTAGTTCAAAATCTTTTAGATAAGGTTGCTCTCATAGCTCTGTTACTTGCTTGACAAATCCTTGAAACTCTGCATTGATTTTATTTTTCCTGTCCCCCTCTTTCTGTTCTTCCTCAATTTCATCAGGATCATACATTGACCTTCTTTCCCCTCCTAAATTTTGGACCACATCCATTACCTCTACATAAAACTAGACATCCTTGGTCTTCTTGGTTCACACCATGATATGGTTATGCAAATGAAAAGAAAGCAAAGTAATCATCTCCTTCTCCACTAGCTAGAAGAATGCATGCTTAATGTTTTGATACATGATATCAGATCTCTTCTGCTCTCATGGTTGAATACTGAAATTCATTATGGTGGGCCTCCAGAGTTCCAGCCATCTTTCTTCCTCTTCCACCAAATGATGGCACATTTTACTAACGTTTATTAGGATTGTTCCATGTTTTACATCACTGGAATGGCATATTAGCTGTAACTTTTATGAAATTTTATTATGGTATGTGCACTTTGATATGATGTAATATGATTATGTTTTTGTTTCACATGTTTTAATATTAGATATATAATAGAAAAATAAATTATTGCATGAAATAAATAATAAATTTTCATTTTAAATGTCTTTTTTTGTAGAACACATGTCTTCTAGAAGATCAAGATGATCCTCATGGTATATAGATCTAGAATATGTTGGTTATGGTCCAAATCACATGGCAAAGGATGATGATGACACAGATACAAAAGACACTAAGGTTGATGACGACGACTATCACGATGGTGATGATGATGATGATGAGCTAGTTTTTGGTAGTATCTAGTGACATTCATGATCATATAGACTGCATCATGGATCATTTTTGATATATCGTTATGATGCCTCTTTTCATGGTTACTATCATATGTATCATTTTCACAACCTATAGTACCATAAGTTGTATCATTTTCACATGTATCATTTTGAAATATACCATTTGGACATGTATCATTTTGACTTGTATCATTTTGAGCTATATAATTTATCATTTTTACTTATATCATTTGTACATGTGTCATTTTGACTTATGTCGACTATTGGACATGTATCATTTTGACATGTTATTAATCTAGTGGCATATTTGACTCACTTCTTTTAATCGCTTGTTTTGATCTACTTATATAGATATTTGACTCACTTATTTTAATTATAAATGATGATCATGTTATTAATAATTATCTTGTTATTTAATCATATGAGTTAAATAATTAAATTACTTGCTCTATAATCATATGAGTTATTTAAGAGGCATGATATATTTAATTAATTAAATTGAAATAAAACATATTATTTAATTTACTTACTCTATAATCATATGAGTTATTTAAGAGGCATGATATATTTAACTAATGAAATTGAAATAAAACATATTAAATTAATAAATGGAAGAAAAACAAGAAGCATTTTTAGAAGCAAAAAATGAAGCAACAATGGAAGCCAAATTAGAAGCAATCTTGGAAGAAAAACTGGAAGTAAAATCAAAAGCAAAATTGGAAGAAAAACTAGAAGCAAAATTGGAAGCAAAACCAAAAGCAAATCTGGAAGCCAAACCCAAAGCAAAACTAGAAGCAAAACTAGAGGAAAACGTGGAAGCAAAACTAGAAGCAAAACTAGAAGCAAACATGGAAGCAACACAAGAAGCAAAACCAAAAGAAAAATCAGAAGAAAAATCAGAAGCTAGACTGGAAGCAACAAAAAATTGGTGCTAAATCCGATGCTAAATTTTGCACCGAAGCGAACATACCATTTTTTGCCATTTTTTGCTCCAATAGAAGTTCCCAATTCATGAACTCAAATACACTAAAATATGGCGCTATTGTAGGTGCTAATTGCCTATTTTGTTGTAGTGAATACACACTTTTTTGGATTTAAATGTAGCTTATAGTGCTCGAACCGCTCAAAGATTTTCTTCAAGATCATAGGAAGCTCTTCTCTAGTCTTGGACTTCCCTACTAAGTCATTGACATAATCTTCCATTATGACATGAATGAGGTCATGGAAGATAATAGTCATAGCATGTTGATAGGTTGGCTCTTCATTTTTTAGTCCAAACGGCATAACATTATAGCAGAAGGTACCCCAAGGGGTGGTGAAGGAAATTTTATGTTAATCTTCTCGTGCAATTCTAATATGATTATAGCCAGAGAAACCATCCATAAGGGATAGAATCTCATGCCCTACTATGAGATTGACCAACATGTCAATGTTTGGAAGTGGGAAATCATCCTTAGGACAAGCTTTATTGAGATCCCAAAAATCTATAAAAATTCTAATGTTTCCATTTGGTTTGGCCATGGGCACTATGTACGATATCCAGTCAGAATAGTCAATAAGTCTTATGAACCCAGCCTCTAACAGTTTCTCCAATTCTTCTTGACTAGAAAAGCTACCTGGGGATGCATCTTTCTCATTTTTTGTTTAACAGGTTTCGAATCTGGATGAACATCCAAATGGTGTACCACCAAGGTGGGATCTAATCTAGGCATGTCTAAGTAGGTCCATGCAAAGTTGATGATTCCTTATTTTAATAGGTTGGTGAGGATAGAATGCCTCTAACAATGATTTGGCCGTGTATGTGATCTTAGGGTCTTCTTCTATTCCCAAATCGACTTCTTGGGTCTCTTCAATCAAGATGGAAGATTGTTCAAATAATTGAGTTCCAACAAGGGGAAGATGAACATCCCCATCCCCCAACCCCTCATTGAGGTTTTCACTACCGGATACACCCTTTCTTTTGACTTTTGCTTAGTCACGAAGTGCCTCAAAGAGGTTTTCACTAGATGACCCTTTTTTATTTTATTTCTTTTTACTTTTGTTGTTAGGGTGTTCATCTTCCCCCAATCCCATGAGATGCATGTAAGTGTCCACTTAAGGAAAGGTTTCAATAGGTTCACTACCCCATAAGTCCCAATTAATAAGTACAGGATGGTGAAGGGAAAGGCTAATGGAAAAGATAGATAGGCAGTCGAACATGGCAGGGAGATCAACGTCATCATATGCAAGTATGATGGACTCTTCCTTGGGTATGTCCTCTAGGAAACCATTATCTGCATTGACATTATTGGAGGTACTAGTTGATGGTGCAAGACCATTTTGCTTTGTATCATAGCCTAAGCCCAAATGTTTAGATCACATAGGAGTATCGACAGGCTACAGTCTTCCTTATTCTTCTACGTTGAGACCTCCCCCTTGATAATTATACTGTTCAGCTAACTTGGATGCATGAGGATACGTCTCTTGTAAATATTCCTTAAGAGGGGGTGAAGGCTCAGGCTCTTCTCGATATATCCACTAACTGATATCATCTTTTGGTTGATCTTATCATGTTCGAGGAGATCAGAAAGTACTAGACCCCATGTTCTTAGAACTAAGTGTTATTGTCTTCTCTTCTTCTTTTGGTGTGGACTGAGAAGGTTGGCCATAGGTATGAGGAGATGGTGGCATGGTTTCCATAATTAAAGTTGTGTGCATGTCGTACTCACCACAACCTTTATCTATGATCCAGACCTTAGTGATTGTGGATTCATATGTGGAGGATGTAATGGATGATGTGGTGGATGATGGAATGGAAGATGGATTGGAGGATGATTCCTAAGGTGCTCCCACTTCAACTCTTGGATAGTAGTGGGAATGAGGGAAGGAAGCTTCTAAATCATGGCAATATTCAAAGGCGTGACAATATTCAAAGGGTTGTGGATCTGCATGTATGGTGACTTCCATCCCATTGAATGGGAATTTTAGGCATTGATGGTAGGTGGATGGGATGGATTGCATGGCATGGATCCATGGCAGCCAAGAAGGAGATTGTATGGAAGTTCCAAATCAAGGACGTGGCAAGTGGTATACTATACAATAGGGCCAACCTAAATAGTAAGATGAATGATTCCTTCAAAGTCTCATTCTACGTTACCATACGCTTTGATGGTGATAACCTATTTGTTCAAGTCAACATGGGTGTAGCCTACCTATTTTATGAACTTCAATGTACAAAGGTTAAGGGTAGATCCATTATCTACAGGACCCTTTTTACTTTATGATGGGCTACAAGGACCTTGATGTGAAGGGGATGGTTATGGTTTGATTCGATGGGAGGCATATCATTTTGACTAAAGCCTAGCTGATATATGGATGAAAAATTTCCTACCAAGGCTTGGAATTGGGTAGGATCTATATCATTAGGCACATGAGTATCCTGCAAAGCTTTTGTGAGGATTTCCTAATGGACGGGGGAATACTTAAGCAAATCCAAGATGGATATTTGAGTTGGGGTCTTTCTGAGGTGATCAAGAATATTATATTGAGAGCTTATAGGAGCTGGTTGGGTGGATGTGGAAGCTTCAGGAATGGTTATGCAAGTGTGATGGGTTGTAACAGTACATTGTGGGTCTTTTCCTTTAACACAAATCATGGATACACGGGGCTCTACCTAGATAATTCACATAACTACGTCATCATAGTTATAGCATACGTTCTTGTAGCTGATATTGTTTGTGTTGTTATTTTGATTATTGTTATTATTTGACCCAGGATTAGCATTGGACGTACTGGCACCCTAATTGTGTTTTGGGAAAGCATTTTGATATATCTACAGTTGAGCATTGGATGACATCTCTTGATTAGCATCCACTACTATATCTCCTTGATCTATAAGATATTGGATATACATTTTAATTCCCTAACATTTGTTAGTGGAATGACCTTTGATTTTGTGAAAGTAACAATACTCATTTTCCCTCTACCAAGTAGACTTGGGTTTGGACTTGTCGAAAGGCTTAGTCACAGGATAAGTGACTGGATAACTCGCTTAGAGAAGTCTATTGAAGATAGTACTTAAGGATTCTCCCAATTAAGTGAATGAGCATTTATTGTTCCCTTGATTCTGTTGATTGGACTGTTGAGGAGGACATGGTGCCCCTTGTGGCATAGATATGACATTAGAAATTGATGGTTGAATAGGGACATATTGCAACCTCTGTGAGGTGTTGGCTACTTGGACATGTTTGGTATCAGTGACACCATCATTGACTTCACTCTTGTTTTTTATTCTAGTAGCGGGACTTATCTCCAAATGAATTATCCTTATCTAGTTTATAAATTTTGACTTTCCCCTTAGCAATGAGCGCCCTTTCAATGATAATACCATTTTCTATGACATCTGAAAAGGTTGTGACACAATGAAGATTGAGATTATGGCCCATGTATGGATGGGAATTTTCTACAAAAATGGTCACCATGTCCTTCTCACTGAGATGGGATTTCAGTCAACTAGCCAAGGCATGCCACCTTTGCAAGTAGCTTGCAAAGGTTTCTCCCTCACACTATTTTTCTTTTAGAAGATCTAAGGTATCGATATCCTTATCCAAATTGAAAGAGAAGTGTGTAACAAATTTCTCTAAAATATCCACAAAAGAAGAGATTGATCCCTTTGGAAGACCCATAAACCAATCTAGGGCTACCCCTATTAGACTCCTAGGGAATAACCACAAGAGATAATTGTCATTGTGCAGGACTTCTTAACAATGTGAGTATAATTCCTAGAGGCGGTTCTTTGGGTCTTTAGTTCCTTTGTACTTGTAAAACTTTGGTGTTTCAAAATTCTTAGGAAAAGGAACAAGTGAGATCGAGGGATCAAACAGATAGGGACAAATCTCGTCAAATTTAAAAGAATTTTTGGAGGTCCTTGCTTGCAAGTCTTTCAATGCAGCTTTGCTCTCTTCCCATTCCTTATTAGAAGGTGTCAATGGAGGATTGGTTGGGTTGGATTGAATATATGGAGAATATTTTTGATATGATGTGGATGGAGTTGGGGTGATTTGATCGTATGATGGTAGAGGTTGATACAAGGAGGTTTGTTATTGATTGGGATATGTGGATTGTGGATTGGCGTAAGATTGTTGATAGGCTAGTGAGGCTTGATAGTATGAGGTAGAGGAACCTTGATGATGTGAAGGAGGTGCTTGGTAATAAGAGGTGGGGGCACCCGGTTGGTATGAAGAAGGCTCTTTTACAATATGAAGGGGTGGAGGCACCCTATTGATATGATGGCTGAGGTTGGGAGTAATACATATTGGAATGGTAATTATAAGCAGTTCTTGGTTGTTGGGAAGCATATGGAGGTTGTTGTGGATTGGATAGCTAGTAATAAGGGTTCGGTTGCAATTTTTGGGGATTTGTGTAACATAGTTGTGTCTAGGATTGTTGAGAATTGTGGTAAGTGGGATTAGGATTGGATAGGGTGGCGTATGCGGTATATGTACTTTGTAGGTGATATAGGTATTGAGTAGCAAGATTACCTAGCATTTGTGTCGGGACTTGCGTATCCTAAGGTGGTTGTTGATAAGATGGTGGTTGTTGATAAAGAGGCCAAGATGGAACTTGAGGTTGTTGAGGGACTTGTGGTTGGTGAGGAGGAAACTGATAAGAGTATGTTGGTGGGTGAGTGTGCACTTGCGGCTGTTGAGGGGTTTGCGATGGAACACCTTGTGGCTGGTGTGGAGGTTGTTGTTGAGGCTATGACTTAACCTGTGCTACTTTTTGTGGGGGTTGTGAAGGAATTGAGGTGTGTTGTGGAGGTTGAGATGGAATTTTGGTGTGCTCTAGAGGCTAAGATGGAGGTTGTTGTGATACCTGTTGGTGAGGTGGTTGTGATGGTGTTGCTTGTTATGGGTTACTTTGAGGTTGATGCAAGGATGGGATATTTCATTGAGGTGATTATTGAGATGTGAATGGAGGTGGTGATAGATTGGATGCAAGTGTAGATCCAAGAGGTGGTGGTAATGTAGCAAAAGGATTGACTCTGGTATTCACTGGTGGTTGACCCAGTTGGTTAGGAAAAAGAGGTGGTGTGGATGGTATGGGAGTTGAGCTTTGTGTGATGTTAATGGGTAGCGGATTAGGGAGACTGTGTGGCATACCAAAATTAAGAGGATCATTAGGATTGGGGCCTTGATGAATGTTTGGTTGAGGTTCTCCCTCCCATAACCAAAATTGGAGCTCTAAGAGGGTGTATGACATGATAAAGCACAACATTTCCAAACGCAAGTTGGTACCAACCCTCTTGTGGTGGACCCTAGAGGATGTATGAATTACCTAGATTACTTTGTAAATTATGAGGGTCTTGCAACACCAGGGGTGCAGGTGGTGTGATATTGACATACTTGGATAAGTCAAACCCTGATGGTAGCTTGATTCCTTTCATGATGTGGCGAGGATCTTATCCCCATGCTCATTGAGGAGATGATCGGTCATTTGGACATTAACAGGATTGTTAAGATATTCATCCATTGTGACCTCAGGTTGGTTGACCATGCTCTCATCAGCAGGAGGCGATGTAGTGTGGACCTCAATGTTGGATTGCGATGAGCCACTATTGGTGGGATCCTGATGAATGTGAGGTTGGGTACCTTGATCCTATTATTTTTTCATGAGTTTCTTTGCTTGTGATTGGATAATGGGCATGAAAATGAAAAACTAATAGGTGAACTAAGATGACTCTACACTCTAGGATGCACTTAAAATGAATGACCTAAGTGATGACTAAAGGATTGATTGGATAAAATGATGGACTGATTGATTGGATGATTGAATATTTGATGTGATTGGATTCGATTAGATTGATTAGAGAGATAAGATGATTGATATGATTTGATGATTTATTGGATTGGATGATGAGATTGATTCTAAACCAAGTTTAGAGGTTGAACTAGGTGAATAAGATGTTGACAATTAGATTAGAAGACTAAAAGGATGATTACAACACTAAATCTACCTCAAGATGGAAGTAGATTGATTAGGCCACAGATGATTACTGACTTGGGATAGATAACAATCCTAAGTGAGTACAAAGGATGATGATTGAGATCAGACACCTAAGCCAACTTGGATAAAACCTCTAAAACAAAGTCTAAGGGATTGGGATTAATGAATCGATGATGAAAATGAAATCTAAGAATGTTCTAAGATGCATCTATATGATTTGATCAATGGATGGATAAAATTTGTAGAATACAAATAGACTAAAGTGATAATTATGAGAAAACAAATGGTGATAAAAAAAATTTGATTGTGCCAACAAACTCAGAAAATGACTGGATTTTAGTGGCCCAAAGGATTAATTCTCTAGATTTTGTATGGGAAGCGCATATGCCTCTGTGTAGTGAAAATTTGCCTCTCAAGCTGACAACTTCACCTATCTAAGGTCAACATATTTTCCTCTGTGTCAGGCAGAGTCACCTACATCAAAGACTCAAACTCACCTATATCTTGGGATGCAACAGAAATAGGAAGACTCAGGGTGAAAATTCACCTATCCAAGCATAGGATCTCCTATTGCTTTGACAGGATAGCCTCCATCAAGTGTGTGATCTCCTAAATCCTCGAAACACCAAAGGTGAACAGGGAGACTCAATTTCTCAAAATCACCTAACGGGGTTGACAAATTTTCCTAAGTCTTGAACCATACTAATAGGGTAAAAATCTCCTATCGAAGGGTAACAAGTTTTGCCTATTTCTTGAGGTGTACGGACAGGGAACAGACACACCTAAAATGGGATCACCTACTAGACAAATGAATTCGCCTAAGCCTTGACTTGTACAGACGAAGATGACATAGGTGGACATGGATTTTCCCCTGTGGACAACAGGTTTTCCTATTCTAAGAGATGTACGGATAGGGAAGACTCAGATAAGATGCAGGATCACCCCTATGGACAACAGATTCAACCAAGGAGAAGACAAAATCATCTATTCTAGGGGAACAGGAAGACTTGAAGGATATGGACTGGATGTAGACTTTCCTATCCAAGAAACAAGTGGACACGAGGTCGCCTAAAAAAGGGACCCACAAGAAAATTAACCTCTAAAAAAGATGAACTCGCCTAAAGGGATGACCTAGACTAGACTTAGACATAGAATCTCCCCTTTACAGGGTAGGATCGCCTGTCCAAAATAAAAATTCACCTCTATAAGAAGCAGATTCACCACTCAATGTAGGGATAGACTGTGGCAAAGGACAGAAAACATGACAAACAACAAATAGAAAGGCTAGACTAACTCAAGCTGATAAATAAGCACTAGTATCACACAATGAAGACATGTCAGGCATCACAATCTTAGAATTAGTATAAAAGGTTTACAAACTTGATGTAGTTCCACCAACTTGAGTGGACAACCCAAGGATAATAGTCCATGATACTGGGGTGGTTTTCTGGATCACCCTTTCTTGCGAAGGCGGATAGCTAGCGATTTAGTGGCACAGGGTCATCAACAGATTCCATGGGCTCACCTTCACACTCTCACTTAGAGACTATTTTATTCCACCATGAGGATTTCTATCACAACCCAAGGGTATACATGATGAGTAATTTTTAGGTATGGTGTGCATCCCCTACACTACACCAAGTTGGGGCTAAAACATGGGTCTCTATCTAGGCTATACAAGTTATCTCATGTATCTTTGATATATGCTAGGTATGTGAGGCACAACCATGAACACGAACCTATCACAAGCATGGATCAAGAGCCCCATTGAGGTACTGGAGACTTAGACCAAACCTGCATGTCTTAGCTAGGTATTACCCTAGTTTCGACGCTTTGCTAGACACTATGTGACTAGATTGGGGTACAACTTTAGTTCTCCCCTCTTTATATACCCCTCTGGTAACACATGGTCAAGATCATCCCCTGGGTGATGAAATCTCAGGCAGGTCCCACCAAGGGAAGAACATACTAGATGGTTAGGTTGGTCCCCAGGTTCGCGCGTAGCGCAAGGGGAGAGCTTAAATGCACAAACACCTCCTAGGTAGACTAGACTAGACTAGAACAAGTTATGATTTCTCGTCACCCAATATCACTAAAAGGTGCAAGGGGAGTGGATACATCAACAACGTGATCCCAAACACAGCAAACAATGTAAATTGACCCTTTAATTAAGCTAGGTGTGCCTAAAATAGTATAAAAAAATACACACAAATAGAGCTAACTAGGGGTCGTCGACTTATCATCCTACAAAAAATATATCAGTAGTTTCTACCACCGGTCTTGGACAAATGAATTGTTGCACAAACATTAGTAAAATCACATACTCATAGACTAATGAGTTAGTGGATCAGTACCAAAAATTAGAACCAAATTGAAGCTCGAATTGAAAAATTAAAGGTTTGGGAATACCTCAAATTTTCCTCTATGTTGGATGAATTCGCCTATCTAAAATTCAAGATTGCCTATGTGGAAGGATGGAAAATTTGCAATAGCTTGTTCAAGTTGATGGGAAAATTCGCAATCACCTTTGTAACTAGGTCAATCTCGCCTTTGTGGTTAGCACTACCACCCATTCCCAGAGACCTCCAACATACACGCCTCTATACCAAGCAATCTCACCTTTTGCTTCAAGTTCACCTCTTTTCATGAAAGGGTGAAGTTGTGTTCACCTTTGTCAAATGTAGTTTCGACTCTATAACTAGTGAGTTCACTCATCAGGGCAGATTCGCCCTTACGTGTAGAAATTTGAACCTACAAAATTCAAACAATAGCAAACAATAAAATGTAGACCCGTAATGTGGGTCCCACCGAGCGTGCTAGAAATGTGGTGAGTGAATTTGACCTACTAAAAATTGATGCAGTGATAGGGGTCCAAAATTACAAAACTCTCAACATTAGGTTTCACTTCTCACAATTCACCATCCTACAAGGCAACTTTCCTTCACAAATTCTTGATTCCAAGACACCAAACTGAGATCAAAGGCAATAATCCTCTTGATGATTCTTCAAAATACCTTGAAAACACCAAAATGACAGACTCAAAACCAAATTCCATCTTAGACAGCTCAAATATGAGAATTCTCAAAATTGACTATCATAACCTACCTAAATAATCTTCTTGTCACCATTTAGTCTGATTATGCAATATTAAAGGATTATTCTTGAACTCTCAACTTGAATAAAAATCATTTAAGACTCCACAATTTAAAATTCTTCCAATAATTTATGACCATTCCAAAATGGAAAACAACCAACTTGCAAATACTGCACCAATTAGGATTGTAACAACTCTACCATGATAGGGCAGACAATTGAATGGACTCAAATTCTTCTTAATTCACCAAACCCTAATAGGAAATGGTTTCAATTGCATCAATTCAACCTTTTCAAACTCCTCTACCAATGAAGAATACCAAATTCACAAACAAAAATGCTTAAAACCTTCACTGTATTCTGGTTTACCAATCTTTTACAGTTTTTCAGACCTAGGGCTTTGTAGAAACTACCCCAAACCACATTCTTTTTCTTTGAAACATTGAAATCCTTTAGAACAGATCTAAAACTCACTACACACCAATTATTAGTTATTTTCAATGGTTAAAAGAAGAGATATGCAATTTAGAATGCACACTGATACCCTAAAACAGGGTTTCTACCCACCTAGAGATAATTGCACATAATTTTCACTCTATAGAATGAATTTAAATGAAATCAATTTTTAAAAAAACTATATTCATATGGATTTAATGTCCAAAGGAGGAGGATGGGATTTGAACACCATTAATGGCCGTACAATTGCCTGAAATTAGGAAATTATAGGAAAATAATAGAAAAACTAAGAATTTTATTAATTTCTTCACTTATACATCATCCCTCAACCTGCCTCAAAATGTGTGAGGTTACAGCATGCCTTTATAAATCCAATACAATTCCTAAATATTATTCTTCAAATACCTGACCCTTGATATTCCCTATTTGTCATTTTTTCGCATTTTACAAAATTGTCTTAACAACATTTTGTCAATCTTGCAACTTTTACATTTTAATGCCCAAAATGACCCAAATTAACTAATTAGGACCTATGGAATACTTATTGTGGCCATTAAAACCTTATTGCATCATGATATTAGCATTTATAAATCAAAAACATAAATTTTCCTCATGGGGGCATGTTCTTCCAAGGGTGCACCTGCACCAAAAATACAAAAACTAACTAATGCAAAAGATCAAAAACACAAGACAAACACTCAAGATTGGGAATACGTTGAACTCAAACAAAATGAAAGAAACTGAAATTTTTACCTTGTTTGATTTGATGACTTTGGTTGGCCCTTTGGTCATTTGAATGTGTTCTCCTTTGTTGGAAAAATAACATAAAACCTAGCTCAAAATGATGGTGATGAGATGGTGGATACAATGGTGCAAAAGGGTATTGCAATGGATGCAAGATGTGAGTGAAAAAGGTGTCGTAAAAATGGTGGATGAGTGCTTGGATATGTGGATGAGTTCTAAGTGTGCTTGGATGCAAAAGTGGCTAGATGCAAATGAGAGAAAATTCCACCAATTTTAGGGGAAGTGTCTCTAAACAATGGAGGGCTAGGATGAAGCCATGGTGGACAAGATCAAGGGCCAGGGTGAGTTGATAACTCACAAGCCCTCACATCTTGACATGTGATGGGTGAGATGGCAAGGATAGGTGAGGTGGAAGTACTACATAGTACCTTGGAATTTGGAAAAGATCTCCTCATAAAGGAGGTACTTGTCCACATGTGGGTGATAGGACATGTGAGGAATTAAAAATTCCTCAAATATCCACATGGGGATGGGAGAAGGAATTAAAAATTCCTTAAAATGCATTGGGGGTTAAATGTGAATTAAATATTCACATGGGGAAGGGGTTGCCTTCTCCAAAAGGAGAAAGCATTTAATGAGGTTGACTTTGGACATATGCCATAAATGGAATGGGGATTAGGTTGACCTGATCATGTGATTAAGGTTGTGCAAACATGGGATTAGGCAGGTTAATGAATAATTAAAGGCAAGTGGGAGATTATGGAGGATGTAACCCTAATTATGATTAGGGGTGTGCACATCCTAATCACAGGTTAATTAAATTAATCTCGATTAGAGATAATTATGGAGGATGTCACAAGGAGAGAGAAAGAATGAATTTAAAAATTGATTTAAATTCATAACTTAGGAAAAATGACTAAATTAAATAAATTAGAGTATTCATTTAATTTAGATAGGAAAGGGGATAAGGTATTTAATTGATTTATTAAATACCTTAGGGACATTAGATTAAGGGGAATATTAATTAAATAATAAATTATTTAATTAACACGGATGAATAATGCATGACAGAAGAATAAAAGGGGTGAATTTGACCATATGGAGGTGGTCAAATTCAAATGTTTACAACTTTGTTTGAAAATAATTCAAAAATTTCATATTGACCCAACCAATGAGTCCTTAGTTTTCCTTGGTGATTTTTATATCGAGAATCAAATAACAGTTCCCAATCCCCATTGTGGAACTCTCTTTCCTTTATTTGTTTATCATGCTAGGATTTTTGTTGTTACTAAACTAGTTTAGTTTGGTGGACAACTTCTAAATGAATTTCATCCAATTCACTGAGTTGTAGGACTCTTTCAACTTGGGCTCATTTGAGGTCTAAGCCTAACTCCATTGTCATTCTAAGAGTTTGAAGTTAAAATTCAATGGGTAGAAGAGGTTTCATCCCAAAAACTAACTCGTAAGGAGTAAAACTAGTGGTTGATTTCCATGTTGTGTTATATGCCCAAACAACTTCAGGTAATTTTCTGGCCCAGTCTCTTCTCCCTGATGAAACTATTTTTGTTAAGATATTCTCAAGTTCTTTGTTAGTGACTTCTACTTGACCAGTTGCTTGTGGGTGATAGGGTGACAAATTTTTATGGCTTACCTAGAAATGATCAGTAAAGGCTAGCAGAACTTTGGACATAAACTAGGGTCCTTGATCTATGATAATTGTTCTAGGGGCTCCAAATCTAAGAAAAAATTTGTTATACAGGAAGTCAACAACTTGTTTTTCCCTAGCAACTCTTAGGGCTTGGACTTCTACCCACTTAGTTAGATAGTCAGTAAAGAATAAAATGTATTCTTTACCTTGTGAAGGAGGGTCTATAGGACCAATAAAATCCAATCCCCACTTTTAAAATGGTTCAATAACTACCTAAGGTTGCAAAGGAATTTCATTGTATGTAGTGGGTCTTCCTACTTGTTGGCATTCATCACAATGGTGAACATAGTTTTTCACATCTTTATGCATAGATGGCTAGTAATATCCCATACCCAATATTTTTCAGGATGTCCTCTTGGAAAAGTAATGGCCTCTGGAGGGGTCATCACGGTAGGCTCTAAGGATGTTATATGTTTCATCTGCTCTAACACAATGTCATTAAACCATATCAAGGCCACATCAAAATAGCATTTCATTAATCCATTTGAACATAGCACTTTCTCGAACGAGGTGTTTCTTTTGTTTTGACATAAATTTTGGTGGAAACTCTAAAGTGGCTAGATAGTTGGTGATGTCAACAAACCAAGGGGTTTTAATGGAGATGGAAAATAACTTTTCATCTAGGAACTCATCTTGCATAGGAGCACAATCTCAATTGTATTGTTTGATTCAGGATAAGAAATTTGTGACTACGTTGGATTTCTTAGGTTTATTAATGATGGTCACATTGAATTCTTGTAGAATCAATAACCACCCGATTATTCTTCCATTCACTATAGGTTTTTTCATTAGGTACTTGATAGTTGAATGGTATATGAACATAATTACTTTGTACCCTATGATATAATTTCAAAATGTATTGATTACATCCACCACATATAAGAATTTTTTCTCTGTAGTGGTGTAATTGTGTTCAGTGGTATTAAAATTCTTACTAATGTAATTGTGTTCAGTGGTGTAATTGTGTTCAGTGGTATTAAAATTCTTACTAATGAAATAAATGACATACTTCCCTCCATTGTCATCTTCCTGATCTAAAACTACTCCAATAGCATCATCAGAAGCATTTGCATAAATATGGAATGAAAGGTTCCAGTTAGGCCCACGTAAGATAGGAGTAGAAATGAATTTCTCCTTAATTATCTCAAATGATGTTTGGCATTCTACCATCTAGGAAAAATTTGTATTCTTTTGGAGGAGGGAAAACATGGGGGCTGCAATCTTACTAAAATTTTCTATGAATCTTCAGTAATATTTAGAATGTCCTAAGAAACTTCTGACATCAATTTGATTCTTTGAAGTCTCTATTTTTTGTATTACCTCGATTTTCTTAGGATCCACTTTTATCCCTTCAACTGAAATGTGGTGTCCCAACACTATCCCTTGTTCCACCATTATTAAACATTTTTCATGACTCAAGGATAATTGATGGTCCTCACATCACTTCAATACCTTGTCCAAATTTTGAAGTCCTTCATCAAAAGTGGAACCATACAAATTTAATTTGCCCATGTATACTTCCAAACAATCATTCACTAGCTCAGAAAATATGGCCAGAATAGCTCTCTAAAATATTGCAGGAGCATTACATAGCCTGAAGGGAAGGACACAATAAGTGAATGTTCCATAGCGGCAAGTAAAATTTGTTTTATCCCGGTCTTCTGCTACTACTTGTATTTGGTTATATCCACTAAATCTATCCAAGAATGAGAAATACTTCCTCCTAGCTAAATTATCCAAAACTTTGTCTACAAAGGGTAAAGGGAAGTAATCTCTATGGGTAGCTTTGTTGAGCTCTCTATAATAAACGCACACTCTCCACTTCCCATTTTTCCTTAGAACAACTACCATAGGTGAAACCCATTAGCTATCAGAGGTGGGATAGATGAATCCTACTTGCAGGAGTTTCTCAATTTATGTTTTAACAATATCTTTGAGAGTAGCATTAAGTCTTCATTGTGGTTGATGAACAGGTCTAACATCTTCAGCATAGCTATGATGGGTATAGACACTTGGGTGTATTCCTCTCATGTTTGTATAATCCCAAGTGAAAGCTTTAGATCTATTTACCAAAACATCAAACAATTTTAGTTCTTCTAACTCTTTCAACCATCTGTTGATATTTAAATTTTTTCCTAGTAGTAACATGAGGGTTTTGACTCTTGGGTAGTTGGAGGTGACAGTATAAACTTCTCTAGTTAAGGTGTTGAGAGGATAGGTATGTGGTATACTCCTGTGGAGTCTAGCAATATCTTTGAAAAAGTGGTCCATTTTCATAATGATATTAGCCAGGGGACAAGGTAACCCTATTAAGTTAGTGTAATGAAATTCGGTATGATCAACATTGATTGGGTGCCCTAAAATATCTTCCACTTCTAAAATTTCTTCATCACTTGAGTCTATAGTAAGATTTTTCATATTGTTTTCTAGTTCATCTTCCAACTCTTCACCATGTTATTTAATTACTACCATATCAAGTGATGCTAGATTCTCTTGTTTATTAGCACCATCTGGTCCATCAACCCAAACTTGATTATGTTCAGCAGGTTGAGCGAGGGGATACAGGAATAAGTGTTTACTATTGGGACCATGTGAGATGGTCATTCCTTCTACTCTATAATCAATATTGGCTACCACTTTATCCAACCACGGTCTACCTAATATTATCCAATAACTGTCCTTGGGTGTGAGGGATGGGATTATTTGGAAGTCTACTAGATATTCCCAACCATCGACCATAATAGGAATATTTTCTATGACACCTTGGGGAACAACAATTGATTGATTTTCCATTTGCAATACGGTAGTTGTGGGATGCAAACTACTGAACCCCAATTTTTCCATAACATCTACCATCATGATATTAATAGCTACTCCTAAGTCCACAAGTGCATTAGGTTTTGCTGCCTCATTGACTGTCATTGCTATAAGTGGACTTCTTGGGTCATCATATTTTGGGGTTGAGGTTTTTCTAGCCAGAAGGTTAGCTAGATATCCATTTATGTGCACAATGTTAAACTGTTTTGGTTTCCTTCCTAGTGTTTTGATGCACAACTATTTAATTAGTTGGTTTAGTTTGGGAATTTCTTTCAAAAAACCTCGATTTGAAGTTGCTTAATTTCTTGTATCAGCGTGGTTTTAGTGGATAAGGTCATTTTCAAAGGGTTATTCAAAGTGGTTGCTTTGAGATGCTCGGGAAAAGGCGCTTGAGTTTTCTCTTTCAAGATATGATCCTTCTTTAAAAGATATGTTGAATGCTAGTCATCCTCTTCTTGAGGTAACTCTAGAGATCTAGATGAGTATTGTGGAAGGGGATTTTCTTGATTAATCATTGGGTTTTGCTCTATAGGTATGGGATGTGTCTTAGTTCTATCAGTAGATTGCTCATTTGGTTCATCCAGAATCTCAACTATGGTAGGTTGTTGGAGTATTTTTCCCGACATCAACTACAGGTTTCCACAATGGATAGCATTAAGTTTGATCATGTTTTCCTATTTTGTCGAATACGCTAGGGTATTTTCACGATTATTCTTTGGATTAGGAAAAAGTTGTGTTGGGAGTTGTGGTTGGTTGACCTACTCATTTTGTTGAGGGTTCTGAGGAATTGGTAAAAGATTTTGTTGTGAATTAGGCATCATCCTTGGCCCGGTATAAAACTGATTTGGATTTTAATTCCATTGAGGCACAAGATTTTGAGGATACCATTATTGTTGAGTCTGGTTTGGCCATTTGGGGTTTCCCTAGGACTAGTTCACTCATTTAGGTGGTACCCATGGGTAAGGTCCCCAATTAGGTGGTACTTGAGGCCAAGGTGTCGCCCACTAATTATTATTCCAATTATTTGGGGGCTGCCAGGAGGGATTTGAATTATGGTCCTAAGAGAAATTCCCTCCAAGTCTTTGGTTCACAATATTGATCTCCTCTTTAGTGTTAGATCTCCTCTTCTTGTAATTTTTTATTGCATTTAGGATCTCACATTGGTCAGTAGCATGACTCTTTTCACAAACATGGAAAACATCAACCTTGTCCAAAGGACATTCTCTTAATAAATATTTGTTTCAAAACCTAGGACAATAAATGGATAAGGTCTCAGGATTACGTGTTTTAGCCTATATTCCAACCAGCGTGGTGTTTAATTGAACAAGAATGTTTGTTTTGAGATTTGTTATTTCTTCACATAGTGTACCTATTTCATTGGACCCTCTAAAAAGACTAGATTTATGAATACCTCCTCGAGTACGGGAGAAATTCTGACATAACTCAATAATATCATCAAGTCCAAGTTGGGACACATCTCCTTTTCTCATTAAATCTAGACTTCTCCTAGCATCCTCATCAAGTCCTTTGAGAAATATGGTCTTCAAAATTTCCAAACATATGGCTTCTTCACCACATTGTTTAGATAAGAAAATGAACCTTTTGAGGTAATCTTCTAAGCTTTCATCTTCATTTTTCTTCAGTTTGAACAACTCTTCTTACCTATCACTGACTCTACAGTAACTTTGGTATTTTTCTAAAAAGGAAAACTCCATATCATTTCAGGTGGATATCAACCCTAAAGCTAATCCTATGAACCAACACATTACAGCATCCTTCAAAGTAGAGGGGAAGAGTTTCAGTTTTTGTTTATCATTTTTGTAGTCATATGTCTGACACAAAACTTTAAACTCAAAGAGGAATTGGTCAAGGTCTTCGAAGGATAAGCCTCTAAAGGTTGGTAAAATGGATGGTGAATTTTTTTTCATGGGTGTATTGTCATCTGCATTGAGAGCAATAGGATAGTTAAATGTTCATGATCTTGCCTTATCACCATCTCTACAGTTTCTTCTCCTTTCATTAAAAGGGTTATCATTGTTATTATTAGCCACGATATCAACAAGAATGCATTCTTCTTCAAAGGTTTGCTCTAATGGCTAAATTTTTGGGTATGCTGGAAGATCTTAGAGATATATTGAGAGGTCTCAGGGATATACTGGGAGGTCTCAGGGATATACTGAGAGGTCTCAGGTTGATCTTGCTCAATCAATTATTCAATAAGTTCTTCAGGTGAGACTTCTACCTCCTTGCTTGTGGTTGGAACATATTTTGGGTGGTTTTTGGTATGTATCTTCCATGTGGACCTCGTTTCCTGATCATGCAAAAAAAGAAGCCTAACAACTATTTTTTTTCTAAAAGAGGTATCCAATCAGTTTCCTATTAACACTAGAAAAGAATTTTCATCCCCAGCAACAACACCAAAAAGTGACAAGCTATCGTAAGGTCCTAACACTTTAATTAAAAATATGTTAGTTATTTCGACCGAATAGTGTCCAAAGGTTGTGGGTATGTGTAGGATCATCATGGAAAAAAAAAGCCCTTAAGTGGCAATGAAAATTCAAAAAAATCAGAGTTAGGCAACTTAACGTAAAAATTTGAATAAGTTATCTATATTATTTCAAAAATATGTAAGAATAGAATTTGTGGAAAATTGAATGTAGTTTCTAAACTACTAGGTTTATTTTTCTAAAAAAAAAATCTATTTGGTGAAAAATTGAAATTTTAATGTAGTAGTACTTAAATTTTAGGAAAAGTAAGAAGTAGGTGTCTGTCTAACCACCCTAACCATAATAAAATCATAAAAAAAATTATAAGATTTTAGATATAAGTAGAGGACTCATTTCGGATGTGATGCATATTTTTTTGTATTTTTTTCCAAGTAAATGATTAATTATGAATTTTTAATTACAAATTTTAAAAAATATAAAAACTTGTATGTTTGACCACCTTAACTTGGTCAAAACTTCATGAAATTCAACTTTTTTTTAATCCTATAATATGCGAAGCATAGAATGTGACGCATGTTTTGGATTCAAAAAATGTGATTTCGTTTGAAAGTTATAGATTTTTTTCAATTAGGCTATCAATCAAGACTTTAGTCGTAATTCTAATAGAAATGAATAATAATTAATTATTAGATTCAAACTAAAGTATAATTTATATTGTTGGAAAGTTGAGAAGCTCCTTTACAAACCCTTTTTGTTTCATCAATTTTGGGTAAAAAAAAGTCATCAACCATATGGGCGAAGTCTAGAAAAGCAAGGTTTGTTAAACACATTTTTTGTGTTGACTTCTTAGGATTGGCAGGTCTGAACCAAAATCCAAAGCAAGCCTGAGGCTAATCCCTAGGCATTAAATTTTGTGTCAGAAATATCGGATATCCGATTTGGTTTGGATATCCAATTTGAATCTGATATCTGATATGTTCTCTATAGAGTTGCAAAAATATTATACAATTTATAATATATGATTTAAAAAATGCAATAAATTTTATAATTTAATATATAATATACAATATAGTTTATAATGTAATATATAATATATAATTTATGATAATCTCTTACTAAATTATGTATTTAATATATAATATATTATATTATTATGTAAAATATTTATATATTATTTCAATATTTTAGTTAATGTATAAATATTAAAATATATATATTACTAATATATAAAATATTTAAATATTATCCCTTTCCCTCTCTCTCTCCATCTCTCTCTCCCAAGTCTCTCACTCAATCACTCTTATCTCTCTCCCCTCTACC
>VDFB02281492.1:515970431-516105444 GCA_007258455.2 Sequoia sempervirens
TCTCCCACTCTCTTAGGTCACTCTTTCACACACTCACTCCATCTATCTCTCTCCCCTATACCCTTAACCCTAAAACCCTAAACCCTTATAACCCTCTACCATAAACCCTTAACCCTAAACCCTTAACCCTTAACCCTTAAACCATCTACTCTATACCCTAAACCATAAACCCTTAACCCTTAAACCCTCTACCATCTACCATTAACCCTTAGGTCTATGTGTACACAAATTGGATATCCGATTCAAATCAGATATCCGATTTGAGTTGGATATCTGATTTGTAGAACTAAAATCATACTGTTAAAAAATATTTTAATTTTTTTTCAAATGTATCATATATCATATTATAATGGATATCAAATTTGTGGGCCATAGAAAATCCCCATGTGGGTCATTTTGTGCATTCCAATGGACCCTACATTCTATTTTCAGGTGGCATACGCACGGTTTCAGACAGGAAGAGACAAAGATCAACTTTTTGGAGCATCTTCTACTCAAATTTGTCATAAGCAATGATTTTTTAGCATCTTTTTGAGCTATAATGGGGAGCAACAGTTGTTAGAAGCAAAAATGTAAGAAAAAGCTTCCAAAGAACAAATTGAAGCATATAGACAAAGAGATAGAGAAGGTCATAGGAAGAGAAGACAAGGTATGTGTTGTGAAGTTTTTGCACACACGCCCCGCTGAAGGCAAGGACCCTCTTTCGCTTCATTTTTGGTTTTTTGGCCCTTTCTTTTTGAGGTTTTGTCTTATTTAGGCATGTGCTTAAATGTTTATTTTTGGTTGCCTAAGTGTTTCCCCAGGTTATTTATTAAAAATCCTAAGTTCTGGACAAAGTTCAGGTTTTTACCCTGATTCAGGATTTTCCTCCCTGGATGGATTTTCCCAAATCCTGTTTGGATTTTAGTCGTGTATCATGGTTCGGGGATTCTTGTTCTTCGCGGATTTCTGTATGGGCCGTATTTTCCTGGATTCCACCCTGTTGTTAGCTTTCCGGGTTTTCTGATTGTCCTATCGATCGCATTAATGGCTTCGTGCATGCTTTGAAGGATATATTTAACTTGATTTTTGGGATCTTTTGTGCCATCATGCTTACTATTTTCCATCGTTTGAGTTGAGGAGTGCTTTCTTGCAATTGATTGACTTCATTTTGGGGCGTTTGGGATTCAATTGATCGATTTGGTGGCGATTTCTTGTGCATTCCTGCATTTGTTCTTTGTGGATGCCATTCGGCTTCGCATTTGTTGCTTCTGAGATTGATTTCTGCGTTATAATGGTATGTTTTTATTGCCCTGCCTTTGATTGAGAATTATGAATGACACATTGATGTTATAAAAGCTTGTGGGGTTCGAATTCCTACATATTTGATCATTTCCTGCTAGGGTTGTTTAGTATTGTGTTATTTGTCATCTCCTAGGTGAGTCTCAAGCTCATTTGTCTATCTGCATTTTGATGAATCTTGCCTAAGAGTAATTAGTTAGCCCTAGTGATGGTTTAGCAGTTGAAACAACTGAATTCTAAGCTTTCCTGTGTGCTAATGGTGGATGAATAGGGTTTGAAACCTAGGGCAGCGGCAAGTCAGGTGATTATGTCTTAAAATTGACCTAGAATGTAAAGAAAATCTATGAAAGGTCCATCCCTGACTTGTCCTAAGTTAAAATTTTTGAAATTCATGATTGATTTGGTGTCTGGGTAAGACGTGACTATTCGCCCCTTCCAAATTTTCTTCATTGTGACCCTTCAAAGTCAGGGAGATGTCATATTGTGATTATTTTTTGCCAAGGAGCCTTCCTAAGTTCATATTTGATCACCAGGACCTCACCCTAAAAGAAAGTCTCTCATCGACATGTATTTCCTTATATGCCATCGGCAAGATGAGCCCTAGTCGGCAAGAGGTCATAGTGGGCTCCATTAGTTATACTGGTATTCATTTCTTTCGGTGAGACATCCATCCTTCGCCGAGACCTTTCGGCCAGCTCACAACTCTTGCCAAGACCTTTGCTTTCGGTGAGACTACTAGTGGTCACCAAGACCTCACGACGAAGCCTTCCTTTCTTAGCAAGCTCGGATCTTCTTTCGGGGAGACCACATGTTGTCACCAAGAGGTTATACAGATGGAGATTCATGTCGGCGAGACATTACGCGGTCAGCAGGACCTCTGGCCAAATTCAAAACCTATCGCTAGTCGCCGAGACACCACAACTTTGCTAGGACCCCATATCGAAAAACTTTAGTCTGGCCAAAGTGTTTGCTTGGACTTTGAAAGTTGGTGAGACACAAAAGATTCACCAGGACCTTACCCTGACTACCTCTTTGGTCATATCGATATGTTTGTTATATCATCAGTCAGCAAGAAATGCCCCACTTGGTGTGACCTTGTTCCGAATGAAATTTGTTTCCCAAAAGTACATTCATTTGCTTCGTTGAGACTCCCCCTACTCGACAAGACGTTACACTGAAACCACTAAGTCTTAGCACAACTTTTTCTGATGACATCCTTCGGCGTGACCTCCCGGAAGTTGCAAAGACTTCTTAGCGAGATGACTGATTCTTTCTGAAACCTTCATTCCCGGAATCTGCATTGTTTCGTAGTGTTGACTTATTCATGGATTTTCGTCGGGTCTGGATTTCTCTGAAATCCAGCGTCTCTCTGATTTCCTAAAATTCCTCTCTGGATCGTTCTTTGCGGAAATTCGTCCCTCATGAATTTTCTCGAAATCTGATGAAAAATGAAGGAACATGAGATAATTGGATTTGTTTATGATTTGTGATGCATTTAATGATTATTTCATGTCACATTTGGATTTCCTGTGTAATTTGTTGATGAAAAATGATTAGGTTTAATGGTTAAGTAGGTGTTTCCTGGTTATTTTGGTGGAATCCGATTGGTCTGGAATTTCCCAAAATTCCTCTCTAGCTCAGATTCTGCGGATGGTCTTGAAACCCAAAATTTGTTGTGGTCATTTTATATGAATTTTAATAACACTCTGGCTATATGAGATTCATTCTTATGATGTATTGATGGATTAACATCCTCTTTCCTATGGTTCTTATTATTATTTCCATGTTGAGTGCAGGCTGAATCTAGCAAGGTACCAGCTGGGTCCGCAGTGTCTGATGCAGAAAGGATTCAAATGGACATTAAGAGCAGGATCCCTGAGAGAAAGATCACTTCAATTTGGTCGAAGGTGATTGATACAAATGTCAGATCATGTGATTATGAAGAGTTCAAAGAAAGAATGGCGGCTAAGGATTCTCCTTTGGTGGCTAGAAGGATGATGGAATCAAGATTGTCACATGTTGTTGGTTTCCCTTCTGCGGTGCAGTGTTATGAGCTAGTCCTTGAATGTGCCAGGCACTATGATCAAGATACATAGAGAATAATTGGTCCTGGGGGGAGGGTTGTAGCAAATCTCAACCCTGTCTCCATTGCCCAAACATTTGATATGCCACACAGATCCCATGTGGTGGGATTCATCATGGGAGCAACTCAAGAGTTCTACGATGAGCAGACCGTGAAGTCACAACTTATCAATTCTTGGTTGGAGAAGCCTAAGTCACACTATTCTAAATTTCCCAAGCAGCTATTCAGGATAAAGTTCAAGAAGGAGTACTACGATGCCATCACTCTTCTCAGTAGGGTGGTTGGATTGAAGAATGCTGGTACGTTTGAGAATTGGATGTGCCATGTGATTGTGAGGATGGAATAAGAGAAGATCAATTACCATTGGGCAGGGGTCATTAGTGGAGTACTCCATGAATAGTTATCCAATGTGTTGCAGACCAAGACTTTCACAATGACTTCATATCTGGTCTATGCACTTGCAATATTCCATCCCTACAAAGGATTGGATACAAAGGGAATTTTCGGTCAAGATATTATTTATGAAGTTTTCCCTCAGTTGCACTTGGGAGGTTCGAACTATAGGAGGGAAAATGATGCATTTACCATGTATATCACCAGAATGCTTCAGGAAGCGGAGCATGTCATGATTTCAAACCAAGCTAAGGAACTCATCAAGAAATATGGGGCATGGTTTGTCCACTTCCCAAATTTCTCCTATATTTGGATTGATGGCTGCCAAAGGGCCCCATTCAGACTTCCAAGGTATCCCACTAATCACATTATCTTGTTGGAAGTAACTAGGTAGATTTGTGACTTTGATGCTATTGTCAAGAAGGACAAACACAAGATAGGATTTGGTGGAGATTTTCCCCTAAAGATTGGCACTGGAGAGGTTTTTCCTTCCATTATTTCCACCCAGGCTTCAGAGGAAGAATTGAGTACTCTTTGCTTGTCTTTCCACTCCAAGAGGTCCAAATTTAATATTACAGGAGAAGCTCAAAAGAAGTCCAGCAAAGAGTATTGCCACATGGTGAATTTGGAAGACTACTTGGCCAATTGTAGTGATGAATTTGAGGTCAGGAAGAAGAAATTATCTCAGCTTCTAGTTGGGTCAGTTCGGTTGTATAATGTAAAGGCAGTTCCTGATCAATTGGAAGACAATGGAAACTTGATCCAGGATCATGCTTATGAGGCTATAAAAGATAGACCAATTGGTGATGTGGATTGGTTAGAGGAGGAAAAGATAGAATTGAAACAACTGGTGGATCCAGTTCTCAAATTTACTAGGATGTGGCTAAAGCATAAGCTATGGGAGCTGGAAAATAATGGTGTACAGTGCACCTATGCGCTAATGGGAGACCTGGATCCCCACTCCAACTTTGAGGAATCTACCGAGCAGGATCCTAAGGGCAAGGGTAAGTTGGATTCTCCATTCAAAATCAAAATTAAAGGTGTCCAAGAAATAGAGGCCTAGGAAGCAGAAAAATAGAGAAAGCCAAAGGCTAAGCAGAGGACAAGGACCATGAAATCTGAGCAAAAAGGGACTGAACATCAGGGTCCTGAGGTTGATGTGTCAGTGCCCGAAAGGAGAAGAATCATAAAATTTTCATTGGGGAGGAAGAAGTTGCTCCACCTGTGATAAATCTTGAAAGTTCAGAGGAGAAGGCCAAGGTGTATACAAGGAGGTCTAGGACTCCTTCTCCCAGGGACAGTGTGCTTGAGACAGATCTCCCTTCGGTGGTTTCTCATGAGGACCAACATGATGATATGCTTTCCGCTCATGGAGCTCAAGTCAAGGCCAGTGAGTCAGAGGATGTTGAGGATCATCTGGATATTGAGGGGGAGGAATTTCATGAAGGTGATCTCCATAGTGCAGAGGTAGAAATTGAAAAGATAATGTAGTCCCCTATGGTTGCATATGCAAATTCCCCTATCAGAACTAAAGAAGTCCCTCCACAAGAAGAGGAAACAGTGAAGGTTCCCTCACCTGAACAAGAAGAAGAGCATGCTGAGGAGAAAGAAAGCAAGACAGATGAGACTCTTAATAAACAAAATTTGGGTGAGGAAGCACCTAAAGGTCAACAGGAGGAAGAGAAACAAAGTGAGGCGCAATTGGAATCCACTATCCCTGGTTGGTTGGACAAAGAAATAAAGAGAAAATAAGTTGTTGTGGAAGATAGTCCACCGAATTGGGATGCACTACTAGCCAAATTTGGAAAAGATAAAGGTAAGAAGAAGGCTAGGGTGATCTTGAGGATTGAGAGAGATGAAGCTCATGATAGAGTTGTTCACATTGCCAACCCTGCTCTAGATACAAATAGAGATGATGTGGTCGGAAAGGATTACAATATTCAGACTTTCAATCTAGGACCTACATCAGTCGAGCAGGACATTGAAGATTATGAGGGGTCTAGTGCAGTTATTGTGGGTAGATTGAGAAAGGAAATGAAGACCAAGCATGAGTTGAAGAAAGAGAATGAAAATCTCAGGAAATGCTTGGAGGAATTAATGAAGCCCCTATAATCCATTAACCCTTCGATCTTTTCTATGAATCCTCTACCTCAAGAGACCATCATCGAGCTAGAAAAGATGAAAACTTCCGCTATTGCCACCGCGAATTGGTTAAAAGGGGTGCAAATGAAGAGTGATGAGGCTATTAAAGAGATTCTGTCAACTAGGAAGGATGCTATCATGGCAACTGATTGGTTGAGGGCGGTGTTGGTACAAGATAAGGAGGAAACAGATCTCCTTTTGTAGAAAACTAGAACTATCATGGAGTACACCCGGGATAGGTTGATGAGTGATGGAATTCTTCCTTCCTCCAGAGCTACCGAACCATGGGAGTGGTATGAGGCATTGCAGATTAGGTAGAAAGTATTGAGGAAGATTTATAAACAAAGAAGGCAAATTGATGATACCCTAGGTGGTGTATATAATGGCTCCATTGCCTTCTTTGAAATTATGACAGGAAGAAGGAAGATCGTGCCCAAGTACTTGAGCTTGGAATAGTTGAGAAATTGGTGGTAGAATATTTACGCACCACTTGATGATGGTTATATTTCTAAGCACCAGTTGGATGATGCAGCCACCTACCTTGCAATTATTGGCAAATACCTAACATATAAGGTGGATTGGGATAAGTTGGTCAAACAGTCAAGAGAAGAGATCGTGTCCATTGAGAATTGACTTAGGGTTTTTCCTTTGCCACCAGTAGCTGACTTGGATGGGATGTTCTTGAGAGTTCATGAAGGGCCAGATCGGAATAGAGACAAAGGGGAGGGCAGTTAATGCCCAACTACTCCATGATTTGTGCTTCCCCATTTTCACGCCCTGCAATGGTTTGAGTTGCATTGGGAATTCCAGGCCAACCTGGGTGTAGTTCACACATTTAATGCATTCCTTCGTTCCATTTTGACTTTCTCTTGACTAGTCGGTGGTGCCCAGTTAATGTTGCAAGCTCTTGCTTGGCCGATGGGTTTTCTGGCAGGATTCTATATATATGGCATTTGGCCTCATTTGTAAAGGGTTAGATAGTTAGAAATAGAGAAAAGATGTAAAAGATAGAAGTAGAATAGAGCAGAATAGTTAGACGTGAGTAGAGCAAGTTAGTAGATAGTAGTTCTCAAGCAAACATTGTAATAGAAAATTGGAATTGTTGCTATTGTGGATAATTCGAATGCAAATAATGACATTGTGATTTGGTGCCATACTTGTATTCTCTTGTCTTGCATGGTTCTTGCTATTCTATCTTTAAAATTGCTTTGAGGAGGTTAATATTTAGATTAGATTTGATTCAATAATGTTTGTGATTTGATACTTGAATGTTGCAGCAATCCTTTAGTCCATACTTTTCACAACCAACTGATTGTTAGTTGCTTTGCAAAGTTATCCTAGACTTTATATTCAATGTGCTTAGTTCAATTGTGAGGATTTGTTCATTTCAACTACAATAGGGTTGTTGAATGAATGTTCATGATTTGAAAATCTTAACACCTCAGAAGATTGCACTGTTTTCTGTAAGATTGCAGATTTATCTGGGTCAAGTAGAGATCAGTTTTGAGGGATTGGTCCATTGAATGTTGGTTATTTTCATTGTTAATCTTAGGAGTAGTATTAGATTTAGAAATCTCTTTGAAACCCTTATCTTTTTTTTTTCTTTGATTATTGGGTTAGATCTAGGATTAAAGTATCATCAGATTGTTAGATTTGATAAAATCGATTCAATATTTTGCTTGTAGTAAGGTCCCATTGTGATTACCAGCATTTTCACATTTTATCACTGAGTTGTTTATGCATTGTCAAGACCTGACATTAAAGACCTTGGGGTTATCTCTTGAGGCTTGCTGATAGAGATTTACCTTTCAAGAGAGATAGGATATTACATTCTGTTTGAGTTGTTGTGCAAAAAACACCATCAATAGTATGTTAAATATTGGTGAACCTAACCCCTATGGTCTTTCAAGTGAAGAGGAAATTGAAGATGTTCAAGGTGAAAATATTCAAGGTGAAAATGTTGGAATTGAAGATGTTGAACATGATATTGAAATTGACAATGAAAATGTTCAAGGTGAAAATGTTGGATTTGAAGATGTTGAACACGATATTGAAATTGGGAATGAAAATATTGAAATTGATAATGAAAATGTTTAAGTTGAAAATGTTGGATTTGAAGATGTTGAACATGATATTGAAATTGGGAATGAAATTATTCAAATTGATATTGAAAATGTTCAAGGTGAAAATGTTGGAAATGAATATTTTGAACATAATATTGAAGCAAGTGTAAATTATGTTTCACTAGATTACATGAGAAATGAAGAACCTTGTGTGGAAGAAAGACATATTCCAAATTCAAGACCTTAAAGAAACCCTAAATGCTTACTTGAATTTGATGAGAACATTATAAACAATTTGAAGGCAAGAGGTCAACACGAACTATTCAGTTGTGGGCTAGAAGAATTTTCAACCAATATTTTAGTGATAAGACATTGACCGAGCAATGCCAACTTTTTGTACAATTGCTAAAGATGCAAAAGATGAGACCTTTGCTAGCCAAATTGAAGATTCATGTGAACAAGAAGACCGAAAAAATTCTATTATTGTCAAAAATCTTTTTAATGCTCTCAAGTCTATTGGAAAAAATAACAAGGAAAAGGATAAGAGAGTTGCTTGGAGAGTCATTACAACCGCCCTAGTAAGCCATCAATTGAAAAAGGCTCACTTTATGAGACAAAATTGTATTGATTTTAAAATAAATCATAAAAATTTGGATAGATCACTCACAAGAAGAGAAATATTAGATGATCCTCTTCAAAATGATACATGGGATTTTTTCGGGAGGCTTCCACGTGTTGATAAGAAGCTAACTGATAATGTAAAGCAGGTAATTCAGCAATTTTGGCATGATAACTCTAGAGTATCAACCAATGCAAAGGATGTTTTAAAGTTAATATTTGGAAATAAAGACCGTACACCACATCCTAAACATTCCTTGGAATCAAGCCAAACAATGTTGTTCAAAAAATTTATTGAAACACATCCAAATATGGAAATCTCACAAAGGACTTTTGAAGGTTTTAATCCATTTTATTGTGTGCCTCTTAAGATTCATAATACTTGTTGCAAATACCATGTGAAGTTTTCAATGTACCATGAGCTATTATGCTATATCCGTTCTACTTTGCATACTAATGAAATGTTGCAGGATTGTGGTGCAATGCATCTTCTGAAATCATCAAGGGACTTGCTAGATCTATTTTTATGTTCTAGAGATGATGGTTGCTTTTTCTATAGAAATGATTGTTTAAATGCAAAGTGCTCACAATGTGGTGGCTTGTCAAAGTTTGTTCAATGTTTTCATGAGAGTTCCAAACATGAATTTGGAAAGAAGCTTGTTGAGAAAAAGAGATATGAGATAGTCAAATATACTTTGAAAAGTGGAGGTGAAGGTTCTAGATGTGAGTTGGTTTCAAAAGAATGCAGTGTTGCTGATTTTATTTCAGATTTTAAGGAAAATATTTTCTACAAGGATGCAAGGCATATTCATAGGTCTCAGTGGTTGGATCAACAATTTAGGATGTGTAATGACTCTTTTTCGATTGGCACTATTATATCAATAGTTGATTTTGCAGAAAACTACACATTGCAACCACAAAATGAGGTTCAATCTCAGTATTACCGTTATCACCTAAAATTGCACCCTGTTGAACCTAATGTTCAACACCTCAGTGTAACATGGGAAGACCTATAAAGCTGTGGGTCACTTATAGATAGAGGTCAACCTCTGGAGAAGGTCGACTTCCTTTGGTATCACCTAAACTAATGATTCTGTAAAGGGAAAGGGAGGAATGCATAAAAATAAAACTAAACCCTATGGTGATACACCAAAATGACAAGAACAATGAGACACTCGAGTTACACTTGAGTAGTGATGATGGATATAGTACTGCACAACAAGTTTTTGTAGATTATGCATAAGTATTTCACAAATAGGTTTGACATGCACACACTTTCAAGAAGGAAAAGCAGATTTTCACAAATTAAAAGCTCATGTGCAATTAAGTAAACACAGTTTGTAACCTACATAATACTACTTTTGCAAAGAAAGGAATGCTAACAAGAGACAAAGCTATAAGGAAAAGAAATATTTCATGAAGTAGCTTGATCAATCACCTAAAAATGCACAGTATTTTGCAAGAACCAGAAGGAAAATTGAACCATCAATGGTAACCAAGGTAAATTTTATATATCATGCTCCAAAATGAGTTACAGAAGTTTGATAATCTGAGAAATGACTATAGAAGTCACAAACTTTAGAAAAGCATCAAGAGAACTCCTTTACAAAGAGGTAATAATGCCATAGATACAACCAAAACCAAAAAGGTGTCGGCCCCTACCTTAGGGTTTACAAAAATGAGTTGATGTCTGGACACGTCGGCCCTAGAAGCATTTTGGAATGAAGTTAATGAGGCATTAAATTCACATCCCCTGCTCATGTCGGTGAAAGCTCGCTCCTGGGCATGGCCTTCAGATTTTTTTACAACGATTGCATTAACTCACAGCCCTCATGTCCACCCTCGAGAGCTTCATCAAAGCCACTTTGAATGCTCCGCGGCATGGTCATTAATGTCGACCCACTTTTTCCAGCCGACATCCCAGTTGTTATTGTGACTCACAGCCTCTTCCCCTTTGGCTCTTCTCTTGATCTAGATCTTTCTGCAAGTTGACCCCCTTCAAGAAGCAGCATCATATTTATAGTATTATATTCAAACACCATTGCTTCACTAAGCTGATCCATGCCGTGCACATTCTGTCGATCTTTCATTACAAGGGGAGTCAGTCAGTCAAACTACCCATGACTACCTTTAGCTTCTCCTGATTGGTTGAATTTTTGCTACATAGATTCCCAGACGGTCAAAGGTCGCTCCATCAAAATCGCATGTCGGTGAGACACTAACTCTGTCTCCTTGATGCGATTATGCCCTTCAGCAACTATCGGCAAGACATACGACGGTCGGCAAGACATCATTGCGAGCTCTTCAATGTTTCCCAAGCTTAAACCCTCTAGCAGATTCAGAGTCAGGATGAGAACCAAAACGGGACCAAAGTTGGAACGGGGGCAAAACTAAAGAGTCAACGGAACCAGAACCGGAACCAAATCCAGACTTGAAAATTTCCTGAAGTTTCAAGTTCGGATTCCATTCCAATCCTGCCTCTGGCTACACACAAGGCACGAAGGAAGAAAGAAAAACACAAAGAAGATCAAAGAGGAGGAGACATGCCTTGATCACCGACCATGCAAAAAGTAGAGAAAAGAAGAACAAGCGGAGCCGGGGCTGGGACCGGAACAGAAACAAAAACTGGAACTTCGGAAAAGTTCCATCGCTCAGTTTTGGTCTGTGTCCCGAGTCCGCCAAAACAAAGGAAACACCCAAACAAAAAGGAAGGCAAGGCAGGATCGGAACCAAAACCGATCCCGGGCAAAACACAGCGGGGGCGGGGGCGAAAACAAATCCGACACTGAAACTTTCATCAAGTTTCAAGATCGGATTTTGTCCTGAACCCGACTCTGACACCACACAAAGATGACGATAGGGCTGAAAAAGGAAGAAAAAAAGAAGGGGAGAAAAAACCCCACGACCGAAGAACAAAAACAAAGGCAAGACAAACAAACAAGCCTGACGGAACCGGGATCGGGATGGGAATGAAACCTGGAACTTCAGAAAAGTTCCAGAGTTCAATTCGGTTCCGATTCTGCCCCCGACAGAACAAAAAAGAAAAGGGGTACAAAGAAAAAAAAATAGAAAAGTGGGAAAACAAGGCAAAAACACAAGATGAAGACCCACCCAAAAAATAAACACCCGCACGTTGGGCTCAACCCTTGTGGGAGCCACATTAAAACCACATGCCAAATTGAAAACATAATTTTCCCTCACAGTTGTATAGGAAGCAAACAAGTTAGAAAATATGTAACCCAAATGCAAATGTTCCTCCAGTTGGCCTTCATGAACACTCGAAAACATAGGTTACCCTGTCCGATTGAGCCTGTAGGTGAAAATCGGGTAATATTTTTGGCGACCTCAGCTGGATGTTTTCCTGCTAAACATGCAGATCAGTAGCCTAGACTTGTCCATTGGGTATGGAGTCACTATTCTACTCTTCAAATTTCTGAAAACCTTGTAAGTCAGCTCAAACCACACAAACTGAAAGAAACTACTGCAATTATGTTGAAGACATAATCTGAAAAACTAGGTGCAGTAACTGCACTTATTGAAAAATGACAAAACTAAAAAAGAAACGTGCCATGGGGCACTTATTGAAAGCAAAAAATTGAAACTACAACTACTCTATCCTACACTACCCAATGGTGGTAGTGATCAGACATAACTGTTTACTAGTTGTGAGAAAAAACTGCCCTTTCTCACCAACCTAGGACGTGCATCCTGCTTGAAAATTGTCCAACAGTGATGAAGGAAAAGTAAATGTTGAGTGCATAGATTAAACACCTCTTCAATCATGAAAACTACCTCCCTTTCTGTGTTAGACAAGAGGTGCATGCAACTATTTTGAATAGTTTGAGCAACTTACATTGATTCCTTTTGATGCTCAATCTTGTGCTCCCAAGTAGGTAATTCAAATGGCAACCCCTCTTGAGTGCCTGCTAAGTATGTTAGGTTTCTAATAGGACATCCCCTCATTATGACACCCAACTTGTTACTTTCAACCCCTTGTTGATCTCTAAAGACTTCATCTTTTCCTTGAAAAGACATTGATTGGAGGTAATATGCAGGTTGTTTATTGGCTCCTACAGTTTTATTTTCTTGAAATATTTTTCTATTATTGTTTATAGGAGGATTAGTTGTTTTTTCTTTCATCTCTGCAATGAAAAAGGAGTCATGCTTCCTTGCATCTTGTATAATAGTTTTTGAAAACAAACCATTAATGTTTTCAATGGTTGGATCTTCTTGACTAAGGAGCTGATATCCCTGTTGGATAACTGAAAACAAATCTTCAAACTATTGTTCCTTATGCTCTTTTTCCATGACAAAATATAACTCCTCCTCAACAAAGTCGGGAAGCTCATCAAATAAGTTCATAGACTGCAAGGCATTATTCTCTACAACTTTTTCAATAGTCTCACTGACTTGAATGGGTTGATCACATGCTTCCCTTTCATATGATACTAGCTCATCATCTATGTTAGAACAAAAAGCTTCTATGATATCATCTAACTCATAAGTTTGCATTAAGTCTAGATGAGTTTTATCATTTAATTGCTCCATACCAGGCATAGATGCTATCATGCATGTGAGATCTTCATCTTCATTAATGAATTGAGCAAGTTCATTGAACAAGTCAGCAATATTCTCTAGCTGTCCCAAATCAACCAGTAAATTAGGAACCTACATGCCCTCTTGAAGAAAAGTATCCAGTTTAGTTTTAGGCTTTTCTTCCAAGTCTAATACCCCATTGTCTTGCTGACTGTCATCAATCGACAACTGCCCAAATTGCTTGATGTCTTCTAGCTGTTCTGAAACTGCAACCTCGCAAGTGCCTTCCATTTGAGGAAGATCTTCAGTCAGTTTTGGGCTTTGAGAAGAAGCAATTTGCTTGAAGCTTGGAACTGAAAACACGTGCTCCTCCAACTTAGCAATTTCATCGTAGCTGTCCATGCTAGATTCACCCTATCTGAAACTTGGAATTTTGTACTTTGAGGCCCCCTCCTTCACAAGTAGTTGGGGTTCTATCTTATGAGCTTGTGCAAGCAAGTTTTCATCTGCTCATCCTTAGCTACAACTTGTCTAACCAACAATTCCTTCTCATATATCTATGCTTCCAACTCCTGCTAACAAATGTGAGCTTGAAAGGCAAGCTCCTCTTGTTGCATATTATATTCATTTTCCCTTTCTATGTCTAACATCCACCTTTGAAACTACAGCAACATCTCCTTGATGCTACCCAACTTGGTATCCGCATTGTTAGAATTCTGGGACTGACTTGGGAGGCTACAAGGCTGGCTCAAAGTGGAATTAATATGCTGTGAGGGGAATTGAGCAGGGGTGGGAGAGTGGAAAACTTGTGGGGAATATTGATAATCTCTTATAGCAAATATACTTGGACTAAAAATAGCTGCATACTCATTTTGATATGGCTGATAATTGGGTATATGAGCAGAATTTTCATGAAATGAGGAATGATTATCAGTTTCATGACAAGCTGGATGATAGAACATGTCTTCATAAAATGTAGAAATTTTGGAGCATTCATAGAAGCTGGAAATACATTAAAATTTCTTGTAAAACAAGAAAACTAGATCTGATTTTCTGGAAATAAGAACATACCAGCACTTAATCTGCTTGAAACCAGTTGTTATTCTCCCGGAGTCACCAGGTATGTAAAGAAAATGCCTCCAAAAGGCTGAAACTACTGCTGCACACACCAAACAACAGCAATAAAATGCATAAACATGAACTAAGAAGCAGTTCACGGTCCCACCGGGCGTGCCAAAAACTGTTATCACTTGAAATTGCACCTTGTTGAACCTAATGTTCAACATCTCAGTGTAACATGGGAAGACCTCTAAATTTGTGGGTCACTTATAGACAGAGGTCAACCTCCGGAGAAGGCTAGCTTCCTTTGGTATCACCTAAACTACTAATTCTGTAAAGGGAAAGGGAGAAAGAGTGCATAAAAATAAAACTAAACCCTATGGTGATACACCAAAATGACAAGAACAATGAGACACTCAAGTTACACTTGAGTAGTGATGATGGATATAGTATTGCACAACAAGTTTATGTAGATTATGCATAAGTATTTCACAAACAGGTTTGACATGCACACACTTTCAAGAAGGAAAAGCAAATTTTCACAAATTAAAAGCTCATGTGCAATTAAGTAAACACAGTTTGTAACCTACATAATACTACTTTTGCAAAGAAAGGCATGCTAACAAGAGACAAAGCTATAAGGAAAAGAAAGATTTCATGAAGTAGCTTGATCAATCACCTAAAAATGCACAATATTTTGCAAGAACCAGAAGGCAAATTGAACCATCAATGGTAACCAAGGTAAATTTTATATATCATGCTCCAAAATGAGTTACATAAGTTTGCTAATCTGAGAAAGGACTATAGAAGTCACAGACTTTAGAAAAGCATCAGGAGAACTCCTTTACAAAGAGGAAAAAATGCCATATATACAACCAAAACCAAAAAGGTGTCAGCCCCTGCCTTAGGGTTTACATAAATGAGTCAATTTCTGGACACGTTGGCCCTAGAAGCATTTTGGAATGAAGTTAATGAGGCATTAAATGTGCATCCCCTGCTCATGTCAGTGAAAGCTTGCTCCTGGGCATGGCCTTCAGATTTTTTATAACGATCGCATTAACTCACAGCCCTCATGTCCACCCTCGAGAGCTTCATCAAAGCTGCTTTGAATGCTCCGTGGCATGGTCATTAATGTCAACCCACTTTTTCCAGCTGACATCCCAGCTATTATTGTGACTCACAGCCTCTTCCCCTTCGACTCTCCTCTTGCTCTAGATATTTTTGCAAGTTGACCCCCTTTGAGAAGCAGCATCATATTTACCCTGTTAGATTCAAATGCCATTGCTTCACCGAGTTGATCCATGCCGAGCACATTCTGTCGATCTTTCATTACAGGGGGAGTCAGTCAGTCAAACTACCCATGACTGCCTTTAACTTCTCCTGATTGGTTGAATTTTGCTACATAGATTCCCAGACGGTCAAAGGTCACTCCATCAAAATCGCATGTCGGTGAGACACTAACCGTGTCTCCCCGATGTGATTATGCCCTTCAGCAACTATCGGCAAGACATATGATGGTTGGCAAGACATCATTGCGAGCTCTTCAATTTTTCTCAAGCTTGAACGCTCTGGCGGAGTCAGAGTTGGGATGAGAACCAAAATGGGACTGGAGTTGGAACGAGGGCAAAACTAAAGAGTCGGCGGAACCGGAACCATAACCAAATTCAGACCTAAAACTTTCTTGAAGTTTCAAGTTTGAATTTCGATCCCACCCCCGACTACACACAAGGCACGAAGGAAGAAAGAAAAACACAAAGAAGATCAAAGAGGAGGAGACATGCCTCGATCACTAGCCACGCAAAAAGCAAAGAAAAGAAGAACGCGCGGAGCCGAGGCCGGGATTGGAACAGAAACAAAAACTGGAACTTCAGAAAAGTTCCATCACTCGATTTTGGTCTGTGTCCTGAGTCTGCCAAAATAAAGGAAATGCCCAAACAAAAAGGAAGGCAAGGCGGGATTGGAACCAAAACTGATCCTAGGCAAAACACAGTGGGGGCGGGGATAGAAACAAATTGACACTGAAACTTTCATCAAGTTTCAAGATCGGATTCCATCCCGACCCCAACTCTGACACATACAAAGATGACGACATGGCCGAAAAAGGAAGAAAAAAAGAAGGGGAGAAAACACCCCACAACCGAAGAACAAAAACAAAGGAAAGACAAACAAACAAGCCTGGTGGAAGTGGGATCTGGACGGGAACGGAACCTGGAACTTCAGAAAAGTTCCAAAGTTCATTCAATTTCGGTTATGCCCCGACAGAACAAAAAAGAAAAGGGGTACAAAGAAAAAAAACAGAAAAGGGGGAAAACAAGGCAAAAACACAAGATGAAGACCCACCCAAAAACTAAACACCCGCACGCTGGGCTCAACCCTTGTGGGAGCCACATTAAAACCATGTGCCGAATTGAAAACATAATTTTCCCTTGCAACTACACAAGAAGCAAACAAGTTAGAAAATATGTAACCCGGATGCAAATGTTCCTCCAGTTGGCCTTCATGAACACTCGAAAACATAGGTTACCTTGCCTGATTGAGCTCGTAGGTGAAAATCGAGTAACAATTACAATTCCATTCAGATTGTTATTTTTGTCCACATAATGTTTAGACATGCACCTAATAGTACAGAGGAGGATCGAAATATAATCAGAGAGTATCATTTTTATATGAGTGATGATAGATCTTACTCGTCCGAGTATGTCCAACATTGTTTTGAGAATTTTTTTGAGTTCTTGCAGGAGCATGATATAGCACTAGGCTGGCATCTAATTTGATCAAATAATTGCATAGGTCAATTCAAGAATGCTCATATGTTTTATTGGTTGAGTAGAATGCATGTAGAGAGGGGTCTACCTCATATTTTGAGTTTTTTTGAAGTTGTACATGGGAAAGGGGAGCATGATGGAGCAGGTGCATGCATAAAGAGAGCTTTATTTAAGGAGCAATTGAAGATTTCAAGAGAAAAATTTAGTGATGCACATTCTATTGTTGATTGGTGTAGTTCAGCATTGTCATAGGGAGGGACACTTGATTCAATAGTGCATAGATTCTTTTGGTTCGTTGAGGAGGGTACAATGGGAGGCAGATTGGATTGTCATACAATCAAAGATTCTTCAAAGATGCATTTATTTGAAGCTCAGATGTAGGCACATGGACCATTTGGACATGAGATTGGCTTGTTTTTTTAGAGTTGTATTCAGTGCGAGTGGGATCAATGCGAGTCAATTGAGTGGGTGGATACATGGGTTCCACAATATATAACTCCTTTATCTCAAACAATATCCATGACAAATGACATAATGGAAAGTTTAGTTGATTACGACTTGCTTTCAAATCTACTACAGCCAAGACATGTTTTTGTAGTTGTTGCACCATAGGGGAATGAAGAGAGATCAGACTATTGGTTGGCTCGATGTGTGCAGGTAAATTATAAGCTAACACAACCAATGGAAGATGATGATGGTTTTGTGTATCGTACAAGTTCAGTTGTGTTTGCAGGAACTTGGTTGCAAACATACACGATTAGAAAGAATGGCATACCTGCATTTGAAGACTACGAGAAACACAAAACCATTCTCATGTGTTTGCACCTTGTTATAGCAACAAATGTTAAGTTGTTGAAGCATCATGCCAGACCAAAGACAAAACAACTATGAACACTTAGTAATGTTGATCATGAAGCAATATTGGATACTCTTAAGGAAAGAGATGACCCTTCAGGAACACTTGAATAGCATTTTCAAGAATGGAAGGTACAATGCTTATGTTCATTATGATTAAGTTCATTAGTGTTCTTTATTTAATACTGATATTTTATATACTATTGCAATGCAAGTGTCTTTAATAGTGATATTTTGTATGCACTTTTGTGATATTTTTGGCAAGATTGATCATGGACCTACTGCAACAATAGCCAGCTCTGATCCTTTCAAAGAGGTATGCGACATATTAGAACAATATAGATTGGTTATCTAAGCATCGTTTATAGTTTGCATCACCAATTCATCATCATTCAGGTTGTTTAGATTAATATAGATTTGTTAGTCTAAGCATCTTTTCTATAGTGATAATATAGATTTCTCATTTTCCCACTTTTGCAATATTCCTGGCACGATTGATCATGGACCTGCTGCAACAATAGCCAACTTTGATCCTTTTAGAGAGGTATGCCACAAATTACAACAATATAGATTGGTTATTTTAAGTGTCTTTTATAGTTTGCATTACCATCTCATCATATTTTGTGTCATTTAGAATAATATAGATTGGTTATTCTACGCATCTTTTATAGTTTACATCACCAATTCATCATCATTCAAGTTGTTTAGATTAATATAGATTTGTTAGTCTAAGCATCTTTTCTATTGTGACAATATAGATTTCTCACTTTCCCACTTTTGCGATATTCCTGACATGATTGATCATGGACCTGCTGCAACAATAGCTAGCTTTGATCCCTTCGGAGAGGTATGCGACATATTACAACAATATAGATTGGTTATTTTAAGCATCTTTTATAGTTTGCATTACCATCTCATCATATTTTGTGTCATTTAGAACAATATAGATTGGTTATTCTAAGCATCTATTATAGTTTGCATCACCAATTCATCGTCATTCAAGTTGTTTAGATTAATATAGATTTGTTAGTCTAAGCATCTTTTCTATTGTGACAATATAGATTTCTTATTTTCCCACTTTTGTAATATTTCTGGCATGATTGATCATGGACCTGTTGCAACAATAGTCAGCTCTTATCCTTTCAGAGAGGTATGTGACAGATTACAACAATATAGATTGGTTATTCTAAGCGTCTTTTATAGTTTGCATTACCATCTCATCATATTTTGTGTCATTAGAATAATATAGATTGGTTATTCTAAGCTACCTTGATGGTTTGTACAGGTGCTTGTTAGTCCAAAACATGAAAATACTACTATTGTGGAAGATTGTGCTTTGAATGCCTCCAATAGGAAAATTTTGTAAAATTTGAATTCTCAAATTGGAAACAATATAAAAAGGTCATAATTGTGTATGGGCATAATCTATACCCAATGATGTTTTTTGAAATATGGGTCAAATGTCTGGCATTGTATAAAGGGTATGTTTAAAATGTAAAGGGGTCTATATTTTGGAAACTCATAGGTTGAATTAGTCATACAGGTGTATGCTTTGTTACTGTTATTGGGACAATTCTATAATAACTTTTTGTACTTAATCGAACTACAACCGAAGGTTTTCTTCTTGGTTCTTTCCTGTCGGTATGCTCGTTTGAACCAAGTTTTCTAATATCTCCTATTTATATATAATAAATTATAGTGGCTTGCTACTTTTTCTCCTCAAATCCAACTTGGGTGCAACTTTATTTTTAGCAAATTTCATGAGGTTTTTAAGGAAATCAATGTTTCCAACCTTGCCACACCCTATAAATTCATCAAACATGTCTATTAGGACCTACAAAAGCTTGATCCAACCTTAAATCTTGTTGCCCCCACATTTCATTGACATTAGCAAGTTGTAACCACCATTTTTTGTGCAGGAGCACCTACACCACAATATCATTGTGAATCATTTCAATGAGTAAAGTTTTAATATTTTGAGGTTTTTTCTTTAATGATATCTAAAAGGACCAATGGTCATGTATTAGGAGTTTTTAGGTTTTAAGGTCAAAAAAATATGGAGATCCCAACTTGTCCTAGTTGTTGCTTTGTAGCCTTTGAAGGAAAAATTAGTAAATTTGTTTAGGGACAAGAAAGAACAGTGTTTTGAACATGTAATGATGTTATTTCAAGCCATTTGTAGACACCTAAAAATGACCTAGGCCTGCAAGCTTCATTTTTACCACTTTCGTCCTAGCATAATTAAGTCATTTAATTATGTCCTTGGTCCACATTCGACTATTGATTAAATAAGTCATAATTATTTAATTAATTCATGTCATTTATTCTTCATGATTATTAAATAAATAAATTTTAATTTATTTATTAAATACGTCATTAATTGTCTAAAGCCTTCCTTTAATTAAATAAATTTCTTAATTTATTTAATTTCCCTTCGTCATTTATTTTCCTCTTGATTAATTAAATAAATCTTATTTATTTAATTACGTCACTAATTAAGTCCCCTTCTTTCTAAAATTAAATAAATTCTAATTTATTTAATTTTTGTCCACTACTATAATTAAATAATTTTAATTATTCATTAGCCTTTCTCTCATTAAATTAAATAAATTTTATTTATTTAATTTGGTCCATTCTCTTGAATTTTGAATTAAATCATTATTTAATTCAAAATGATTCTTTGTCACATTCCTCTATAATTAAATAATATCTTTATTATTTAATTATTTGTGTAAATAAATTTTATTATTTAATTTCTCCAGAAGTGCCATCATCTTCCAAATTAATTCTTGACTTTTGACATCTCATTTAATTTCGACCCTTGATTGAATTATCTTATAATTCAATCTTGGCCCTTCATCCTTATCATTTGCCCTAATTTTGACCTAACCCTAATTCTTATTGCAACATTCAATCTTGATCATTGATTCTAGGGTTTTTGTCATCTTCTCATCCTGGCCACACATTCAAAATTGCAGTTTTTATAAAATGGCAATTTTGTTCTCATTTGTCTCTGGCTCTTTCTTTCTCTCAGCTCTCTCTCTCTCTCTCCATCTCATGCTCATTCTGTCAATTTAGGTTATGATCATTGTCATTTGCAGTCATTGTCATTTTAGTCTATTGTCAAGTCATTTCTTTCAATAAAATCCTTCAAAACTTGCTTTGGTCTTGTCATTTGTCATAGTTGCTCATACAAATCTGAGGGCATCTCTATTTACAGCAAGCTAGGAGGTGTAACAAAGGTGAAGCATGGAAGATGAAGACCTGGGGTAACATTGTTCCTTTTGTTTTCACATTATTTCCTTTGTGCTTTGTTATTTTCATAGGAATTTTATGGTTATTGTGCTAACCCCTTTAACAAATTTAGAATTTTCCCTTGATCACACCATTAAGTGAGGTCTTAGTAAAGTGAGAAGTAGAAAAGTGCAACATTTCATTATGAGACATATTAATGTGAAAAATGTTTGTATTTTGGCCTTCAATGGTCATTCAAGTTTCAAAAGTCGATTAATATTGGTGGTTAAAGGCATTGGGAGTTGGATTCCAAGGCATAGAAATGTACTTAAGGCCTTCAAGGGCTCAAGACAGGTTTGGTTGAAGGAGTTTTTTTCTTTGAATTAATAAAGTTTCAATTGCTTAGTTCAGATTTTACTGTTTCTCTTGTGTTTTCCGCCTGTGCACAGGCCATTCAAGAATTTTTGTATCAAAAAATTATGTAGAAATTTTATTACATGTCTTTACTTTATTCTGACTTCTTAATAGAGGGTTTCTTTATTCATTTTGTTCCTCAAAACTCAGACTTTCTCTAGACGGGTTCCTAAACAAGGGAATAAGAGTTTTGCAATTTTAATGGCTTGAATCTCATCCCACCTACTGTGTGCCAATGTGACTCAGTGGGATGAGTTGGTAGGGCTTAGGAAATGATATTTCAAGAGTGGAAGGCATGGAGAACTAGGTTTTGAAATAAAATGAAGAGTTAAAGGTCTAAAAAATGGTGGTTTTTTTTCACTTGAAAATAGAGTTTTTACCCTAGGGTTTGCAAAAATCTCTAAGATACCAGAATTTTCTTTGTTTTCTAAGCATATTGGGGCCTAAATAAAGGTGTCTAAGGTGGTGGAAGAGTCTGAAAGGTTTTGGAAGTGCTACATCCAATAAACCCTCAAGAATTACACTAAAAATAAGGGTTTTCTGATTTGATGGTTACAGGTCCGTACAAATGGAATCCAATTGTAGAATCTTTGTTTTCTTGGAAATTTATTTGCTTCCCCAAGGTTTCAAGGGTCTATGTGGTGTTTGAAGGTATGTTTCTTTGCATTTTTGGGCTAATTGAGTAGCCTTTTCAAGGGTGAATGTATAGGAATTCAATGTTAGTCCAAAGGAGTTTATGTTGTTTCTCATATATGTTGTGTAACTTGGAAATGGGTGTTTGAATCAGTCATGTGTTGGTCTGGTGTTTTGAAAAATTGTGGAGTAATTGGACAAAAACTAGTTTCTCACTATTACAAGGGTTTAAGGGGGTTAAAGAGGGAAATATGTATTTAGTTGCTTGTCAAGTTTTAAGGGAGTTTTGGACTGTCCAAAAAGGTTAGAATAATCTTGTTAGATGCCTCAAATAGGAAGGTTGCAAAGAGTTTGTGATTGTGCCCTTGTGTTTGCATCAATTTTTCACCTAATTTTACTCATTTTTGCCTTGCATGGCAACTCACCAACTCAAGTATAGATGTTTCCAGCTCTCTAAACTCACATATTCACCTTATATAGTCCTAATAAAATCTACCATGGTCATACCATCTAGCTACAAACTGTACAATAGATGGTATGGCATTTTAGCACTTTGGACTCTTAAGGGAAATCGTCGGTCCAATGTAGCTCAGAGTGATTCGGTGTATTTGGGTGAAAAAGAGGACCATCCCTAGCGTAAATGTACCCATCTGGACAGGTTGGAATAGTCTATTTGGTCGTACGAGTTGTTGAATGAAAGTTGCACCACTTTGCAACTTTACACTGCTTGCATATGACAACTTTTCCCTCAGCTAAAAACTTGCCACCATGGGAAAACGCCTCCGAGATAGAAAAAACCGAGAGAGGTTATTGTATATGTCCCTAACACAATCCCATAGCCTCAAATGAAGAGTCTATAAATGTCACGGTTTTTGATAAATATCCCTTCAAATATTATTGTCTTTTAGCACTTTAGACTCTTAAGGGAAATCACGGTCCAATGTAGCTCAAAGTGATTTGGTGTATTTGGGTGCAAAAGAGGACCATCCCTAGTGTAAAAGTACCCATTTGGATGTGTTGGAACAGTTTGTTTGGTCGTATGAGTTGTTGAATGAAAGTTGCACCACTTTGCCACTTTACATTGCTTGCATCTAACAACTTTTCCCTCAGCTGAAAACTTGCCACCACGAGAAAACGCCTCCGAGATAGAAAAAATTAAGAGAGGTTATTGTAGATGGCCCAAGCACGATCCCATAGCCTCAAATGGAGAGTCTGTAAATGTCACAATTTCTTAGAAATAGCCCTTCAAATATTGTTGTCTCTTAGCACTTTGGACTCTTAAGGGAAATCACCGATTGTAACAGCCAGGTTATGGAAAGAAAAGCAAGGTAAACACAATCCCATAGAAGCCATTTCTTGCTACCTTTTAGCACTTTGGACTCTTAAGGGAAATCGTCGGTCCAATGTAGCTTGGAGTGATTTGGCATATTTGGTTGCAAAAGAGGAACATCCCTAGTGTAAATTTACCCATCCGGACGTGTTGGAATAGTCTGTTTGGTCATATGAGTTGTTGAATGAAAGTTGCACCACTTTGCAACTTTACACTGCTTGCATTTGACAACTTTTCCCTCAGCTGAAAACTTGCCACCACGAGAAAACGCCTTCGAGATAGCAAAAAATGAGAGGTTATTGTAGATGGGCCAAACATGATCCCATAGCCTCAAATGGAGAGTCTATAAATGTCACTATTTTTGAGAAATAACCCTTCAAAGATTTTTTCCTTTTAGCACTTTGGACTCTTAAGGGAAATCGTCGCTCCAATGTAGCTCAGAGTGATTCAGTGGATTTGGGTGCAAAAGAGGACCATCCCTAGTGTAAAATTACCCATACGTATGTGTTGGAATAGTCTGTTTGGTCGTATGAGTTGTTGAATGAAAGTTGCACCACTTTGCAACTTTACACTGCTTGCATCTAACAACTTTTCCCTCAGCTAAAAACTTTCCACCACAGAAAAACACCTCCAAGATAGAAAAAACCAAGAGAGGTTATTGTAGAGGGGCCCAACACGATCCCATAGCCTCAAAAAAAAAAATTGTAGGCATCACAGTTTCTAAGAAACAGTTCATCAAATATTGCTTCCCTTTTGTACTTTGGACTCTTAAGGGATTTCGCTTATTGAACATAGCTCGAACTGCTTCAGCCAATTTGGGTGCCAAAGGGGGCCATACCTAACCTAAACGTAACCATCTGGATGTGATGAAATAGTCGGTTAGGTCATACGAGTTGTAGAACAAGATTTATTTATGTAGTTACAAGTAGTTTTTCACCCTCCAACTGAACTCCAATGTTGATTTTCGTGTGAAAAAAAATCATGAGACCATAGCTTGTTGCTTTCTTTTTAATGGAAACTAGTGGTAGCAGAGTTAACTTCTTCATAGATTTAGCATTTGAGATTGCAAGAAGACATTAAAATGGCTAGTGTACTAAATAAATTCCTATGATTTCTAAAGAATGTTGATAACTCTACTCAATTGGTTTCTTTTTACAAAATCATAAAAATTGAACCTTGGCATCAATAGACTTTGTATATCAAGCTACCACAATTCAAGTTTCAATGATGAATATTTATCATGCATTTTTTAAATGACATTCAAGTTTATGGTGGTTTTGTTGTTTATATGATGTTATGTGATAGTCTAATCCTATTTCATGCTTCTATGTTGCATATATATATATATATATATTATTTTTACATGTTTTTTTACTAACGAACTCAAAACAAACTGAAACACCCCCAAAAAAAATTTTAGCCGAACTGGCGAACTGAACCCCCAAACCCGAACAAGTAACTTAGTTTGTAAGTCAGTTATTGGGATTTGGTTGGTTGTTTTGTGTGGGGGAGAGTCTTAAAAAAGGTTGACAAAGTCATTTTGGGGATTGATGAATGTAATTTTGTGAAGAATCAATAAGACCATTTTGGGGGCAGTAGGCCTAAGACCCCTTTAAAGTTGGTTTGAGTGCTTTCTTTTCATTTTTTGTGAGTTTTGTGCCAAGTTTTCTCAAGGTGAGTAGTGAACCCATATTTTGCATTTTTGAGTAAATTATAAACTATTCAAGCCCTCTACCTACTATACCTTTCATGTGGCTCAGTGGAGAGGATGTGTATAATGTGATTTGAATATGTGCAGGTCCATTTAAGAAAGGGGAAATGATTTGTGAGTCTTGGATTTGTTGTCCTAAGCAAATCATTGCTTAAATTGCATGAAAAAATAGCTTTTAGCCTATGGTTTGTTAAAATCAATGAGAGTGTGGGAATCCCTTTAACGTTTAAGCATACTAAGGTCATAATAGAGGTGTCTAAGTCGGTGGCATGGTTAGGGGAGTTGTGCAAGTGTGACTTTCAATAAACCCTATGCATTTGCATGATAAACAAATGGTTTCATGGGACATCCTGCTAAAGGACCTATAGGTTTAGAATAATCTTATAATTTGTTGTTTTATGACACAACTCAAGATTGTTTGGGGTGTTCTTGTGAAGATCAAGTGTTTAAAGGGCATTCACTTTGTGAAAGAGGGCTAATTCACTAGCCTAGGACAGGGGTATGTTATTGGTTCTCAAATTTGGTCCAAAGGAGTCAAGGGTAGTTTTCACATATGTTTTCACCCCCACTCTGCATCAATCCATAGCTTGTTTGAAAGTACTTTTTTTAGGCTTTTAGCCATAACAACAAGCTAGTGAACTGTTTGATAAAAAGCTTTGGTACACATGTATGAAAAATGTGGTGGCATAGACAAGGCAATGAATTTTTTGAAAAAATGCCTCAAAGAAATGTGGTATAATAAAATTCCATGACAAGAAAATGTAATTGACAGTTGCTTCTAGTTATTAGTTACGTAATGTGAAGTAATTGCATAACTACTTAGGTTGACTTTGTAAAAACTATATTGTAATTGAAATTTTTTCATCTATAATCATCTAGTTGTTAGTTATGCAATGTGAAATAATGCTTTGAGTTTGAAAGATGTGCAATGCAATGTAATCAATGATATGAATATAAACTACATAATACAACCATTCTTTTTTATGCTCTTGTACATTGATATTTAACCATTGCTCACTTGATTAAATTTTCAAAGAGTTTAATCATGCACATGAGGAAGAAATTAAATTTCGATTGTCAACTTCTATATATCAAATTATCCAATAATCTTGTGTATCTCCATATACAAAAATGCCATCAACGCCAACTCAAATAATTTTTTACAAAATGTGGCGTATGCCATCTCGATGTCTATTCAAAATTTACATGCAAAAATGTCTATCTCATCCTAAACTACTAGTGGATCATCAAAATGGAGCCTCTTTGCAACACTCGTTGGCTCTAAAGGTAGTTGCACAAGAAAAATTCAAACCAAATTGAGATTAGTTATACTATATGATTTAAAATTGAATAATTAACATCAAAATCAATATACATTGAATTATAATTGAACTCTAAAATTGTAATCTTGATTACCTAAAATATCTGTCTCTTCAAAGGGTCAGGAGTCCTAGAATATTCCCCTCTCAAAGAACTGACCAAACCAAATTTTGTAATGTTAATCTATATATGTGAACAAAAACATAAAATTGATCCAAGTTAGCATACAATTGTCGATAATAGAAACATATAAATACCAAACACAAAATAAAATAAACACATACCTCTTTAGGTTGATCTTTTTCTTTATCTCCTTTAGGTGTTTCGAAACCTCCTCAAGGTGTTTCAACACCTACTCCTTTAGGTGTTCCAATACGTACTCCTTCAGGTGTTGTGGCACTTGTCAACAATGATGTATAGCTCGTAACTGCCTATACATAAAAATGACAAGTACATATGAAACTACCAATCTATGTCGATGTATGTATAATCAATATAAGATATTAAAAATATTAATTCAATTGATTTTTCGTTCAATTACCTTCCCCTTATCTAACATTACACTTCCATAATCTGGACAAGGCTACACCTTGCTCTCACTTGTCAACAATGACGTATAGCTTATAACCGCCTCTACATAAAAATGACAAGTACATATGAAACTACCAATCTATGTCAATGTATGTATAATCAATATAAGATCTTAAAATTCTTAATTCAATCGAATTTGAGCTCAATTACCTTCCCCTTATCTAACATTGCACTTACATAATCTAGACAAGGCTACACCTTGCTCGCACTAGGTATTTCCTACAAGAGGAAAATAAGATAAACATATAAGTTATTATATAATTTCATTTATGACAATTCAAATGACAAGCAAGTATATAATAAAAAAATGTAAATGAGTGAGTGCAAAAATATATGTTGTGTGTGTGTCGAGGCCAAATGAAATGGCCCTAAGGGTACTATCAATCACCTATGCAAGCTCCTCCTCAGACATCAACTATTAAATAGACCATGTAAATAAATATTAGTACATTATACTATCTCTTATTAATATTCATTTAAAAACAAATGCAAGTTATGAATTTACAACTTAAATCTTACCTGTGGTGCTATTCCAATGTCCCCCTCTCTAGCAGGAGAGGACTTTGTAGGATGCGCTCCACTCCCCTGTGTCTGATCTATAATGTCCACATTATGGAGGTCATAATCAGAAGTGTCCAAGGGATGCTCGGTGAGCTGTACAAGAGGACCCAAGCATATCTGGCGGCACATGGAGCAAGTATGTGGCACACAAATATGTGGATCTAACGAGGATGGTGCGGCAGCACTTGAGCCATCACCAACATCACCAGAATGTGCTTGAGCTATTGTAGAAGCATGTGAAACCAAAATACCACTCAAAGAGTGAATAGCCTCAATAGTCTACGTGGTGGCATCCTACATATTATCTGGATGATATAATGGAGGTGGCGGAGGAAGGGGAGGAGGGGGAACATATGGGTGTGGGACTACTCTAATTTCCCCTAGTCTATCCTGGGGCATACCTCCACCAACGCCCTGGAAGGGTTTAATGTCAAAGTAATTGACATGATGCCCTAACACAAATTCAGCATATAATTTTTTAATAAAGTAAAATGGTATATCACAGTTTTTGTTCGATGGTTTATCAAAAACCATACACCAACGATCTCAAAATTTATCTACAATGTCCCTATGAGTGCACAATTTTATAGAAAGTTTTGGTTTATTAACATTAACTAGAAAACTAGTGTGAGGGTTAATAAATAAAGAGGCTATTTAGGCTTTGGTTATTCTGAGATCTTTCACATCATCATAAGACTATCCACATGCATAATATTCCCTCATGTCTTCTCGCCATGAATGAAAGGCATTATGTTGGGTGGAGATGGTTTCTATATTTTTAATTATTTCCTTCAATGTGTTTGACATCTTGAATAATCGAGGGATTCTCTTATAAACTTCAGAAATTCCCTTCAATTGTTGCAATTTTTCACCAATTAATTCTTCAATTGATGGTTGCGGAGGTGGTGGAGTGTTGACATTTGTGCATTTTCATTCTCAACAGCCATAATGCTTGATTAAAGTTAAAAACTAATTAATCTAATTGAAATTAGATAGTATAAATGAAAATATTGTAAAAATACCCTAGTTTTTGAAAAAAACCAAAAAAAACCCTACTTTTTAACAAAAATCTATAAAGCCGATAAGGGCGTGGTTTGGTGGTTAAGTTGCTTGGTTATAGTGACAGCCACCAGGGTTCAAACCCTCGTTGGGCCAATGTGCTTGCAGGCCTTGTGCCTTTGCTGGGCCATTGCACTCGCGGGTTTGGTTGTTTCTTGTGGTTTCTTGTACCTGGTTCATAGCTCTAGTCAAAAGCGTTTACCCCTAATAATATAACAAAAATCTATAAAATTCTCTAATTTTTAAAATAAATACTTAAAAAACACTATTTTTAAATCAAAATCCATAAAAAAACATTCATTTTTAATCAAAATCCATAAAAAACATTCATTTTAAATCAAAATCCATTCTAAACTCAAATTTTTCATAAAAATTCAATCAAAACCCCTATTTTGAAAAAAAAATCCATAAAATACCAACTAAAATTATACAAATCTAATTCAAAATTCGATCAAAGCAAAGAAAAATCTAAAATCTAACCTTTTCAAAATAGATATTGGCTAAAACAAATATCTGTTATGCGGAGAACCTCCTCACTGTGCACGTGCGGCCTGTTTGTGAATGTGAAATAATTTTAACAAGCCCGAAATATGTATATATATGTTTTCCTCAAATCAAATATCCGATATGGAGATCTTGGTTTGGGCATTGCTTTGGAGGTGTGTACTAACACCCAAGCAACATAAAAGTCAACTTAGCATTTTTCACGTTTTTGGGTCAATGAAAAACGTAATTTTTCCCCCATTACCACTTTTTGGCCCATCATGATCCTGTACATACCCTTGTATGCAATAGGGGATATTTTGGCCATCTCTCTTAGTAATATTTTCTGAATTTTTGAAATGTATAAAAATAGAAATTAAACTAGAAAGCATGAAATTATTTAAGCTAGAAAGCATTCAAATTCCTCTTTTAGAAAGCATGTAAATTAACTAACAATTAACACTTGCAGTTAAACTATGAAATTTAAATGAAGGAAACTAATGCCTAATGGCTAACTATTGATAAAAGGTACACCTAGCAACTTGAAACTAACAACAAGAGTGGGTGCTCTGGAATTTCCAAATGAATAGAACTTAAAAATTGTAAGCTTAAAACTATGACATGTAGGAACACATGACAAAGGTCAACACAAAATAAAATTCATCTAAATTTAACATATACAAAATGAAAGTAATAGTATTAACAATAAAAATACTTATCTACTCTATGAGGTCCCTCGAGTGACTAGCTCTCGGGCGTTCCTATGATTAGCTCAAATCACATGTAGAACTTTCGTAACTTAAAGGTAATCCATTCATAGCACTTCCATTACTCATAGCAAAGGTACTCAGATAAGACTAGAAATATTTATTTATTCATATCATAAAAGTGTAACACAGAGAACATAGTTGAATAGTATTCAAAGCATATCATAACAACATATCCTTGTTTTGGTAGTTACACATATTTATACTATACCACTATAAAATCCTAATTTCTAGATGGTAGGAGAATACCATTGAAAAAGTCTTAAACAGAATTACATCTAACCAACTAACTAATGTTTGTGACATAAAACATAATAAAGGCTCTGAGTGGAGCCATAATTCTTTTAACATAAAGTTTTTTAGGGTTAGAAATGGCAGATATCTAACAATTAAATGCATATTTAATTAATAAACAGAGAAACTAACACATAGAATAAATTATAACACAAAGAATTTATCGTGGTTCACCCAATTTGGGCTACATCCACCAAACCATAGCCATCCAATGATTTTATTATCCAGTGCAAAAACCTATTACAATATTGTGAATAATCGTGTTTTTATCATCATACTGTCACCCCCATCTGAACCCCTTTTTTTAACAAGCTTAGAAGCTTCTAGATTAGGGTTCTACAAAATCGGGTTTTTTTTTCTTTTTTTGTTGATTTTTCCCTTTTTCAGTGATGATGCAAAAAAGTAGGAAGAAAGATACATGCCAGGGTGTACAGTATACCATGGGTTGTACAGTATAGCATGATCAGTCACCACATACCAACAAAGTTAACATAAAGTTTTAAAGGAAATCATTCCACTATGCACGCCTAAGTTTCTAGCACCCAAACTTCCAACGCTCTAACTTCAACCATTTGAAGTTCACTCCATTCATCGGTCGTGCATAAGTCCTATACAATGACTTAAAATCTATACCATTATATCAACATTAGTTATCTAATTTCAATCAATTTGAGAAATAAAGATTTATACATCATTTTATAAAAAATAGATAATTATTGCTCTTAAAAATAAATAAATTATCATGACTAAAGTGGTTGGTAAGAACAAAGAAGGTTATTTAGCTTATTATAGTCATGAGTTTATTTATACCTCATCAGAGGGGATTGTTATCTACTCTAGGATTTTGGGGATGTAATGTCGTAAAATTGCATCGCTTGCAATTTCACTTACATTCTTGTATGTGTTTTAGTGTCCACTCCCTTAGCACTTGTGTATGTTCATTTAGCACTTACATTAGCCTTTTTCCCCTCTCAGGATTCTCAAGACCCTTTTTTAGTAGCTACCTCCACATGTCAGCTTTGTGTAAAACCTTGTGCTTTTCCCCTTCTTGTCATTTTTAGTGCGATGTGTCTAGACACTTACACATTGCATGGACGTTCATGTGTTGCACTAGTGTCCCATGACATTTTGATGTTCAAAAAACTATCTCCATGTGCCTTTCCACTTGTCAGCTACTTTTGTTAGTGGTAATGGCCCAAGATGCCTTGTAACTACTCAAGAAGCTTATTTTCCCTCCTATTCTCTCTTTAATTGTTATCTTTTCAATTAATTTCCTCCTCTAGATATTTCTAGCTTTGGATCTTTCCTTTTCCTCTTCCGTTGGTCTTGTTCTCTTGCTTTCATAGCTCACTACAACAGCACTCTTTCATTCTCATAACACCCTCTACAACTCTCTTGGCTCTTGCAGCTATCTCTCTATTTGGCTTCCTTAAGCCTTCCAACTGATATCTCTCTTACCTTGTGCTTGTGAGCATCTTGGGATTTCTCACATCCCTTATCTATTACATCTCTATCTCATGATATGGTTTCTCCTCCTTGAGAGTGGATTTCTTTTATCACTTCATATTTTCTTACTTTGTTTACTTTCTCTATCTATTTGGTTGTTTGTGGAGGTGGGAACACCAAAACAGGGGTTTGACTAAGGAAAACCCCTATACATCCCCAACATTTTCTCTTGATCTTATGTATACAGGTATTGAAGATACTTCCTTACTAGAGGCTTCATTACTTGGGTTGGTGTGAGCAGTTCCTATCTCTCATTCTCTTACTTTATCATTGATGCTTCACTTTATCTCAATTTTGTTACTTTCTTGCATTCTAGAAGTTCTTAGCAGTAAGAGTAGAAGTAGTCACTCTATTGTTTTCTAAGAATTATTAGTTTTTGGTCCGTATGGGATGCCAACACACCTCTGGGACTCTAGCACACTCCATTGTAGTTTGAATTCCGTGTTGTTGTCCTTTGTTCAAAAGTATGCTAGTTTGTCCAGAAAACCTCTATGATCTACTCTTTCTGATTTTATAACTCTCGCTTTGTTCCTTGATGTAGTTGAGGGAAATTTACCCCTTAGGATTCTCTTGAGAATAAAGAGACTCATGAGTAGTGAATCCCCCTTCTCTATAGGGGGTATCATATTGTTGGTTGGAAGAGCAGATGTAGTGAATGGTCCTCTATTTGGGTTCCTTAGAAAATGAATTCCTTTAGCTTGAAAAGATTGAGTGTCGTGCGTATCAGTTTTCAACTCATTTTCATATTGGAAGGAAAAATAAAACTCATCATAAGTTTCAAAGGCCATGGTCATATCTATAGACCCACCACTCTTGTTAGGGTTTCTTTGTGCTAGTTGAGAATCAGCTTAAGCAATTTTAACCATCTTTCCCATTTCTTCCCAATTCACCTCAAAATGAGCAGCTATTTCATGTAACCTACATCAGTTGGTCAAGAAATTTAGATCTGCTATGTTAGTAGTGTGTGCCCTGTCTTCATTGGCCTAGTTATTGTGTAGAACTCTTCTGTTATTTGGTCTTGTATCCTACTATTGGTTTTTGGGCCTCTGATTATATCCTTTGTTCTAGTTTTGATCATTCTGATTCTTGACATTCTTCTGATTCTTGTTATTTTGATTGGGATAATTGTTCTGATTTTGATAACCTCCCTAGTTTTGGTTTTGGGGAAGTTTTAATCCGAACTGAGCCATCTCATTTACAACTTGGGACATGGTTTTCTTCAAATTTTCCAACTCTACTGACAAACATGCACTTTGCTCATTTTCTGCAATTGTTGCAGCTTGATTAGTCTGTGTTGTAGTTAACAAGTTTGTTTGAGAATTTTTTCCTCCAGTGTAACTTTGAGGATGTTGATGCTAGGAGAAATATAGGGTTCCAAGAGTCTACACTAAACTAGCTTGAGGGTGATGGTTTTTGTTAGTAAACCAAGGCAATAAGGGTGGAGGGTGTATTTCAGCTAGGGGTTCATAAGAAAAATTGGACATTCGTGGAACTATATTCATGAGTGGGGTTCCACTGTTCATCACATTATTAATTGCAACCATTTGGTTAGGCATCCCAAGATATCCCAATGAAGGCAATGTCCCTCCCATACAACCTGGTTGAGGGGTTATTTGTTGTTGCAATTTAATGGCCAAATGGTATACTTTGGCCAATGAATTGATGTTTTCCTCAAGGTAAGTTCTTTGCAAGAATAAAACCAGTCAGTGGGTCTATGGATTTGAGGTATGCTTGAATGGAAATATTCTCAGCAACTATGCAAGGTGGCTACAAACGCCTATACATTCTCCATAACTAGGTGTTGAATAAAAGAAAGGGTTCATGGGGTTCCTGTTATCACCTGAAATTGCACCCTATTGAACATGATGTTCAACACCTCAGTGTAACATGGGAAGACCTCTAAAGATGTGGGTTTCTTGTAAACAAATGTCAACCTCTGGAGAAGGCCAGCTTCCTATGGTGTCACCTAACTACTAATCTTGTAAATGAAAAGGGTAGAAGGAGAATATATTAAAACTAATGAAAACACTATATTTATGGTGATTTACCCAAATTTACTAAGAGCACATATAACATAGTTTACACACACAATTTAGTCAATGACGAAAAGCTAAGTTGAACACAACTCAATCACATACGTTTTCTGCATAAACATTTCATGAAAAGGTTCATATGGCTACACTTCTAGAAGGAAGAAATAACTTCACAACTAGAGAGTACTGCATTATAACACATTTCACAACCTGCAAAATACATATTTGCTCTACGGAAAGGTGTTGAAATAAGACATAACCACAAGGAATCATACAGTTTCACAAGCAGTTTCATCAATTATACAAATGCACACAATTCAATAGAGAGATTGAAAAGGTAAATCACTTATACTCATTGATTTCAATGGTGGACACTGATATACATGCCTATCATGAGTTACAAAACATAGCCTCTCTTCTACAAAGAACTCCACAAGTTACAAAAATAGAAAAGCACCAGGTAAGAACTATCTACAAAAAAGGCAAAATGCCATATATATGAGAACCAAAAGTGTCGCCCCTTAGTTTTTTAGGGTTCACAAAATATCAACCTCCAGAAAGATCAGCCCTTAGATCTTTTGAATGAAGTTAATGCTACATCCCCGCTGTCCGTGTCGGTGAAGAGTCGCTCCAGGAATGGCCTCCTTGATCTTTTGCAACGCATTTAATGTGCCAACCTATGGCCTTCATGTTCACTTTTGAACTTCCCTAAAGAGTTGTCTCGAATCCCCTAGAGCACTATCATTAATGTTTATCTACCTTTTGCTAGTAGACCTCAAAGTTGTCCATGAGACTAATGGCTTACTCTCTCTTCGGCCTTCTTCTTGTTCAAGATGTTTTGCATGTTGACTTCCTCTGCAAGTAGCTTCAGACTTTCCCATTAGATCCCCACACCATCTTTCACGAGTTGCTCCATCTCCCTTTGATCTCAGAACAAGTCCGTGTCACTTTCATTTTGTTGACCTCGTTCACAGGGGTAGTCAAACAGTCAAATGACTAATGGTTCACCTTTAGTTCTTTCTGATAGGTTGAACACATGCCACGCAAGATCCTAGGTGGTCAAAGGTCATTCAGCTAGAATCGCATGTCAGTGAGACATTGATCGTGTCTCCCCGATGTGATTATACTCTATAGCAGCATTGGCATAGCATACATATGTCGGTGAGACTTCATATCTAGCAGAAAAATTCATATCGACATCCTTGAAACCATCGGCAAGACTATCGCTTGTCGATAGGACATCCTACCTAGCGCAAAAATTTCGCTCTGAGTTTCCCCGATTTCAAACTTGTGAACCACTATCGGCAAGAGTTTACTGATGTCACACCGAAGGCATAAACCTTCGGCGAGACATCATTCGGTCATCGAGACATTATAGCGAGGCCCTCCTTTTCTCCCCATTGACATCTCTTTTCGCCGAGACCTTCGTTAGTCACCGAGATATCTCCCCTAGCTCCTATTTCTTTGGTGAGACCCTACGGCCTTTAGCGAGACATTACGCCGATATCAATCCCTCTCAGCGAGACTTCATGTCGAAGGCAAAACCTTTGGCAAACTAAGAACACTTTGGCAAGACACTAGCGGGTCAGGAAGACCTTACACAGATGACGCCTCCCCTCGCTGAGACTTCCATATTTCAGCAAGACCTTATGCCGAAGGCAATCCCCTTCAGTGAGACTCTACTTGGTCACCGAGACCTTCTGCCAAAGGCAAACCATTCCCCCCAACGCCAACTTGTGGGCTACTATCGGCAAGACATCCCAAGCAGAGAGATACATAAAGACTCATGGCGAGCCAAAAATCCTAGCAACCAATGTATTCAAACAAATATAACGCACTGCTAGTCAGCAAGACAACAGGAGGGTCTTGCCGACTTTCTTCTCTGATGAGTTTTATGCCAAATCTGACTGAGGCGAGGCTTTCCAATAGACTTCCTTGTGAAATAACATCAGATGTATGATCTAGCCCTTGATGCAAATGTCCCCATTTGGCCTTCATGAACACCTGAGACATAGATTGCCCTACCTGATTGAGGCCTTAGGTGAAAAACAGGTAACAGTTCCTTCCTAATTATGGTGAACTGGTGGTATAAAATGGTTGGGTCTACATAGACCTAAAACAGGTTAATGCATGCATTCTCCAAATCTATCCAACTGCTAATGGATCTAGTGGGTAGGTTGAGGTACCAATTATAGGCCATATCCCCCAATGAATAGGGAAACAATCTACAAGTTACATCATGATGCGCTATCTGAGCCCTAGAGCATGCATCTTTGAATGCTTGAGTATGCTCTTTTGCACTTCAGGATTCCCCATGTTCATATCTAGGACAAAATCATTCTAGGTTTTAGGCATCTCATGGATTCCACCCAGGATGGTCCCCATTGGTGAGGGATTCCCTATGAAGAACGCCATTAGTGGAGGTGGGTTAGGTGGTTGTAGTTGTGGTATCAGCAAAATTCCTAGTGGAGTAGCTGATGGTGGGATTGGAGTTCTACAGGTTCCAAGTTGAGTAGGAAATTGGAGTTCTAAAAATTGTTCCTAGTTGGGAGAAGATCTTAGGACTCACTCAAACTTGTCTAGTGAAAATGACCTAATTAGCTCCAGTTTTTTCCTTCATGCCCTCCTTCTAACACCAATTCTATTGATGGTCAAAATAACACATCAAACATTAAGCAAGATATTTCTATCCTACTTCTAAAAAAGGTAACTAATATTAAATCACCTATCTTCCAAAGTCTCAGTAGTTGGTTCACAATTGTACTATATCACCCATTGGTCAACATGACTATAATTTGGTAAAAAGATAAATTCATTATTCTTATATGTTCCAATAGTATATTTTAAATAAATAGAAAAGATAGATCACATGTTTTGAAACAGAAAGATGAGAATACCTATAATTCCAATATTTAGACATGCAATCCTATAACAAGCTTTCCTTAAAGTTAAAATTGAAGAATGAAATAATTCATAAACATTCATGCAATTATACTCATCCACAATGCAAATTTAATGATCATACTTTTAATTTTCATTTACTAGAATTAGTTAAAGATAAATTCTATTAACTCATTACAATTTTTTGTAGATCAATAAATAAAAGAGAAATACCATTCACAATCAATACAATTTCTAGTTTTAAATCTAGCTTCTTCTATTGATTCTTATAAAATAAGTTGCATTTGCATCCTACAAAATCCACTAATGTACGAAAAACCATTGTCTTTTGTGCCAAAACTAAACTTTAGAAGTCGCTGAAAAAACTAATTAACTGCATAAAGTTTCTAAAAATATCTAACTTAAGGCTACAAATTTGACTTCAATTTTCAAACCTTTACAATGAGGAGAATTCCCTAGCTCATAGAAAATAAAACATTCAAATCTCCTTCAAAAATCATGATCCACAAAAAAAGGGCACCCAGATCCACAATTGTAGGGATGCCCAAGTTCAACTAGAGTGTCCACTTTGTCAAAAATTTCGGTGTACGAGGAGGGGTGCTTCTTTCTTGACCTGTCAGAGATGATCTATAGTTAACTGTTGCAAATAGGACACCTGGGAAAAGTTGACCTTTTTTGACCGTATCTTATTTCAAAAATGGAATATTTCCTTCTTTTACTTATCATCTTTCCTAGGAAACCCATGATAATCATCAAAATTATTGCAAATTTTCTCCAAGACCTCTTCATCAGGTTCATCCACCCATTCTACCTTAAACTTTGATTGTTCAAAATCTTCCATAACTTCTTTAATTTCCTTGTTCATCTAGCTAATGTCTCTTGAAGCCCATCTAGTTTAAAACCTGATGGTCATCAATTCATCTAACAGGGATTCATCAAGACCATCTCATTTCTTTATTAAACCTTCCAACCAGTTATTTCATTCCTCCTTTGTTTTCTCCAAAGAATCCAACTCATGAGTTGGTTGGGAACTAGATGCTTTCTTGGTGGTAATATAGCCTACAATATGCTCAAATATCAATGTTTGATCCCACACCTCATGCTGAGATCTGAGCAAAATGAATATATGTTCGATGAGGATTTCTAATCAAAAGATGATTATATTGATGGCCTTGTTTATGCATTCAGGATCCTCATCCCCTAAAATCCATGATTCAATCAACATTTCCTTGGGCTTCCTATTGATAGCTTTTAACTTCTTCATATATTCACTATATATTTCCTCTTCTTCCCACCATTTTTGAATATACTAATCCTATTTTTTGACCCAATGCATGTGCTTCATCATAATACTTATATCCTTGGTCAAGGAGTTCTAATTTTTTTCTTAAAATATTAATCCATCCATCAAACATTTGAGCTTTTCTCTTCATTTCATTCATCTCATCAACCTCTTTTCAACACATTAGTACAAGAACCTCTGATGACATTGGTTGTTTTGAAGTTGAATTAGTGAGCTCATTGAGAAACCTTTTCACTAGTCCAAATTGTTCTTTCAATTCATCTTTTACCAGCCTTGACTTTGTCGAAGTAGCCACAATGTCCATGAGCGCCATCTGCTAATTTCTAGTTTGTTTTCCCAAATTAATTGTGCTTAATTGGTAATTAGAACTTGTAATTCTCCATCATCCCTATCGACCATTTGGGTTGAAATAACAATGACCAAATCCCCATCATCTATTAGCCGGGTGGAATGTATCACTCTGGATTTCTTCTTGGGTTTTACCTTATCCACTTCCTTAATCATTTCATCCCAACTCACTAGTTGGGCCTCCACTTGCTATCTCTTCTCTAGATTTAGCTTCAACCAATTTGGATTACTTGGTGACATTGTTATCTGTTGATCACTTGGGGGTGTTGGCTTTGGAGGATGTGGAGGCATGAGAGTTGTTCCAATTTCTAGTGCAGATGACACCTTTTGCTTCTCCAGCTTTTCCTTATCGACATTCTCTTTTTCTTGCTTCTCATTCTCAACCTTAATGTCTGCAATATTTTTTAGCTCAATCTCCATCTTTTGAGCTTCCCCTTTATCCCTTTTCTATTATTCTTCTTCTTCTCTGGCTAAGTCCTAAACAACTTGCTTCTTCACACTATCCATTATCTCCCACTGCTCATATTGTGTTAGGACATGCTCCAGCTCTTTTTCATTCTAGAGGTTTCCTTCTCCTATATCCACATCCTCCTCCCCCAGGTCTTCTTCATCTTCTTCCTTCTCTTCCTCCCAAAGAGGAGTCTCCTCAAAATCTGAGGAAGGAGGATATTTTGTAACTATTATAATAGGAAACTCTTTCCCTTCTTCGGTTGTTTTTATTGTTGAAGGCATAGTAGAAGGAGCTTCTCTGGTTTTTGAAGGAGTAGCAGAAGGACCCTCTTGAGCATTTTTTTTTTTAGGGTATACAGTAGAAATGGTTTTGACACCAAGACCTGAGATTACTCTCATAGTAGCATCTCAATAGGTAACTTTAGCCTATTGTAAGGCTTTTGTAACCTTTTCCATCGTAACTTCTTCTCCTGCTTGTGGAGGTTGTTTCCTAATCCTTTTGTATTTCTTTGACTCGACAATTAAGGATGATTACACCTATGAATCCTTTCTCTTTCATATGACTCTTCCTTGAGCTAAGTTGATGTGAATGTCAATCCACTTTAAGCTTTTATCAATAACTATCTATGAAATATTGTTTATATCAAACGGTTCCTTTTCCATCTAGTTGATGGGCTCCAACTCTTTCATTGTAATTTTGAATATACCTCATATTGAGGATCGAGGAGGATTCCATCATCTAATATCCCTCTGAGAATATCCTCCTTAATGTTGAAGTCCCTCATTTTGGGAACCGTCATCCTTTTGTATCCTCTTTTCCTTACTTCAAATTGATGTTGTTGATCAGCCCAGAAGTCCTCATGATACGGGAACAAAGATGCATACAACTCATTCATCTTCCCCTTTGGGTCAAAATTATTTTTTTCCTCATAAAATTTTAGATTGCATGGTTGAAAATCTTGGCTGCCACTGTTGATGAACTTGAGTAAAAACTTAACTGCATAAGGAATGAATGACACCCTGCCTTGCTCTTGTTTGCAAACTTTGCATTTTCTATTGCTTTTTGAGAGAATTCCATTAAAATCATTTTATTGTTGTAGCACCTTGGAAACTTGAATGGAGCCTTGTCAAAGCCAAACAACCTAATGTAAGTAGTCTTAGGGCATTGAATAAATCAACTCTCCCATTCTCCAATAAATTCCATGACTTCCTTAGTCAATTTGAAGCCAACATCTTCTATCAATTGGTTGATGACCACATACAAGAAGGCATCATTAACTATTTTGAAATTATTTTCCACCTTCTTTAGCTCCAATTGGTCATAATACTTCCAAACTCTATTCTCGCTAGCTGCTTCCCCAAGGACCCCTTCTGTGTTTTAGCTTGGGAATTTTCCCATTCTTGCACCACAGTAGATTACATAAGAACTTATATAAAACACCTTGGTATCCTTCACCTTGGTGATTTGATCGTGAATGGCATCAGACACCATTTTCCCCCAATCTAAATACTATTTTCCATCAAGAATAATCTAGATGAAGCAGAACATCTTGGTCTCAAATGTATGTGAATCCTCTTTACCGAATACTTTGGCTAATAGTGTAATAACCTCCCCTACTTTTCAAGAGAATCCAAACCTCTTAGGCTTGGTGGGTAGCTTATTTATTGAATTTTTCTCAATTTTCAACCACCTCTTATTTATATATTTTATTACCATCTACATCTGCCTCATTCTTCTCCAATGCCTCAACCTCTGTCAGGATTTTAAGATTGGAATGGGGAGGCAGGTCAAAGAGTAACCTTATCATTCTCAATGTTAGATCAATAATTTCCACCCCCCAAGGATCAATACATTTCCTTTAGATTGGATTGTATGCATGTGCAACAACTAGTATGAATTCAAGACATTGCACAACTATGGTAAATGAGGCTACATGTGCGAGTCCTGAATTAGCAATTTTCTTAGCCCTCAGGCTGGCATCTTCTGAGAATGTATCTTTCACAAATTGCTCAAGGTCAATGTGACCAACCAATGTATTAGTTATCTTCATTACCTATGACCCAAACTTTGATGGCACAAGAGCATCTTGAAACATACTTCATGGTCAATGGGATTTTTTTTGGCTTCAATCTTTTGGCCCTTTATTCTTTTGGAACCTCCTCGACACCAATATCTCCCTCTAAATCATAAATTTAATAAACTTGCAACTATGAAATTCATTAGGTAGGAAGGATCAATACAAAGAGTTAGGCATTAAATAAATTCCATATTAAAACTCTATAATCTAATAGAAGTGCTCATTTAGAAAGATGTCATTGTTGCTTTCAGGTATCAGACTTAGGATGAAACCTAAAATATGGAAATTAAAAAACTTATTAGAAAATTATCAGACATCAGAATCGTGATGAAACTTAGCACTTGAACTTTGTAAATTGTCAATAGGAAGTCAGGATCTAGAAGACACTCAACACCGAAACTCTAAAAAGGGAAAGGATTCATATTTCGCTCCATGGTTCGATCTCAACTAAAGGTCGAAAGTGAGAATCGAGATAGAACCTGAAATCATAACTCAATTTAGTGTTAAGGTTCAAGTTTTGATCTAAGGTTTGATCCCAAATTTTGTGTGAAAATTAGAACTAGAACAACACTTGGCATTGGAACCTTTCATGGTTAAAGGTCAAGGTTTTGTTTCGATCTCAATCATCGACCAGGAGTTAGAAGTTGGAATCAAGTTGGATCCTAGCTCTAAATGAATCATCTTGTACAAGGTAAGGTTTCATTTTGAGGTCTGATCTTGACCAAAGTTCAGAAGTCAGATTTGAAATGGCGTTAGAAATAGGAACTATACCAAAGTGCATAGTTATGGTTCAGTTATGAAACTTGATCCCGCAATATGTGCGAAAGTCAAAATTAGAACATGATCAAGTATGAGGGTTACAAAGTGACTTTCTAATGTTTAAAAAAACCTTGGGAATCAAGATTAGGATTATTTCAAACATCAAAACCCTATTTTAAGGAGATCAATCCAATACTTATTCAAATTGGTTGCTTCGGGGATCAAACACAATGAAAACCTAGGGTTCAACCTTAAGGCTGACAATATGGAAACCCTAAATGAACTAGGGTTTTGATAGGAATGAAAAAACTCATGCATGAAAAATGATACAAAAACAAAAGAAAAAAACCAAATAAAAACATGACACAAACCAACCAAATGACAAAAGAAAAACTAGCAAACAAGCAAAAACAAACCCAACAAACACAAAACGAAAGAAGCGAATAAACAAGCAGGAAAATAGACAAACAAATGAGCAATAAATAGGAAAACAAGAAGAGCAAGAACAAAAAATGCCTACCTTGAAAGATGCAACAATGAAACCAACAACACTTAATTGAAAGTTTGCAAACTCAAACCCACATAATCAACTACTTTTCTCTAACCTCTATTTGTCAAGATGGAAAGAAAAAATGAGCTAAAATTCAAAGGGAATCAAAATAAATACGGGCTCACACATGCAAACTAACTACCATTAATGTGCAGTAGTTTGGACATCAAGATCAAGATGAAACTTAAGAGTGAGCCAACAGAAAATCCTAAAGGTAAGTCCAAAGTTGGGATCAAGAAAGAACTCAGCACAAGAACCTTCAAAGAGTGCAAGGTTCTGAATTCACTCTAAAACCTGAACCCGACAGGAAAAAGCACAATAGACGCAAAAATAAAGATCGAGTTGGAACCCAAAATGTGACCCTTCAAAAGGTTCAAGGTTCTAATTCCAGTCCAACATCAGATTCTGAAACAAACATATAGGTGTAAATCAGGATCAGGATGACACTAAGAACAAGAATCGTCAAAAAGTGCAAGGTTCCAACTTCATTTCGAAGTAAGATCCTGAAAAGAAAAAAAAGAAAAAGCATGCAGGAATCAGAGTCAAGATGGAATAAGGAAGGTGAACCTTCGCAAAGTGCCAAGTTCAAGTTCCTTTCTGAAACCCGAATCTAACAAAGAAAAAAAAACAAGGGGTCAATGTGAGGACTAGATTCAGAACAGAAACAAGAACTCACACCTTTTAAAGGTGCAAAGTGCCAGTTCCAATCCAAAACCCTAACCCAAAAAAACAAAAAGAAAATAAGGCTTGGAAGAAAAAAACAACTCCCAAAGCTAGAACAAAAACACCAAGGGGGACCCATTTTGACTAAAAAATGAGGTTGTTATGAAAGGCATAATAATTCTTTAGCCCAAACAACATCATGTTCCAACAATATGTTCCCTATGGACACATGAATGCAGTTTTATGTTGGTCCTCCTTAGCGATCATGATTTGGTTATAGCCTAGAAATCCATCCATGAGTAATAACATTTCATTTCCTATGGTTAGACCGACAATGATGTTGATGTTGGGAAGAGGGAAATCGTCCTTCGGACATACTTTATTCAAGTACCTAAAATTTGTGCATATTTTGATGCCCCTAGTGGGTTTGGAGATTGGTACTAGGTTGGAAACCCATTATAGATAGTTAATTGGTCAGATAAATTTGATGTCAAGAAGCTTTTGTAGTTCTAGTATAACCAGTAATGTAATTTGAGGGTGCATCTTTCTTATTTTTTGTTTCACTAGTTTGGCTTTAGAATAGACTGTTGAGTGACATACAATCACTTTAGGATCGAGTCCAAGCATTTATGTGTAGGACTATGCAAATTTTTCCCTTCTCTCTTTTTGGAATGCTACTAAGTTTTTCTACTCTTCATCCAACAATGATTTGGCATAGAAGGTTATCTTAGGTGCCTCTTTTGTTCCTACATTCATTGGAGTAGCCTTCTCTTCCAGTACTACTAATTTTTATGGATGCATTTCACTAAGGGGGACATTGAATCCCTCATCCTTGGGCACCTCAAAGAGGTTTTCACCTTCAGATACATCGTTTCTTTTTACTATTTTGTGATAAAAAAGTGGCATAGTTGTTGTGCATGTTTTGCACACACACCCCACCGTAGGCAAGGACCCCCTCTTTTTGCTCTCAATGGGCTGCTTTGCTCCTTGTCGGACTGCCATCTGCCTTTTGCTCGCTATCTTCCTTCTATCTATTGTCTGCCTTCCGTCTGTTGTTCACCTTTTGTCTACCATTTGTCATCCGCCTTCCGTCTGTTGTTTTCCTTTTCTCTACCATTTGTCATCCACCTTCCTTTCGCGATCTGTCATTCGCCATCCTTTTGCCCTATGGCACTCGCACCCCTGAGCTCACATTTATGTTTATGGTCCAAATGACCTCCAAATATGAATATTATGATCTTTTGATGATGCATGGATGGATCTAACAGGGAGTTTGTAGGATTTGACTAATGTTTGCCTCGATTTGTGTATGAATGCACTTACGGCACTTCATGTATGCAGGCTTCAAAAAACCTACCGTGGGTTTGTCAAGCGCCCATTGAGAACATTGAACAAAGAAGAGCACATAGATCCTATCACCATTCATTTTATGCTCACCTCTCCCCCTAGCACCCATCAACAGAGCTGGAATTAGAAGCAAGCCTATGTCAAGGAAGTCAGTGACAAAACTATAGGGGGTGTGCTTGAAGAAAGCAGGTGGGAGTTGTCCTACTTTTCACTAGATGATGATGATATTTAAGGAGTTTTCCACCCAGATCAAGGGAAATCAATCTACTCCACCATGATGCAAATTTGCAAATAGGGCTCGTTTGAATAATTGAAGAAATGTTGTGAGCACATCAATCAAGGTTAGCCTTTAAAACAGTTTTAGCTATAGTAAAAGAGCAATCAGCTACATGAAAAAATTGCTACAGTGCTGCCACATGAGGAAAAAATAGGGAAAAGACAAAAGATGTATTTTAAATTGTTGAATATTGTGGGGGTAGGTGAAACCCTAATGTAAATAAATTGGGCCATTCATTGTAAATTGATCCTAGCCATTCATTTGGGCTTTAAAAAACTATAAATAGGGGTCTCCCCCTCATTTGTAAATGGTTGGAGAGTTGGTGCAAAAAGCATTTACAACAATAGAAGACAACATTACATGATTTTATGGATGTTCTCTTTGATTTGCTCATCTTCATTGCATGTTTCTACTTCCATGTTAGTTTTAGTGTTAGTTTCTTGATTGGTTGTCATGATGGTGTTGTTGCTATAGTATTTGATGAGCTTTCAGCCCATACTTTTAGCACTTGTTGATGGCAAGCTATTGTGCAAATTTAGCCTAGACTTCTTTATGGCATTGCTACAACCTAGTTCAATTGCATGTTCATGATGTGTATGTGGAATCTAAAAATCAGCAGGCCTTAGAAGATTGCACTAGTTTTGTGTAGTTGTAGGTTTCTCTTGGTCAAGCAAAACTCAGTTTAGGAATCCTGTCTACTGTAGCACCCACCATTGTTACTGTTCATTCATAGCTTAGGATTAGAACAACTTTCTTAACCCTTCTCCTTTTGTTATTTATTTTAGTCCTTGATTAGAGTAGGATTCAAAGCATCACCATGAAGCTAAATCAAATGAACTTGATGAGTTTTAACTTGTTTTTTTGAGTGGGAAACCACTATTCATTCACTTCCAACAATTTGAAACTGCATTTGCATACCCAACTTCCCATGCTTTGTAACTCATCTATAAGTCTGCCCTTACCAGCAAATCACATGAAACAACTCAGACATTCCAAGCACTGTCAAGACTTGACATTAGAGACCTTGGAATAGTTTTCTGCAATTTGATTATGGAAGATTGTCTGTCAAGAGAGGTGGTGTTCCTATGCATTACCTATGTTGAGAAGTGCACAAAACACCCATCAACAAAACTGGCACTAGAATGAGGGCTGACATGTTGAGGCTACAAAGTTGAAAGTTGGGAGTTGAAAAGAGCACTTTCAAGAAGAAATCTGAAATAAGGAGATCTCTTTTAATTTTCAAGCTTAAAATCAAAAAAAATTGAAGGCAAAAAAAAGTTGAGTTGAAATGGAGCAACACGTGCAAATCAACATCACTCAACTACATGCAGATATAAATAGAAGGTTGAGAAGACCATTTTAGCAATTTGCATTGGTAGATAAGTGTAAGATCCATTGCACTCATAGACACAATGAATTTGGGTGTCTAACATTCTTTAACAGAGTTGAAAGAGTCTTGCAAGGAGAAATTCCCTTTTGGGAAATATACCATCCCCTTGCTCCTGAAGATTCGAAAGAGGAGTTGACAACCATGGTAGCTAAGGATTCAAGGAGCTGGACCAAGAATGTTTGGGAAGCAAAGATAGACCAAGATTGGAGGAGGTGTTGATGTCTACTTGGTGCAGATTTCACAACACACCTCACTTTGAGTTCACTTGCTCATCATGCATGAACATTATCACTCAAACCCGAGGTTGTTTGAACAAGTTGGAGAAGCCAACTTTCGATGAGGACAAGTCATCCCATGAGGCCAAAGAGTTTTCAACATCTAGGGGACAACATATCGTAGAGGAACCAATGGATTCAACACAAACTAGTGTTGGGACAACGAACATCAAAGCTTAAAATGAAAAGGAAGAAGCAGATTTTTGTAGGATAGTAGAAAGCTTTGATGAAAGTTCAATCGGAAAGAAGTTAGAAGGCCTTTCATCCATCAAAAAAGATCAGTCCTCCACCCTAGAAGAGGAGCTATTGAAATTTGATGATGAACCAATGAAGTTTTCAACAACATATGCTAGGACAGTTGACATAGACACCAAAAATCAGAAAGGAGAAAAGGTTAACAGCCTTGGGACTGTAAAGAATGATGACAAAGAAATAAGCAATATCATATTAGAGGACCTCTCCATCTACAATGACAATGATCAAGCATCTGAAAATGAGGATTTGGAGGAGTGGGATCGACGACATGTCGTTGTTGTGTATTACCAAACTTCCTTCCCATGTGATGATGAGGACCCAATAATGGAAAGATACAACCAGCTCGTCTCTAGATTAGCAAAGGATTGGTCTGAACTAAGACATCAAGTGGATCTAGAGGTATTGTTGCTACCAAATTGGTGTAGACTCCATGATTCATCATATTTTGATTTTTCATGCAAGCTATGCAAAGACACTATCAAACAAGTTAGAGGAAAAATGGAGTAGCCAAGTGCCTGACCTCCTCTACTTGCTACCTAGATCAAAGAAGAAGACCAAAATCCTGAATCAAGTGATGGCTCAACTGAAGGCAGGCCTCAAGAGGATGTTGGGGTAGAAATAGAAGAAGGACAACAATACAGTCTTGAGCTTCCAAGCGATGAAGTAGATCAAACAAGAAGGTTGACCACCATTCATCAAGAATTTCTTCCTCTTGAAGAGCATTTGCACACCATGGACGATATACTTTATGGCAATTCCTTAGAAGGAAATTGTGTAGTGGATTTTGGTCCCCTGGATGATATGTTGTCAATTGATGACTTCTTTCCATTAGGATTTGTATTGTGGAGGTTTACCAACATGGAGGAAGGGTACATCTTAGAGGTTAGCAGCAATGAGGACATACTACCTGAACCTCTGAATGACGATGCACTAGATTTTCTGAATTGGGAGAGGGATTCCTTCTCCGTCTATAGTGACAGTGAACAAGAGGAGACAAGTGAACATCATGAGAGATGCATGAACAACAAAGAGAAGAAGACAAAGGTGGAGGTGTTGAGATAGCTGCCAACAAAGATGAGGCACCTAGCCAATTACGAAGTGCAACTTGGAGTCATTTTTCCATGATCATTGTTGATCCCCCTTCATATTCAGATGGCTATAATAGGACAAATTCGGGCATGTAATATTCTCATGATGTTGAACATCATAAAAATAAGGCCAACACCCAAGGATTGAACAACATACTGCCTTTTGAAGACAGTAATCAAGTGGACACCAGGTTTGTGAAAGATCAATGAGATGAAGTCTATCTCCTCGAGGAACAACCAATAGGGAGTGTCAATCCCACATGAGGATTGGAAGAGGTGTTTGCTACCCCATTCTCCCAACCTTATGCAATCCTAATGATTGAAGTGTTGCACCACTTGGTGCCTCCATCTGAAGCTGCCAATGCACCTAGCGATGATGTAGTGCTTGCTCTCGACTGTCAAATGTCGCCACAATTGTACAATGACATCTAGGTTATATCCTTCCTTGCTCATGTTAATTGTCATAGATGCACTTATCATTTTGATTATGGGAGCGAGAGAAGGAAAATGTGTTTATCTATTAACCATGGGTTTAATGAGCCTCCTCAATTGTTGATTTTCCCTAACCATGTGATTAAATTTGAATGGTGGGATAATAAACTTTTTTTTTTAAATATAAGGATAAATCTGCATGGTTAAGAACTATAACGATTGCCCGTTTTCTTGTGCATGCACTATGAAATCCAATGAGTGTAAGGCTAGCTTTCCCAACCTGAACATAGTGCTTTGTAAATACCTTTGTACATAGTTCATTTTGGGTAGTATAGTTTTTCTATACATATCTCACTTTCCTGCTTTTGTTTGGTTGTTGTTTGCTTTTTCCTTCCCACTTTGGTTAGTTTAGGTGTTTTCTTTCTATTTGCTTCCCACTTGCTTTCCATTTTTCTTTTGCTTTGCTACTGCTTTGCCCGGGGTTCCTTTGCTTTCAGCTGGGCACATCTATGTGCACAACAACCATACTTATTACCTGGGGTTGTTCTACGTATTTCTTTATTAAACTCTAATCAAGTTTTCAGAGTGGATGGTGAAGGTCTTATGTTACTGTCAACTAATTTGGAAATTTGATTCAAAGAGAATAAGTTGTTGGTTGGTCCAATTCTAATGTATTCTAGAATCTTATATCTCTCACATATTTTAAGAATTTGAAGGTCACTGTAAGTCCTTTGTGAAGTCTATTTAAGTGAAAAACCTAAAATTTTGCTTCAGCGCCATTGCGCTGAGCATGAGCTTCATTGCTTGCAAGTTGAAATAAAAGAACTGAAAAGATAAAAATCAAAAGAAAGCATTGAAAATTAAAAGAAAGAGAAAATTCAACTTTTTAGGGGTATCCGAACAACTCTACATGAAACGAAACTAATTTCCAAATTTAAAATGCAATGATTTAAATTATTTCCACAAATTAATTCCAAAACTTTTTATGCACAAATTTCAATATAATATTTAAAGTTCGAGTAAAGACTTTGAAATTAAATTAAATTAATTATTAATTCAATAAACTCAAGGATTTGAAACAATTTTTATTTCTCGGATAATTTATCAACATTAATACTTATCTTTGAAATGTGCAGAAGAAACCCCCCAACTATTGTTAGAATGGTCCTTGGTTCAACCTCTTCTGTCTGTGAGAAATTTGGGAGGAAAGCGAACCTTGCCTCTCTACACGAGTGTTGGTTCCACTGGAACAATGCTCAACACTCATGCCACAAAACCATGCCTTGGCCAGGACCATCCTAAGTGCACGCACTTGTACCCCAGGTTGGACACCCACTATAAGAGTGCCCCTTCTTCGTCCTGCTCACAGCCTGCTAACCTGGAACCCTATTCCCACAATATGTTGTACTTTCTTTTCCTTTTCTTTTCCTGTCTCCTTTTCCAAGTTTCACACGAATGATTTATATATCTTTTAAGGGGTGGTTTCCAAATTCATCACACCCTTTCACAAAGGTTTCCTTTTTAACAATTATTTAAATAAATAATTAGGCTTCCCCTTTTAAAGAATGTTTATGCATATTCTTTAATCTCTCTTTTTACCAAAGGATTATAATATCCTTTATTTTTCTCCCCCTTTTTAATTCTAAAGGGTTATTTAATAGATTTATTTTCTCTTGGGGAAAAAGTCACATAACAATTCTCCCCCTGTAAATTAGCTGCTGTCCTCAGTAGCATGAGATAAATCTACATCACAACTCAGAAAACACATAATCAATAATTGAAGAAAATGATATTGAGCATAACCATTCTTCATAATGATTTTTATATATTTACTTCATCTATATCCTTTTCTTCTCTTAGTTCATAGATATCTCCCTTTTCCAATTGTATTTTAAGTTAACAAGTATTACAAGAAAAACATTTTTTGCAATGACAAGAGCTATATATATATACACACATATTAGGAATTTACAATGAAAGAAACTAATGGTATTTTGTGTTTACTCACACGTATTTCAACCTTATCAATTTTCTTTAATGTAGATATTTTAATCACTTACATGTAACTTCAACATTAAATTTACAAAATTATTATCATGTGTTGACATAACATATACCTATTCAAATGACATACATATCCCATACTATGTAGTCACTCATCCTTGAACTATAAAATTAATACACTCAAAATACATTCTAAGATGCTAATCATGCATTCCGGACTACATGAGTATCTTCTTTTTCATATGTCAAGTATAATTGAATGAAAATAAATACAATAGTCTATAAGACACATGTACAAAGTTATTGGGTTGATCAAGTCCAATATCAAAGTACAATAGAATAATACATGGTAATATTTCTTGGAATATCAATAGTAAATTATTAATATACATAGGAAACTTCATAGATAAACACTAGAACTAATCCTTCATTTAATGTAACTAGCGTGCACCCATCTAGAATAAAACTAAAATGCACTTGATGTCTATAGGTAGCCATTCCCTTATTATTTTTGACACATCAAAGCCCATGGTCCATGAGATGATTCTCATTCAAGGCTATATTAAATGGGCAATAGTGTATTAAGATACTACTTGACAATTGGATCATATAAATTTGAAGACTTGTTTTTCATGAGACATTAAGTAGGAACATCTTACTTTCTTGTGATAATGTGTATACACATGTTTGTATAATGAGAAAAATAGGGGGTAGATCACCAAAAACCTCTTTAAAGGAAAGAGTTGGGCTTAACTATCATTCCCATAATTAATTTTAAAGTGAACTATTGCATTCATTATCTTATGAAGGGGTTTTGTAAATAAGGGGAAATCACTAAAGTAATATTTTACAACTATTTCAATAGCTTCTATGTTTTAAATATGAGACATGATATTAATATTATTGAATCCCCAACATTTAAAACTAAGTTAGATATTGAAAGAATTTTTTCTTAAAATGCTATGCTTGATCTATTTAAATTCACAAACTCCAACACATGATAGATCACAACATTAAGCACCCACTAAGTATGGGTAATAATTCACTATGATCTTACATCTATGTCACAAGGTTGAATTATTAGTCAAGAATTTCTAGATATAAATATCTAATTGAGTCCATTTATAAGATGACATATTACCCAAGGGTTCACTACGTATATTACGTAATATCCATTCTAGAATGTGTTATATAACTATCATGGTGTTTACTTTTATGTTTATAAAAAACAATCAAAATCAATAATGGTGGGTTTAAGACTAATCAAAAATGTTTATGACAAAGAATATGTGTTGTTTCTTCAATAATTAAATAATTACGAGGAAGTTGAAACCTATATTTAGGACTTGCAATCTAAAAGGAAGAAAATCTATTATAGGTAAAGATAGGTGTTAATTCTAAGGCTATGTGTTATTTTGGGACAAATAATTCAAGAGGACTTATTCCAACAAAATCTAATGTGACAGCTCATTTTTGGTCAATCTAACCCACATATATGGCATAACTATACACCCATTTTTTACACTATGAAAGGGCAATGAGTGTTATTGTTATTTTTAATTAGAGGTGGTTTCTCCCCTTGCAAAAATTGACATTTCCTTATGTTTGATGATAATATAGTCTATTTGGTTTCATAAATATAACAACATGGTTTTATTCTCACCAGCCTATTCCAACACAATGTCAATATTCCAAGTTTAAGATGTGAATCCAAGGACCTGTGGGTTATGGGCCCATAATGTAACTTAAAATAGATGTGTAATAAATCACAATATCAATTTTAAAGACATATCAACCATAGTGAAAACACTCTCTCAAAATAGACACAAAACCAAAAGAAAATTAATATAAAAGACTAAGTTTTACCATTACAAATACTTAATTCACTAATTTTATTCTCGATACAACATCATTATATAGGAGGCTATTGGTTGAATAAAAATAAAAGTAAATTTTTGAGTTTGGTACTACTAAAGTGATTGTCTCGTTATCCCTTTTGTGCTTGATTGGCTTAGGTAACTAGCAGAGAGGCCATATTGAGGATACAAGCATAATGATTTTGTTTCTCATAAAACCAAACCAAGATTCATCATTGATACAATATCCATTTTGTTTTCTTCCTTCATAATGTCAAATCTCATTGATGGTGTGGTATAGTGAGGCTGCAAGGGATACTATGATAATTTGAACAAAAGAAAATTTTAAGGTTTGGTGATTTTGAAGAAGACCTTGATATATGCGGAGATACCGTAGTCAGTGACCAAATCAGGAGAAAACTTTTCGGGGGATAGAAGAAACTTGTAACAACAAGTGAGATGCTGGTAGGTCATTAAAATTTACAAATTCACTACGCCTGGATCAATGTGGCAAATTTTTTGTTGACTTGATATTGGGAATCCCTCATGATTTAAGTTATTATTTTTGTTCTTGACTCCTACGTAATGGTAATATGCAGATTGGCGGAACAACTTGGGAGAAGAGGAATTTATCTTCCAATATACCAATGTGTCCATATACCTACCTCAAGATGAGCTTGCACAAAGTGGACTATTTGATGAAGATATATTTTCTAGGAAGGTCACTGACAAATGGAGGTCATTTATGAAAGATCATATCAGAAGGGAAAGAATTTTTTTTGATGATGCTAGAAAAGTTGTTGTCGAGCTTGAAAAAAAAAAGTAGATGGTCGGTATGGGCTTCATTGATCATTTATCACCAGATATTAGATGCAATTGAAGCTAATGACTATGATAACTTCACAAAGCAGGCATATGTTGGTAAAGTGAAAAAGTTCATGACAGTACCTATTGCTTACACCCGATCCCTTGTTCATCCTCCACCAACTACAAAATTGGCTCCAATGTACATCCACACATGCCCATGATATGCTTAAGTCTCCTAGGCTAGTGTGTTCATATATCAATACAAATGTGTCCAATGTGGAGATTTGTTCAAAGGTTGTTGATATGTCTGATCTTGATTGGCTAATGGTGTAACATGTTTGCATCCAAAATACAGTGGCAACATGAAGTTTATTATTATTATTTTTGGCAAAGCAAAGTCCATGGTGTTGATGAGAATGAAAATGATAGCCAAACAATACCTCCAATGTGATGTGAAGAATTTTGTGATTACTCTTCCTACTTATTTTAACGATTCACAGAAGCGAGCAACTAAAGATGTCAGTAGGATTGTTGGGCTTAATGTGATGTGGATCATTAATGAACCCACGACTGCAACAATAACTTATGGTTTTGCTTCATTGGAGGAAGGAAAAAGAAACATTCTAGTTTTTGACCTTGGAGGAGGTACCTTTGACGTATCTATTGTTACGGTTGAAAGAAGTATGATTGAGGTTAAAGCAAAGTCCATGGCTACTTAGCAACATTTCATTGAGTGCAGGTGATTGGTAAATTAAATCATACACTCCACTATTTATCAATCCATCAATGACATTGATATCAATGCCCAGTGCATCTAGACCATTGATTATGGTCAATGATTAAGGAATATTGCAGTTTTCTAAATGGAAAAGTCAAAGTGGTCATACAAATTGACCTAGATGCAACAATTGGATGAAGGCACGCAATCGCTGCAGAATTTTCTTACATGTGCAAGATCTAAGAATCATTTTCTTATAAACCTAGATGATAATCCTCTCAAGCAGTTACATGCACTTTTGTTTCAAGATTTTCTAAGTCCTGGTAGCTTAGTAACTGTCAAAGCCTGTGACAAACGTGTATTAATAGGTGCAAAAATCAATTACTGTAATCCCATGAAAAACAATGAAAAGAAATCCTTCTAAAGAGCTCTTAGGTAAGTTGCAGAGGTAATTGAGTGAAATCTCAGGGGTAATTATGCTTCGTGAATTCAAGAAACCAAATCTCTTTTGTGCGTATGCATAAATGAAATTTTATTCTTGGAGTGAAAAAAATTCAAAAAAGTTATTTCAATCAATTAATTGTGAAAATTATAGATAAGGTAACTATCAAATTTAAATAAATCCTGGTAATTTTATGAATAGAGTAACTGAAGAGGTAAAATCTATGGGTAGTTTATTATTATTATTCTTTGAATGCAACTCAAGTAAAAACAATTGATAACTTTGTATATTTAAACCAATTCTTAAGTGAATGTTAAATGTGCTATGAAAGCCTAAATTGATTTACCTTAATGAGAGGTAATTAATTAATGCAAGGATTTAATAGTAACTTTTTATCTATTTTGTAAAAAAAAAAATGTAACCTAAATTTTTAAAGTATATAATGTTTTAATTTAATATATCTATTTGCAACAATAAATCCAACCAAGTAATTGGATCGATAAGGCTCTGATACCAAATAAAACGAAACTAATTTCCAAATTTAAAATGCAATGATTTAAATTATTTCCACAAATTAATTCCAAAACTTTTTATGCACAAATTTCAATATAATATTTAAAGTTTGAGTAAAGACTTTGAAATTAAATGCAATTAATTATTAATTCAATAAACTCAAGGATTTGAAACAATTTTTATTGCTCAGATAAATTATCAACATTAATACTTATCTTTGAAATGTGCAGAAGAAACCCCCCAACTATTGCTAGAATGGTCCTTGGTTCAGCCTCTTCCGTCTATGAGCAATCTGGGAGGAAAGCGAACCTTGCCACTCTACACGAGTGTTGGTTCCACCAGAACAATGCTCAACACTCGTGCCACAAAACCATGCCTTGGCCAGGACCATCCTGAGTGCACGCACTTGTACCCCAGGTTGGACACCCACTATAGGAGTGCCCCTTCTCTGTCCTACTCACAGCCTGCTAACCTAGAACCCTATTCCCACAATATGTTGTACTTTCTTTTCCTTTTCTTTTCCTGTCTCCTTTTCCAAGTTTCACACGAATGATTTATATATCTTTTAAGGGGTGGTTTCCAAATTCATCACACCCTTTCACAAATGTTTCCTTTTTAACAATTATTTAAATAAATAATTAGGCTTCCCCTTTTAAAGAATGTTTATGCATATTCTTTAATCTCTCTTTTTACCAAAGGATTATAATATCCTTTATTTTTCTCCCCCTTTTTAGTTCTAAAGGGTTATTTAATAGATTTATTTTCTCTTGGGGAAAAATTCACATAACACTACTAGGGCTATGGACGCCTAGCCGACAGTAAAGCAATGTTCAGGAGAATCATAGCGACAACCTCATTGGGGCTATGGACGCCTGATTGGCAGTGAGGAAATGTCTCAGATGCTTTTGGAGTTAGAATAAACTATGTAGCTTAACTTGACAGAGCTTGGGTTCCTGTAGCAACTGAAGGATGGGAATTAATGCAATTGCAAACACTTGGATTTTTAGCATACTGAAGGTTGGGTTGACTAATGGTTTTGATCCTTTGGTCAAGCGTCTAGTTTGTTTTCCCTAGTGTGAATATTGGAACCAAATATTTTGGGTTCGTGATTCCAGTTTGTCATCAAAATTCTCTAGAGCATTTCCCCAATGAGTCGTCATTTGTTATGCATGTTTTCAACACACGCCCTGCCATAGGCAGGGACCCCCTCTTTTTGCTCTTGATGGGTTTCTTTGCTCCCGTCTTGTTTTGTGTGCCACTTTTTCCAAGCCCAAATTGGTCATGTGCCTTCAAATGATCAAATTCCCTGACCAAATTTTCCTACCTAAATTTTGCTAAGTCTTTTTCCTTCACAGAGGTGCTCCTGCGGGTTTCCCTTCACCTGTTGCCCCAACGTCTTCCAGGCCTCGTGGACCCACAGCTACAAGTCGCCTCATGCAGGTCGTTGCTCATGTTTAATTGTTGAGTAGCGATTGACGCCCAAATTCCTCCTACATGGCAGGATCTACACTTAGTTTCTTCGTCCAAGCCTTGACCAAGCATCCAAATGAGTGAGAGATTCCACATCTCACCTAACCTAGGTTTGCCATACAAAGAAATCAATGCATGCCATGAATGGAAATTGGCCTATAAACGCTCCCCCCTACCCTTCATTTTACCTGGGGCATTCGAATTTGAGTGAGAAGCAAAGTCCCCCTTCCTTTATTCTACCTTTTTCCTTGTTCCTGCTGACTTGGTCCCTGCTCGCTTGATTTGCTTTTTCCTTCATATTTTGTCTTTGGGGACAAGTTGTCTGTGGATTTGGGATTTTTTTGTGATGCCTAAGTGAACTGCCAAGGTTTCATTAAGTTTTGAGAAGTTGCAAAAATTTCATGTCAAGCTGTCGTCCCTCTGTGGCCATTTGGGAACTTCCCTTGCGGGTCGTCATCCCTCTATGACCATGGGAACTTTTCGTACAGGTTGTCATCCCTCCGTGGCCATTTGGGAACTTTCCCTGTGGGTCACCGTCCCTCCATGGCCATTTGGGAGCTTTCCTTACTGGTCGTCATCCCTCCGTGGTCATGGGAACTTTCCTTGAGGGTCGTCATGTGCTCATTGTCATTTCAAAAGGGCAGCGACCCTCAGGCTTCCCCCTTCCAAATCTCCACATTTCTAGAATGAGTGCAAACTTCAAGTTTCATCATCTAGGGACCATCAAATGAATTTCTTCACATTCCTAAAGGGGTTTGCATCAAATTTTCCATGTGTTTAGACATCACGAAACTTTCCTTGCAGGTCGTTGTCCCTCCATTGTAGTTTGTGGGAACTTCCCTTGCGAGTCGTTGTCCCTCTATCACCGTCCATGGGAACTTCCCTTGTGGGTCATCGTCCCTCCATTTTCATCCATGGGAACTTCCCTTGTGGGTCGTTGTCCCTCCATCGCTGTCTATGGGAACTTCCCTTGTGGGCCGCCATCCCTCTATTGCCATTGTGGGAACTTTCCTTGCAGTTTGTTGTCCCTCTATTTCCGTCTATGGGAACTTCCCTTGTGGGTCACCATCCCTCTATCACTATCCATGGGAACTTCCCTTGTGAGCCTCCATCCCTCTGTTGTCATCCATGGGAACCTTCCTTGTTGGGTTGTTGTCCCTTCGTGGTCGTCTAACTTCCGTCCTTCTTTCGCCTTCTATTTGTTGTCTGTCATCTGCCTTCCATTCATCATTCGTTGTCCACCTTCCATCTGTTGTCCACCTTTCATATGTCATATGCCGTCTAATTTTTGTCGTCCTTCCACCCTATGGTACCTGCACCCCTTAGCCTACATTTATGTTTATGGTCCAAATGAGCTCCAAATATGAATATTATGATATTTTGATTATGCATGGATGGATCTAATAGGGATTTTATAGGATTTGACTAACATTTTCCTTGATTTGTGTATGAATGCATTTACAACACTTCTTGTATGTAGGATTCAAGAAACCTATCGCAGGTCCGTCGGGGGCCCATTGAGAAAGTTGAACAAGGAAAAGCACATAGCTCCTGTCACCATTCATTTTATGCTCACCTCTCCCCCTAGCACCCATCAACAAAGCTGACATTAGAAGTAGGCCTATGTCAAGGAAGTCAGTGACAAAACTACAGGAGGTGGGCTTGAAGAAAGCAGGTGGGAGTTGTCCTACTTTTCACTAGATGATGATGATCTTTAAGGAGATATCCACCCGAATCAAGGGAAATCAATCTACTCCACCATGATGTAAATATTCAAATAGGGCTTGTTTGATTAACTAAAAAAAATTTGCAAGCACATCAACCGAGGGCAGTCTTTAAACAATTTTAGCTACAGTAAAAGAGCAATCAAGTACATGACAAAATTGCTACAGTGCTACCACATGAGGAAAAAATAGGGAAAAGACAAAAGATGTATTTTAAATTTATGAATATTGTGGGGGTAGGTGAAACCCTAATGTAAAAAAATATGGGCCATTCATTTTAAATTGATCCTATCCATTCATTTGGGCTTTGAAAAACTATAAATATGGGTCTCCCCCTCATTTGTAAATGGTTGGAGAGCTGGTGTAAAAAGCATTTGCAATAATAGAAGACAACATTGCATGATTTTATGGATGTTCTCTTTGATTTTTCTCATCTTGCATGCATGATTCTACTTCCATGTTAGTTTTAGTGTTAGTTTCTTGATGGCTATCATGATGGTGTTGTTGTTATAGTATTTGATGAGTTTTCAACCCATACTTTTAGCACTTGTTGATGACAAGCTGATGTGCAAAGTTAGTCTAGGCTTCTTTATGTCATTGTTGCAACCTAGTTCAATTACATGTTCATGATGTGTATGTGTAATCTGAAAATCAGTAGGCCTTAGAAGATTGCATTGGTTTTATGTAGCTGTAGGTTTCTCTTGGTCAAGCAAAACTTAGTTTAGGAAGCCTGTCTACTATAGCAGCCACCATTGTTACTATTCATTCATAGCTTAGGATTAGAACAACTTTCTTAACCCTTCTCCTTTTTCTATTTCTTTTAGTCCTTGATTAGAGTAGGATCCAAAGCATCACCATGAAGCTAAATCAGATGAACTTTATGAATTTCAGCTTGCTATTTTGAGTGGCCATCCACTGTTCATTCACTTCCAACACTTCCAAACTGCATTTGTAGACCCAACTTCCCATGCTTTGTAACTCATTTGTAAGTCTATCCTATGATTACTAGCAAATCACATGAAATAACTAAGACATTCCAAGCATTGTCAAAACCTGACATTAGAGACCTTGGGATAGTGTTCTGCAATTTGATTGTGGAAGATTTTCTTTCAAGCGAGATGATGCACCTATGCATTACCTATGCTGAGAAGTGCACAAAACACCCATCAACAATAGTGTGGTTTTCACTTATAGACCTACATGTTATTCTCATGTCATCAATTTTGTGACTTAGGGATTTAATCATCTCCCCATAGTATGCATGTGTGTCTAGCTCTATATCAAATCCTACTTTATGATCCTCACATGGTGACTTGTCATGAAGTCCCATGAATTTTGAGATTACTTAATCATTTTTTAACATATCTAGAATTAGTGGTCCTTTTTTGTCCCAGTCAATGAGTTGGGGGTGTACTAGGCTTAATTCAGTAGTTTTGCCATTTTGGGTGAAAGATGTCATGGTTATCATAAAGATAGAGGTATTCTCAAATAGGTCAGTGACGTCAAGGGGAAAGTCATCTAGGGTAGTGTCATGTGATGTTGGTAACCAAGAGGAAGCCTCGACCCGTTTATTATAAGTACCCTTGCCAATAAGGGTAACCTTGCTAGTAGTACATCCTAAGCCAAGATTCTTTGGACCTCTCTTAGGAACAATAGGTTCTAGCAAACCATTGTCATTTTGTCCCATCTTTTCATTCTTGTTGTACCCCCATCCCATCATTAGTTGTAATCCTTTATTATCATCTTTCATGGTAAGAACGAGCATGGGTAGCTTGTCCTTATAGATTAATTTATATGCATCTTCCTCATTGGAATCCTCTTTGTTCAAGTCTCCCCACTTAGTGAAGATGGTAGATGTAAGATTTAATGTTTCAAGTTTGTTAATAGGTTGGTATTTTCCATGAGATTTTGGGGAAAGAGTATCTCTCCCAACACAAAAGTGTCCTTCTTCAATTTATAATCCCACAACCATCATCCTTGATTACTAGCTTGATGTCAGGTATGTTCTACATAATGGGTGTTTTGGATTCTGAGGTAGATGCAAGGGAAGATGAGTCAACAAATGAGGAGGATGATGTAGGCCCTTCATCATTCTTAGGTATTTGGGGGATCTTTTAGAACTTAGCCTCAAGGTTCTTGTAATAGTAGAAAGGCTCAGGATCTCCATGGATAGTAACTTCTTTATCCTCAAAAGGAAACTTGACACATTGGTGGTATGTGGAAGCTACAACTTGCATGGCATGAATCCATGGTTGACCATGCAAAATGTTTTAGGGAAGGTCAAGGTTTAGCACTTGGCATGTGGTCTCAACAATGATGGGTCCCACTAGGATAGGTAGCTTGATGATGCCTTGAGACACCCATTCTTGATCATCGTATGCCCTTCTAGTTGTGCTCTTTGTCTTTTCAATAGAATCCTTTGAATAACCCAATATTTTAACCAACTGAAGGGTGAAAATATTTAAACCAACACCTCCATCTACTAAGACTCTTTTAACCTTATTCTTCTAAACAATGACCTCAAGGTGTAAAGCATGATTGTGAGATGGTTGTGTTGGGAGATCTTGTTCGAAGAAGGTAAGAAGATGGGGTGTGGCAATATTCCCTATCATAGCTTGAAACTGCTTTGTATCAATATTTTCAAGGATGGAGGAAGTTGATAAAGCCTTTTCTAGTATATCCCTATGTGTGGGGGATAGCTTCAATAATTCTAGGATAGAGATCTATGCAGGGGTTTTCTTTAGGTAGTCCAGGAGTTTGTAATTACTAGGGTTTGATGTTGGCAGTGTAGGTTGTGCCCTAGGTTCAGATGAAGCTCCTTAGATTGTAACCTTACCATGTCATGTGGTGACCCCACACTCCGCTCTAGTTCATCAAATGGTGACAACTAGTATGACATTATCACAAGAGGTGACCACATTGAAATATGCATGCCCTACTTTAGCGTATTTTTTCCCCTTGCCATTTTCATTCCCTTTTTATGAGTTGGCATTAGATTCTTGTATATCTTTAGGTCTTGGTTACCTGTTGGAATATCAATAGTTACATCTCCATTTTAAATAAGATCTTGGAAAATGTTCTTTAGCTTCATACAGTTGGACGTTTTACGTCCTTTGATATTGTGAAAGTCACAAAGATCCTTTTTTTATAGGTCAAGGTGGTTTAAATTGAGGTTCTTGATAGTTTTGGAAATTGGGGAGTGTAATCAAGTTTGATTGTACCAATTTTTTCATGATGGATTCAATAGGATCCCCCAATGGTGTGTATTTGTGTTTTGGGTAGTTATTCCTATTGGGGGGTCCTCTTTGCTGAGTGTTGGTGTTATTGATTTGGTTGTTTTGTGGTGGTGGTGTGGTTTTTTGTATAGTTGGTTGTGTGTTGGTTGGTTGGTTGGTTGGTGTTTTGTGTAGGAGAACTTATAACCACTTTAGTATCAATTAAGCCGACATTTGTTACATTCTTATTTTTAGCCCATATGTGAAGCTTGTTATTAGAGATAGTTTATGGGTGGTTGTCAATATATGTTTGTGTGGTTCCCTATGAGATTATATATCTCTCGATGTTGAGGGCCCTAGGGATAAGCTCATCATAAGTGGTGACACATTGCATTTTTAATTAGAAGGATAAGTGTGTGTCAACATTCACTATGATGATCCCTACTTGTTCTTTAGGAATGGGCCACTTACACTTACTAGATTTTTGCCTCCATCTTTGTAGAAATTTAGAAAAGTATTCTCCTTTGTTTTGTTTGAGAGTGCAGAACTCTTCTAAGCTTACATCCATGTCAATATTGAAGGAGAAAAGGTCAATGAACCTATCAATTATTTCTTGGAAGGTTTTTATACCTGGAGGTAATTGTGAGAACCAATCAATTGCAGGGCCCAGCCCACCAAACTGTGTGGAAAGAGGCACATCAAGTAGGAATCATAATAGGGAACCTCCATACAAATGACATGAAATTATTTCATGTGATCCACATGATTTCCCCTTTGTTTGTATTTATCAAACTTAGGGACCTCAAAACTGAGTGGAAAAAGTACCATTGCGATGTTCCTATCAAATGGATATGGACACAAGTTTTGTTACACATGTGGCTTCTTCATTTTTCCCATTTGAATGTCTTAGATTTGTTGTGTGGGCACCTTGAGCTGCGATGACATATTGTCTTCCAGATTTGGTGGAGGAGCATATGTTGTATACTGTGGGATGGCAAATAAATTGTAAGTGAGGTTTTGATATGATGGGGTGTTGTATGGTGTGTAGGGTGGAGTTTGATACTGTGAAGGTGATGGTGGTAGAGGTGTATATGCTCCTAATGTATTTGGATAGATAATGTTTTTTTGGGGACTATAGTACAAACCTTGTTATTGTTGTTGTTGTTGTGCAAGCAATTGTTGTTGTTGGGTGTATTGTTGTGCTATAAATTCTTGTTGATGTGCTTGTTGTTGTTGTTGTTGTGCGACCAAGGCTTTTTGTTGTGCTTGTTGTTATTGCAAGGCTAGTGATTGGGCTTATTGCTATTGCAACACTTATTGATAAGCTTGTTGTTGTTGTAAAGATTGAGCTTGAGCTTTTTGTGCTTGTAGGGATTGAGCTGAAGCTTGTTGTTGCACGTTCACTTGTTGATAAGCTTGTTGTGATTGTTGCAAAGCTAGAGCGTGAGCTTGTTGTGCCTAAAATGTGGAAGTGTTTTGGTGTTGGGATATGTGAGATGGGTTTTGGTTGGTCATGGTATGAGTGGTTTGTGAGTTGATTTGAGATGGTTGTTGTGTGGTGATTGTGTGTGAGTTGTTGTGGGCTATCATTCCTTGCAAGATTGTTGATTGGGATGGAGGAAAGTAGGTTTGGGGCCTTGTTTTATTTTGCATGGCTTAGGGGGACCAATGGTAGAGATGATGGTGCCATTTGGTGTTGTGATGTCAATGGTATATTCTAACCTTGGATCAATTGATTAGAAGGGTTCCATTGAGAGATGTGTTGATGGTTACTTTGTTGTGTTTATTGTGGGACCAAGGTATTACCTTGGTTGATGGGGTTTGTGATCAATGTGTTACTTTTATTTTGATTGATGATAGATGGGGTTGATGTGAATGATGGATTGACCATAGTAGTTTGGGTAACCACTTGTTTTGATGTGTCCATGGGGTTTTTGGAACCACTTGTTAAGATTTTCCCTTGTGTGAGGGTGTTAACTTGCCCTTGTTGTCCTATTTGAGGCACTTGGTTCACATTACATTATGTAATGTTGGGAACACTTTGGGTACTTGTGGTAATGGATGAAGATGGTTGTGCTTGAAATGTCGAGGTCATCGTGGTGTTATAGAATGCAAGTGGTTTGTATGGATGTAAAGGATGCTCAGGAATGGTGGTGGAAGAAGAGTTGGGGCACCAAATGTTGGTGTCCAACTTGTGTTTTAGGAAAGATTGGTGTTTTGAGTACCCAAAAGTGTGTTTCCTTCTAAAGGGCGAGTATGACCAAGATCAGTGGCAATCCTAGTTGCAAGACTAGGAGTTAATGTTTGACTTGGCACAAGGGATGCAGTATATTGATTCAATCCTTGTTTCAAGGTTTATGCAATGAAATTTGGGGGAATTGAAGCCACATTTTCTAAGGGTTTTTTTCCTAATTGTGTCAAAGTAAAATATAGAAGGGATTTTAGCCCCTTCCTTTTCTAAACTCATCATATATTGGGTAGGGTTCTTCTTCATGAAAGTGTTAACAATGTGGTTTGTCTTAGGATCTTGTTGATATCCAAAGATCTCTTCCTCAGTGAGCTCAAGGGGGTTGTTTGTGACGTCTTCTACCTCGTACCCTAATGGATTTTGTGGTTGTTGTGATGGGGTAGAATGGCTCCTTGCATCAAATTCTTATGGGATAGTATCACTTGTGTAGATGTGTCTTTGGTTTGTTCCATGATTCTCTTGTGTTGTGATCTTGTTGTAACCATAAATTTTGGGTCAACTATGGGAGAAGTGTGTTGAGATTTATAGTGTTGAAACTCTCTAGTTGACTCAAATTTTGGTAAAAGGGGCCCTCTAAGTTGTTTTGGACCAATGATGAAAAAGGGTGAATGATATGGGGGATAAACTTTTTAAACTTTGGGCAACACTTTTAGACTCAAAGGTTTGATGTTTTGATGTCTTGGATAAAAAGGTGTTAATGAACTTGTAAATATTTAAGGTAGACTTGTGACCTTTAAGATAGACTAGTTCAAAAAGGTGATGACTAACTCAACTAAGTGTATGGAAAAGGACTCATTTCACACACACAAAGTAGCTAAGTTATGGGATTGGTTTGATAACCATCTAATTCTAAAGTGTTGATGTGTCCAAAAGTTTCTAAAGTTTTTTTTATTCAAGGGGTAAATGCTTTTGACCGGAGCTATGAACCAGATACAACCATTCAACAATACCACCCTAACAGGGTTTAAACCTTGGTGGAAAGAACAATGGCACCTATAAACCATCACACCATGCCAATACCGAACAAAAGTTTCCAAATTTGTTTGGTGAAGTGGAATGTAAAATGTGTGAAAATGGATGAAATGTTTGACCCAAAGTGTGTTAACCTAAAACTTTGTTTTACAAGACCAAGATGGTGAGAAACATGCTTTACCTCTAAAGTGATAAAACCTTAAGAACTCAATGATTTTGATAAAATACAACTTGGACTCAATATTTGCAATACTTTCCTTGTCTTAATTTGTTTGTTTTGGGGAGTCAATGTGTCTCAACAATACGGCCAATGTGTGGTAAGTTCATTTTATTTTAATATTTGATTTAATGATATTGGTTTATTACCACATCAAGAAAGTCTTAATCAATGTTCAAACTAAAATGTCTATATCTAACCAACCTTCATTCCACAAATTCCATTATGTGAAAATCAAGAAGCTAAGGCCATAGTTCCCTATGTTAACTTTGGAAAGAGTGAATTAAGATATAAGTCTTAATATCTAGAAGCCTCTAAAGATAAAATCCTTAGGGACAAGCAACAATATATGAATTTCCAAAGGTATCCACACTTAATCCAAAGAGTTTGAAATTTGATGAATCATGTTGATGTGTGTTTAAGATGTTTTGAAACCAAGCAATGTGTCAAACTAACTCACAAACAATTTAACAATCCTAACTCAAGTGGGTAAGTATCTTGTTGGTGGGATTACCTCGTGCCCTGAAGGGATGATTTTACATGCAACTTGTGGAGGATTCAAAAGAAAAATAGCCCATTATCTTTAATCATTTTATGCCTTAACCCACAAATTAGACTTGGTAAGTAACTTCTTGGAAGTAAATTCCAATGCACCACTTTAAAGAATGCTTCAGAAATAGACTTGGTTGGCTACTACAACAAGGTTTTTAGTGATAAAAATCAAGAACACTAGTACACATAATCCACCAGTAAGCCACTTAAGGCTTTAATCATTCCTTCCCAGTTCTAAAAAGATCTAGATAGGATTAGGCACATGTTTGTTACTACACCCAGATTGAAGCTACTATCTTTTCAATTTCACAACCATTATATAGCCTGTCAACAAACGTGTTTTTTGAGAATTGCTAGTGAGTTCTCCATTAAGGGATGTATCTCATAGCAGGTCCTTTCTTAATAAGAAAAATGATATTTCTCTTCACCCAAGATCACATGAAGTGCAAGGGGAGAGGATACGTACCAAGTTCTTAGGGTGACTCAAAACAAGAAAGTACACTTGAGTGTTTCTCTTCACCCAAGATCACACAAAGTGCAAGGGGAGTGGATATGCACTAAAAGTGTATACAAGCAAAGCAAGCACATCAAATACTCATTTATTTTAACCCAATATAGCAAAATTGATTCATTCTAAGCACCAATGGAAGTGTTTGTTTGTTTTGTCTAATTTTAACCAATATTGCAAAATGAGGTTGTATGGGTTCAATATTAACTAACTTTGAACATGAATTTTAAGCCCAATAGAAATTTAATGGTCCTAAAACATAAAGAAAAGCAACATATGATGGGTTATAATTGGTCCATAAGTGTAAAAACACTTTTTACAATGTATGGTCAAACAATAGTATGCTCCTTCACTTCAAGTTTTTTCAAATCTGCAAAACTAGTTAGCCTCACAAAACAAAACTAGGTGTTAGTAAAATATCAGAGAGCATATGAAACTGAAAATTTAAAATGCACATGAAAATTGAGTCTATATTTTTTACTAGTAAAAAGTGTTGTTGAAATCAATTGTGTTGTTGAAGTTGTCAAAGGCATCATTGAATCTGAAGTGCGTAACTCTACACCAAAATAGGGACATTAATTGCATCGCTATATTGAACACATCGCCAAATTAAAAATCATGATATTAGGAAAAAATTTAGCTACATCGCTATATTTAATAGATGTTACCATTTTTAATATGTGTTGTTGTATGGCGATGCGCCTTTGTAGTGTCAGTGAAACCATCAAAAGCATCACCATTTCTCTTGAACCTACAAATCACAGAAACTTAAGAGAAATTCATCAAATGAAGTTAGTAGAGCCCTCCTTCAAGCATATTATGAAGAACACAATTTTGGATTACAACCTATCCTTCCAAGATCACGAGTACATATTACTAGGGGTGGGCTAGAAGGATGGCATCATTCGACGACTGCTCCCATGCCTGACACTCATAATAGGCAATAATTATAGGAAATGAATGTAGAATTTCAAGATTTAATAGATAATATATTGGTGTTTGGGTGGTTTTTTTTATCAGTCTATTGTTTCTGCATATAGCTACTCTCTTTGGTTTGAGTGGTGAGAAGGGAGAACACTCCAAGTTTTTTGTCCGAAATTCTATAGAGACCTTGACCACATTTGGGTTTGATACTCTGATAATACTAGATGCAAATATAAAGTAAAATAGCCTTTAGAGGGGTCATCATGGACCATCGACTCAAATTCTTGTTGAAAAAAAAAATGATCCCCTCATTTTGGCCACGTTAAAATGATTTTGGGGAAGGGTTTTTTGAAGAAGTTTTAGCTGTTTAGGGTGGACAATACCATCACATCCCATTTTCTAGTGGTGTTGCTCAATATTCAAATGGGGAAGAAGGATGCAAAAGAACTAATAAAGAGACTCTTCCTAGTGGACTACTTGGTTGGGATGGAGGAGGTTCTCTACATTGCTTCAGCCAATATGGGGATCCTGCACCTGAGAGACATCCCATAGTTCTATGTGCTAGGGGAGGTGGTGAAATATTACCCATTCATTTTGGACTTGAAAGGCATGGCTTTGGTCAAGCACAGGAAGATCGCGGCTATGGGTGTAGATTTTCTATAGAGAAAGTTGAATCTGAGGCTCTCATTTGGGGAGAAATGGGTGCCAAATTTCAAGTCCTTTTCCTTGGCTAACAACTTTTTTGGTGAGTCTGGGTCTTAAATGTCTGGTTAGGGTGCTAGTTATAATGTTCCTTTTTGAATAGTGTCAGTTCGAGTTTGGTTGTGTTCACTTCATGGTTGATCTGGTTAGATATAGTTTGCTTCAATTAGTATTGGTTTAGTTTGATGTGCCTCAAGCTGAGGCTATATGTTGTCTGGATGAATATGGTCTGGTTGTATCTAGGTGGTTGGAGTCTGGTGTTGGTAGTCTTGACTAAATTTTGCTACCTGGTGGGTAGGAGTGTTGTATAACTTTTTTGGATCAATATACTATAAACTCTTACGTATACAAAAAAATGGGAGGAAGAAGAATTACTTTCTAGGATTTTAGATACATTTAGGGAAAATGAATTCAAGGGATGGGTTAGGTAGGTCATTATTCAAATACCCATTAATTTTGGTGATAAATTCACCAAAACTAACATTTTTGGTGAAGGGGAATAGATAATAATGGTTATCCTCTAGGGGTATTGCTAGCATTTAATTCTATTATTCCCAAATTTCTTGTAGAGGACAATGATATCTAACATGGTTTTGATAATTGTAAATAGATTTATAAGGAAAACAAGGTGTTAATAAAGGTCCTAGACACACACAAGATAGAGAGAGAGAGAGGGGACCTTAGAGAGAGAGAGAGAGGAAGGTAGATATAGAGAAGGATAAAGAGAGAGGGAGATAAAGAGAGAGAGGGAGGGAGGGAGAGAGAGAGAGAAGTCCTAATAGACATGATTAAATATATTTTGAAACAAATATATTTAAATTACAAGTTTAAATGATGTGGAAACAAATATATACTTAAACTAAATGCTCAAAACTAGAAATAACATCCTACTACATGCTAAAAACTTATATTAATTAAGAAAGAAAATATTTTTGAAATAATATTAAAAATAGGAAAGAAAATATGCATACCTTGTTTCTTTCTATGATATCTTGCCAAATTTTGTTTGCACATCTCTTGTTCTCTTTCTTTTGAATAATTTTGTCAAGTCTTATTTTGTCTCTTTTTTTTGTCCCATTTTCTTCTTCAAGTAAAAGACGACTTGACAAATCCTCTACCAAAAGTTTTCTTCTCCAAAATATTCCTTGATCGATAAAAATGTGAGTTAATCTTGCAATTTTGATATGAAAAAATAAAAAAAATAAGTTCATATTTATATGCATATTAAATTAAAAAAAAAATAATAACTTGGTTGGCTAGGGGTTTGAATGAAGTTTGGCTGTTAAAAATAATTTTAATTGTCCACCTTTGCTCGAACTCCTCCACATGCATTTTTTTAATAAAATTTTAAGGCAGTTCGAATGAACCACCCTTCGCTCGAACCCCCCTTCACTCAAAGGGGTTCCAAGGGGTTCAAGCAAAGGGGGGTTCACTCAAACCCCCTTATTTTTCCCTTGCCCCCCTCCATCTATAATTTTATGTAGATTTTTAGGCTTCAAGGATCAGGTTGAAGATCAAAATGGAATCAACTTGACAAACCCAGCTAGAGGACTATAGTCCTCTAAATGAGCTCTCCAACAAGTATAGTTTTAATATTTTTGGTTTTATTACACTTTTTTTTAGTTTAATTAAACATAAGTTTTTTGCAAAAAATCAAGCTCTCAGTTCTCCACATGTGGAAAAATAGTAGATTACCAAAAATAAATCTAAAAAATATCTATGCTCTTGGTATTGATGTCCTTGATCCAAAAAAACAAATTGAATTTCGATACATACAAAAAAGTTGTGTTACACAGTAAACCTATGTCTAAATTGTAATTGGTTTGACTTCAAAATTTAAGAAAAAAAATCAATAAAACACTACGAAACCAAATGAAGGAGCTAGATATCGTAGTTGAAATATAAATTTGAAAAAAATAGAATTATCCTTCAATAAAAAAAATTGTTACAAAGTAAACATCACTCTTTAAAAATGGTGTTCACTATTAAAAACTAGTTATCGAAGGAGGTTGAAAAAGAAATGCAATTTGATTCTTTTTAAAAATATATATATTTAGAATCTATAGACAAAATGTCACAAATAACTATTTTACATTATCTTCAAATTCCTCATGGTTTAGTAGCTATAGGTGTCTGAAAGTGAAGATTAGTTAAAAAAGTTCAGTTCCATGTCAAGTTTGGCCAAAAAGTGTAATCCACTATTGTGGTATCACTCGAATGCTTGTTCATGGCTTTAAATGTTGGAACTAATTCTAATAATCTTGAAAGATGTGTGAAGGAAAGTGCTTCAGAAATAGGTAATAGCATTGAAGGAACTATGTTAACTGATTTTTATGCTAGAGAGAAGAATTATTAGATCATTGACAATGGATAATCAAATCATATGACAAGTGATAAGAGTAAGTTTGTTTAGCTTGAAAAGTATGATGGCGGTCTTGTTAAGTTTGGTGATGATACATCTGCTAAGATTTGTGCAAAAGGTTCAAATTTTTTTTATAGTAAGCATAATATAGATGATGTTCTATAGGGAAAATGTGTAGCAAAGGATATAATCTTGTATTTTAGAATGGTGGCTGTGAAATCAGAAATGAAAGCTCTGGTATTTTGGTTATTACTAGAACAAAAATAGGAGGTAATGCCTATCAACTCAAGCGTAATGGTGCAAGGTGATTTATGTATCAAACTAATGAAAGTTGGCTATGGCATAAAAGAATGGGTCACATCAATTTTGATAGCCTATCAAGGATAAGTTCTATTGATGTGGGAGATTTTCCAAAGATCACAAAGCCTATCAATGCAATCTACAAAGAATGTCAAGTTGGAAAGCAAACAAAGGCAAGATTCAAGACAAAAGAATATTCTACCATAGGTCCCTTGGAGTTAGTGCATATAGATCTATGTGGAACTACTAGGATTAGAAGCTCATGTGGTGACATGTATTTCATGTTATTAATTGATGATTATTCTAGAATGGCTTGGGTTACATTTCTCAAAGAAAAATTAGAAGATCTAGACAAGTTTAAAGAATTTAAGACTATGTTTGAGAAAAAAATGAATCTGGAAATCAAATGTTGGAGGTTTGATAGAGGTGGTGAGTTTTCTTCAAATGAGTTTAACATTTTTTGTGAAGAACATGGAATAAAGAGGCATTTTCAGCCCCTAGAACTCCTCAGCAGAATGGAGTTATGGAAAGGAAAAACAAAACAGTTCAGGAAGCAGCTAGGACAATGATGAAGGAAGCTAATCTTTCAGATTTCTATTGGAGAGAAGCAATTCATACTATAATCTACATTCTTAACAAAGGTCAAGCAAGAGCAAATACTTCAACGACTCCCTATGAGTTATGGTATGGTAAACCCCCTACTATGAAATATTTTAGATTTTTTGGAAGCAAGTGCTATATCAAAAGAGATGAAGAAAACTTGGGAAAGTTTGATGCAAGATTTGATGAAGGAATCTTCCTTGAATACTCTATAAGAAGCAAGGTCTACCAGTGCTACAATAAAAGGTTGAAGAATATTGTTGAGAGTGCAAGTGTCAAAGTGATGAAGAACCACATCAAAGTTTAGTATTGATAGAAGGATATGAATCTAATTAATCCACTTGCAACAAAGAAGAAAAGGATAAAGGCAAAGGAAAAGAGTTGACAGTTGAAGAGGAAGAATCTTCAAAAGATAATCCTAAGACTCCTAAGTATGTGTAGAATAATCATTTTGAAGATTAAATCATTGGAGATAAGAGAAAAGGTGTGCTAATAAGAAGAAAAGTTTCTATGACAGAGGAACAAGTAATTTTTTGTTTAATTTATGAGGTGGAACCAACAACAGTGATTGAGGCATGCAAACATGAGAATTGGGTCAAATCAATGAAGGGAGCATTAGAATAGATAGAGAAGAATCTAACTTGGCAATTGGTCTAAAGACTGGAAAATAAGAATGTGATTGGCACTAAGTGGGTATTCTAGAATAAGCTAAATGGAGATGGAAAAGTTCTTAGGAATAAGGCTAGACTTGTGTGTAAGTGTTACTCATAGGTTGAAGGTATAGAATTTGAAGAAACTTTTGATTTGATTGCAAGAATGGAAGCTATCAGGATGTTTTTAGCTTTTGCAGCATAAAAAGATTTCAAGGTATATTAGATGGATGTGAAATATGCATTCTTGAATGGTGAATTGGAAGAAAAGGTATACATTGAACAACCAAAAGGTTTTTAGTTGTCAAAAGAGGAAAATATGGTCTACAGAATGAGGAAAGCATTTTATGGATTGAAGTAATCTCCTAGAGCTTGGTATGCAAGGTTAGAAAAGTACTTGTTGTAGCAAGGATTCAGAAAAGGTACTGCAAATAGTAATCTATATTTCAAAGTTGAAGAAGAACAAATCTTGATTGTGGTGGTATATGTTGATGACATAATCTTTGGAGGAAATGAAGATATGTGCAAGAATTTTTTAGAGGAAATGAAAAAATAATTTGAGATGTCAACGTGTGGGGAGATGTTTGCAAATCAGTCAATCAAAGAAAGGTATATTCATATCACAGTCTAAGTATGGTAAGGAATTGTTGAAGAAGTTTGGAATGGATGACTCTAAACTAGTATGTACTCCTATGGTTAGTGGTTGCAAGTTGAGCAAGAATGTTGAATCTCCTAAGAGAGATCAGAGCAAGTATAGATCGATGATTGGTGGACTATTATATCTTACTGCTACTAGACCATATATCATGCATTCAGTTTGTCTTGTGGCTAGATTTCAAGAAGATACCAAAGAATCTCATGTTGCAGCAATGAAGAGGATATTTAGATATTTGAAGGGCACTCCAAATTATGGTTTGTGGTATCCTAAGGATACTGAATTTTCTTTGAATGCATATACAAATGTAAATTGGGTTGGATGTGAAAATGATAGAAAAAGTACAAGTGGTGGTGCCAAGATTCAGTGTCATTATCTATTGTAGAAGCATAGTACATTGTAGTAGCATCATGTTGTACACAAGTATTATGGATGAAGTAAACATTGAAGAATATTAGAGTTTCATATGATAAACCTATCCCTATCATGTGTGACAATACAAGTGCAATCAATATCTCAAAGAATATGGTAATGCATTCAAGAACAAAAAAATATCCCAATATGATATCACTTCTTCAGAGAGAAAGTTGCAAAGAATGAGGTGAAGTTGGATTATGTGCCTACTAAGGATCAAGTTGTTGATATTCTCAAAAGGCTCTTCCAAAAGATGCTTTTGAGTATCTTCGAAAGAAGTTAGGGGTTATTGCCCCTCCTTTCAACTAGATGCATAAGTGTGTGCATCTATGCGTGAAGCATTTCAAGGTATATCTCTTGGTCTTGGATTGATGCTAAAGGCTACCTCTCAGGGGGAGTAGGTAGTAGTGGTTGTTGGTTGATACAGTCTAGAGGAGAATATTGTATGCTCCTAAGGGGGAGTGTTTAGCAAAGTGAGTATACAAAAAGAAGTAGCGATGTATAGTAGTGGAAAAGTGTTGGGTATAATTGTTCTCTTATAGGTGTTTCCTTTGGGGGAGAGCAGGTATAGGTAAGTAATGATAAAGGGGGAGTACAAAAAATAAACTATGTGTTGTCCTTTTCCATTGATATCAAAGGGGGAAAAATTTAATTGAAAAATCATATGCAAGAAAAGGAGAGAATAAATACTTGTGTAAAGGGGAGCAGTGTGTACTGGTGAGCAATATGTGTTGTTGATCAGTGTTATTGGTACTTATTGATGGTTTTTCATATCAAGTGTTTCCATCAATGAGAAAGAGGGAGATTGTTGGAAACTTGTGTTGTCATTTATGTCAATAGAGCATTGTTGCACTGATGTCAACCTCTAAGGAAGCAAGTGTGTTCAAGTGTGTTGGTTGCATTATGTTGTAATTAGTATTATCATTGGTGTCAACCTTAAATGTAGCAATGATGTGTAAGTGTTTGTAGATATCAAACTCTTGTGTGGTTGAGATGTTGAGAAGGTGTTAAAAATATTGATATGGTGTTTGTGGTGCTTGGTTTTCAAGTTCTTTTGAGAAAATGTGAATAAAAGAGAATTTAGTGTGCTAGAGTTGTGTTCAGTGTTTTTCTTTGCATTTCTTCTATATTGTAGCTATGCTTGTGTAGTCTAGACTTGATTAGAGGTGTTCTGAGCCATTATATCTAGAGTTTTAGGTTATGTATCATGTGGAAAAAGAAGTTATGTTCACCAGTGTGTGAACTATGAAGTAGTGTTGTCTGGGAGAAATGAGATTGCTTTTCATTTCTCCGCAGTGAATTTTTTGGTGTTGCGGGTCTAGGAACGTGCTTATAATGTTTGTATCTACCTTCCCTTAAAGTTTCAGGTGTTGACTTGTTTTGCAAGGTCATATGGTGTATTGGATGTTTGTGCCAGTATGTTTGGTTGCACAAAATGAAAGTGTTCTTGTGTTTCAGGTGGTTGCAGTAGTTGTGTAGTATATTATGATGGTGATAGAGTATTCTGAGATGTTGTATGAATAGTGTGAAATAATGTTGTGCTGTCCATGAGATGTTTTTAAACCTTGAGAAATGTGTTTGGAGTCATTTATTAGTGTTAGTGTAGGTTTGGATGACTTGATGTGCTAGCAATAATTATGAAGGATAATTGTTGATTGAGGAAGTGTTGAGAAGCGTGTTTATATAAATTTGGGTCCCAATTAAGTAGTGGTGTGGTTTAGCTTCACTTATTTATGTTGTGAAGTGTTTGGTGTTGACCTAATTGGTGTTACATGGTTGAGGTGTATACGTTACATTAAGGTTGACCTAATTGAGATTGTTTTAGGTCATGAAGAGTACAAATTCAAGGAGAATTATTGTATGGATTGTGTGTATGATGTGAAAGATGTGAAAGTGATCAAGTGTGTTGATCTAAGTGCAAGCCTTAATGCTTATGACTTCCTAATGCAGTGAGCAAAAGGTGTCTACATTTGAGTTTGTTTGATGATTTGTTTGTGCATTAGTGGAAATGTAAATTCAACATTTAAGAGATCTGCATTGTTAGTAGTTCAAATTGATAGTGAGCCACCCCTTATTTCTTCTTTCTTTTGGACAATGAGTCCATTGGTAGTGAGCCATTGAAAGTGAGCCTTTTTTTTATCTTTTTGGGCAGTGAGCCTTATTGTATTTGGTGTTGAAATTCATATATTAGTGAGCAAATTCTCACAGTGGTTTTTCCCTTCTTACAGTTTCCATGTAAATTTGGTGTTCTTATGTGTTTGATTGGTTTGCATTACTACTTTGCATGTTTACATTCTATTAATGCATGTTAAGGGTTTAATGGTGGATAAGGGTTTAAGAACTAATATAGATTTGAATGTTAATGAGGGTTTTTGATGTTTTAAAAGTATACAAGTGATTCATTCCCCCCCTCAGTTGTCATGTGCATCTAACATGATGTTTAAATAATTCCCTTGCTAGTAATTAAAATTTAAGACCCTTGTGAAAAGACTTTGTCAAAATATGGGTTGGGGATTAAAATATTATCAAGGGCATGCTATTTCTACTTTTCTTGTATATTAATAAGGACTTAAGACTTGTAGGTGCAAAAATAAGAAAGGATAGATGTCAGCTAGGAATTAATAACCTATGCAAGTAGGTGTTGTCCTTGAAGGTCATGGATGTCTCAAGAATTGATTAATCATTTTTTTATTTTAAAATCGAGTGTTGAATTATGTGTGATTTATGGTCAATTGAGTGATTGGAAAATTAAACTATATAGATAGGAGACATTAAAATAGACATGTAAAGTTTCAATAGGGGAGATCATTTTGGACATGAGAATCAGTTATGACATGCACAAGAGAATCTTTGCATAAGTTATTGATAGTCCACGGCACATGTAAGAGCATCTCCTATTTTTGATGGATTTTTATGACAACTTGTAAGAGGGTGTAAAGTCATGTAAGAAACTATGTTTAGCATGTAAGAGTCATATGGATTTTTACCATGGTATTTTGGAACCTTGTTTTGACCCATGGTAATGTTTTATGGTGGTATTTTGAGCCCCCATGAGTCTATATGTTGAGGGCTTGAGATGGAGACATTATGAAATGTTTTACAAGTACATAAATGCTACTATATTGGATACAAGATCAAGTAAATTGTATATATTATAATTTATTTAAAGAATAATATAAGTTTTCCCTCTTTTCCTAGTGGATTTTTTACCCAAAATGATTTTCTCCATGTAAATATTTGTGTTATGTGTATGGCTCTCGAGTTGTGTTAATTTCTTTGTTGTTAAATCATTTCTCTATTATATTTTACAATTTGGATTTCATATTTCCACATTGTAGTGGTTGCCTTCATTTCTAACACCACTACCGCCTTGCATGACCCAAGTCACCATTAATATCTAGATTTGATGTTGTAACTACTCTAAGAGAGTTTTCCCTCCTAGAAATAGATGTTTATCTCAAGGGAATGGATTCCCGTCTAGTTTCAAGTAATGAAAGAGAACACCATACCGCTATTAATATGGTGGTTTTATCTCTATTGTAAATAATTTATATACAAGCGAGCTAAGTTTCCATTTCAATATATTTTTGGGGATCTCAACTTGTTTAATATGAAAAAATAATGACATCTTTCTTTGAGTTAATTTCCAATATGGATTTAGGTGACCAAATGAAGTTTTATAACTGAGTTTAATTGACATATCAAAGATTGGTCATTTCTCTATTTTCACATGTTTATAATGCTAAGAAATATATAGGGTTTCAATACTTGCATGATATTAATTTGATGTGTCACGATATTTTAATGATTTGTAGATGCCATTTGTAATGGTATTTCTAAAATTGTATATAATTTTTTAGAATTTTAGATAGGGGTTATTAAGCATGTTCAATTGTTAAATATCATCCCTTTTATTATTTTTATGTGTTGTGTCTTTTGGTAAGTGTGAGTCTATAACCTAATATAATGCATTGATCCTAGAAGTGTTTGACCCTCCATGCACCTTACAAGGGATATAATCATTTACCAATAGTTTGTGAGTAATAAATAGTGTGTATGCATTTCATGGTTAAACATTAACAAAGGAAACATCTCTAGTGAGACTTGAAGGATTGAACACCTTAAGAGAATTATGTCCTATATACCCACATCTTGTAGTATTGGAATGGTGTCTTGATTATATTAAAAAAGGTTCTAGTAGTAGGTTAGTCCTTGGCTTCATGAAAATTTTTGGGGCTAGGTGTAAATTTGGGTACCACTATAAGTTATCCTATTTTAATAGTTATATTTATGATCAATCTTGTTATATATAGCCTCCAAGAAGACCCTCCTATGGCTAATTAAGGTTGAAGTAAAGGAGAGATTATCCACTCTTAGCAATTGTCTTGTCATCAATAATTTTTTTAATGAGTTGGTCTATCTACCTTGGGAATGAAATATCCCTAGTCTTGAAGTGGATTGATCCCTCTAGAAGTGTGAGAAATGATTTTGGGATCCAAATGATCTTAATTGTGAATACAAAGAACAATACCTGACATGCAACCTATAGTATTATATAGTTTTTTTATAGAAAAAACATAACAATGAACTCAAAAAGACATGCATGCAACTCCAAAAACTATTTCATTCATATTCTGGCTCGATGATAAAAATCTAGACTTCTTTACACTGATGGAAAGATCTTTATGAGATCTAATTTTAATCCCTCAAAAGTATGGCTATTCCATTTAAGGGACCGATGACAATTTGAGGCCAAATTCCACTCCAAAGGCCTTTGAAATTGTGATTTAGTAAAACATAGAAAATATTGAAAAAATGAATTTTTAGTATTTTCCATCTCTACTTGTGCCAATAGCTCCAAAGTTCTACAAATCACCAATATATGAGATTTATTTAGTATAAAAAAAACCTTAATTTCTTGAAATATGATAGAATAGTCTTGATAGAAAGTCTAAGGTGACCATGAAATAAATAGAATCATTTGGCTAGATGCAACAAGTCTTCACACAAGTCTTCCTATGTTTACCTTAATCAAAACAAGTCTTCACCCAATTTTTGTTAGCTTCGAATATAGTGTATAGAAACCAAGGGAACTTAGGTAAATAAGAGAATGAAATTATGAGTGTGTCTCATGTTCTCTTAAAAAAGAGGAGCTCCGAAAGAAAACTAAAATGATAGAAAAATTAGAGGTCCCATCAACAAGAAGTAAATAGTCGTGAATCTACAATTAAGCTTTAAATTATTTTTTTGATGTTTTACAAAAGTTGAACTTATAAATGAACCTAATAGTGGAATAATTAAATGAGAGACCTAAAGAAAAATTAGAAATTATCTGCAATCTATAAACTAAACTACAAAGAGAAATCCAATAAAATAAGGATGAATTGGTAGTTATGCTAGCATGATTGAAGCACCTTGAAGAGAAAAGGTGAAGTTTGCAAGGATATAAAGAAGCACTCAAAAATAAATTATGGAAAGTAAGTTTTATATAAGTTAATCCAAATAATAGCTTGTTTACTAGAAGAGGAAATTGGAGATCTCAAAAATAAAATAGTGGAGTAGATAAATAAGGAACATATATTGGATATTGAAATAAAAAAAGTTACAACAAATAATATGTAAAATGAAGAACAAAAAATAGAACTTCTCACATGACTATATAATAGTAGCCAAGGAAAAGGTGAAGAAGATGGAAGAAATAATTTTTAAACAAAACATAGAAAATAATATGTTGTTTGTAATGTCCCAATCCTTTTGCCAAAATATTAATAGACGCAAATTAGATAAATATTTGTTTACATTGCAAGTGAAAAATTTACATGTCATGTTGCACACATGTATGCACAAGGTATCATGAAAAACACAACAATACACAAGACACCCATCATGAATGAACCAAGCATGGTAGCATAATCAAAAGATTACACTTATCATGTGATAATGTCACCATGATGGATATCATGCACTAGTTCACAATCCCATTCTCTTGTGAACACAAGGAATATAATGAGAATGACACTTGATCCATTAAACATTCCAATATGACACAACCAAAATACAAGAATAAGTTGGAATGATATCAACTCACTCTAATATTACCTTCACATGAGTGAGGTTAATTATGAGATACAAGGTCTTGACCAATCAAACTATTGACTAGTCTATTACACACACAACATGCAAATCAACCAAGATGCCCTATTAATTAGGTATTTTATTATTATAATAATCATTGAAGCTAACAAATAGGTAGGAGATGGTGGAGAGGGTATGATGACATATTCCACAACCTCCAACACCATGATATACATCTATAAGAACTTGTAGATATGACAAACAAGACCCTATACACACAAAAATGTCAGGTATAAGGAGATAAACATCTCATAAAATATTCAAGGAACCAAATAAACTAAGAATCCAAGCATGCAAAGCAAACCTCCAATAAAATTACTCTTTAAGATTTTTTAGAAAAAGTGCAAGAAGTTTTCATTGTTTGAAGGCTCTAGACTAAAATTCACTTTTAGACACCAATAAACCTTTAATACTTTAGTGCACCTAGAGGAAATAACCATGCCTTAAAGTACACCTTATCTATATTTGTTTAGTCATGCTCTTATCCTACACTATAGTCCTAGATAAATATTCATAAATACTAAATTACTAGACTAAAATATAGGCTTTTCTATGACATTTTTGACATTGAACTTAGTTCTTTGATAGAGTATGAACACCAAGAAATTTGCACAAGCTAACACATCTACCAAAATGTGGATCAATAGGTGGACCTAAGGATAATGTACTAGAAGTAATAGGGAGATAGGGGATCCCAATAACACACCAAACTCACTCTAGGTTAGTTTTATTGATGAACAACACTTGAATCCCAATGAAATGTGTCTAAAGGCATAAATGTCTAAACTTTCCAACTAAATTCAAGCATAGGAAAAATATAAAAATCACAATACTTTATTAGATATCTAAACCCATATGAATAACACCAATTTTATCCATCTTACAAAAAATGAAAATATGATCATTTAACTTAATAAAGAATTAAACAACAAATATGGTAAAAAAAGTGAAGTTGAAACATTGTAATAGTCCAAACATATAAAATCACAACATATGAATCCCATAATATATCTAGTCACATTACATATTTCCATACAAAACATTATAAATAAGGTAGATTGAAAGAAATAAAAATCATCCCATATAGTGATAAAATATATAAAATAATGGAATACATATCCAAAGTACACCATTAAACACCTTGATGGAAGAAAAATACCTCATCATAAGGTTTAGTATAAAATATCATAACATATATGTCCTAAAACAAATTGTCAAATCGCTCAATATAACATATAATATAAACATTGAATAACACACAAGGTACATATGTTGGTATGTATTACACCACTAAATTACTTCTCATCTATGATTGAATTCAAAAGGGTTTTAAAACTAGATATTAAAATATTAAAATTCTCCTTGGTGTTTCATTTAATGTTGAATAAAAATGGGGAATTCTAGTGTGGATAACACATAGATGTTTACAAGTATAGTGGGAAGAATTAAAAAAATATAAAAATAATTGTCATATTTTCAAGAAAAAAATGGATGTCTCCAAATGATTCATTGAAAAGGTCTCCACACCTTGTATAAGGTCAAGAAAAGATTGAAAAAATGTAATGGTATTGAAGAATTACACATCACAACTCCAAGGTTGAGGCACATTTTGGAGCCACTAAATTATTTCAAACCTTCAATAGTCTGCATTAAAAGAAGCATTGCTAGCAATATAAGGTAGAGTGTTGGAAATTATTTGATAACAAAGAAAATCTAATACTCCAAATTTTCAATAATGAATCTAAATGGAAATGTCTACTAAAAAAAATCAATCAAAACTCCACAAAGTAAATATCTAAAAATTCCAATTCCAATAATTAAAAACAAACTTGTAAAAGTAGTTTAGCTATGCATCTTAGCAAAAATTAATGGAGAATTGTGTTTCATATTATGTGCACTAATGTATTTCAACAACATAATATATATGCATAAACACTAAAGAGATATTAAATTTAGGAATTCAAAATGATCCAATTCAATACAAAAGTAATTAATTCCACCACCCTAGCACTGCATAAACTTTCAAACTATGTTCAATTAAAATAAAAATTTACTCAAATGCATCATTATCATTAATAAATTTTGGCTTATAATTGCTTGTAGTTATGCCTTTTATGTAAGGGGGAGAGGTAGAATCATAAATATAAAGTTAATGGAGAAGTAAGATCAAATCTCAAAACTCTCCAAATCGAGTAGTAGAAAATTGTGAATGCTCCACTCATTGTTGTTGAGTTACAAGGTCAATTTGAACCTCTAAAGGAGCATGAGAAGGTGACTCCAAGAAATGAAGGTTTTAATCCCTAAAATTAAACTTCAAAAAATATTTTTTTGCTAAGAGCAATACTAAAATGAGCTAGTATGTGGACTTCCAAATGAAAAAAAATCACATAGTGTTTTTCAATTCCAAATTTGATGGCCAATTAGTAAACCTAGAGAACATGTGAAAATTAATTTGGATAAAACAAAACCTTAATTATTCATATTTTGTAATAGATATTTCTTTTTCTGGATTGCCAAATAGTTCCTAATCTTTTTGGAGCTAGTTCAAAATTAAATTCTTATTGTAATAATTGATTTTAAATGTATGCCAATGGAGCATGGTTAATTACACATTCTCTAGGAGATTAATATTCATTTACATCAATTATTATAGTCTAGATTTAGGATTTGTTTTTTATTAGGTAAGCAGGGATTTTGAAAGGGCCCTAACCCTTTTACATCACTAAAGATTTAGTAGTTAGTACAACGAGATATGAAATAACAACAACAAGAAACTATAATCGAAGCTAGCAAAACAACAAAGTAGGACAAGCAACAAAGCTGAGAGGAAAGGCCACTAGGCCAAAACAAAGTTGCAAAATAGCAAACAAAAACAATAGTCACCCCAAGGGTGAAGAAACTAGATGGTCCTCAAGCCTTTATAAAGGAAATAAATGGGACCAAACAACAAAACAGGCTTCACAACTAGCAAAACAGGCCTGCAGGGACCTAGACCACAAATATTCTTCAAATCAAGCTTCATAACCAACATAATAGACCAACAGGCCACCCTCCTTGTTGCCAAAATAGCAGCCTGAAACAACAACCACCCCAGGGGTGGGTAAACAAGGCCAACAAAATAGGCCAACAAGTAGCCTGTTGACACCATACACACAACAACCTTTATCAGAATCCACCTCAAGGAATGGTAGAACAACTTCCAAACCACAACAAATCCACCACACAAGTCAGCAACACAAAGCCTGAATCAAGAACACAACTAACATAATAGGCCTGCAAGCCACCCCTTCGACTGTAAGAACAACAACCCTCAATAGCATCCACCGTCAAAGTGGCCAAGACAACCTAAACCCAAAGGTCTTCATGAAGCATCATCTTCCAAATAACAACACCATTTAAACAATAGCTCCTAAATAAACATAGGTCCAACACATCCAGACTCCCTACCATAGTTAGGGAGTCACTAAGAAAAATAGAATACTAAGGAACAACCACCAGCTTAAAGCACCACTCCACCAAACACACCAACTCAATCTCAACGTCAATAAGAGAGAACTCCCCTCTATAGGAGAGGATGAAATGAGAATCAAAATTACGAGAGTCACCAATATCCTACACAAACATGCTCCACCTCAAAAGGAACCAACAAAAAGAAAGGGGACAACCCACTGCAACAACAACAACCATCTCCACCTCTATAGGAGAGGGCTCCACCTCAATAAAAGCAATCTCCACCTCCATAGGAGACCCCAATTGTAAAACCCAATAGGAAGCCAACACTTTGGTAGTAAGAAAACATATCTCATCCCAAGGCAGCACGAGCTTCAGGTACAATAAGGAAGCAGTAAGAGGCAACTCAGCCAACAAAAAATCACGAGCAAAAGCAACCACCAAAGAGAAATCACACCCCAACAACATCATAACCAATGAGATGGACAATGAATCAAGACCCATCATAACCAAAATATGAGAAATTTGGGAGTCCACAACAACCTTAACAAACAACATCAACCCATCCATAGATAAGACTGTATAGACCAAAAAATCCAAAGGCTTCTCCAAAGTAAGGGAAAAGAGGAACAAGATGGCAGAGAGAAGAAGAACCCCAAGAGTTCAAAAAGCCTATCTTTCCCATGGTCCCCAACCAAATTTTGAGGAGCAATAAAGAGAGGTAGAAGAACAAGATAGGGGCTCAACCTCTCAACCATAGACTAGAGCAAAGCAACAATAGAGAACCCCAAAGCAGGAAAGAAGCCTGAGCAAAGGAAAAAAAACCCTCTCAATATCGACAAAACATCAGTAGAGCAACCCCCAAATGTGAGGGACAAACCAAGTGAGGTGAGTAACACCAACAATAGAGCTAGAAAGGAAACATAAATCTAATAAACAGGAGGAGACACCCACTAGGAGTCAAAACTCAGCCATGAGCCAACACCACAGACTAAGCCAAGACCATCCCCTAAGCAAGGAACACAAGCAAAGAGGAAAGCTAGTGACCACTGAGAGGAAGAACCACCCCCCGCACAAAGGCATAGGAAGCCCAAACCACTCCCAAAGGAGCCCACATCACAAAAAAAAGTAGGATCCCACTTCGAAGAACCACAAAAGTAGAAAAGAGCTTCAAGCTCAACAGAAGCAACCAAAACAAGATCCCCTATAGCCAAAAAAAAAGCACCACTCCATGACCCCTTAGCACCTGACAAAGAGTAGAAACCATCAAAGCAAGGAGAGGATCACATAGTAGTGTAGAGAAAAGGGAGAGAGCCATCATCCTCGCTGTCCTCATCCTAATCTCCCACGAAAATTTTGAAATCAACCCCCCCACGCCCTCTCTCGCCCACACCCATTCTCAGTACAACATTCATCTTCTACACTTTTTAAATTTTTTGTGCATTGCTGATTGTTGCTAAAAAAGATTTAGGATTTGTTAGTGTGATGTGCATTACAAGTTTGTCCTATAGGTTGGTTTTCACATTTCATGATAAAAAGTACAATATTTTCTATGCAAACACTTAGGCCACAATTATACCCACAATTAAAAGTGGTCATATAAAAGCCAATGTATAAAATAAAGGGCCAAAAAAATTACTAAAAATTCAAACAAGCATTATCCAATCTACACCAAGACCTAATGAATAGTATAAAAGTAGACATGCACGAAACCAAACTATAATCAATTTTAGTTACAACAATGGTTAGATGCATAGAGTTTGATGTCTATAAGGTCAACATAAATGTTAACTAATAAAAAAACCATATAAATAAAAACCAAGTGACATAGACAATTAAAATTGGTCATATAAAAGCCAATGTATAAAATAAAGGGCCAAAAAAATTACTAAAAATTCAAACAAGTGTCATCCAATCTACACTATACCTAATGAATAGTATAAAAGTAGACATGCATGAAAACAAACTTTAATCAATTTTAGTTACAACAATGGTTAGATGCATAGACTTTGATGTATATAAGGTCAACAAAAACATGTTAACTAATAAAAAAACCATATAAATAAAAACCAAGTAACATAGACAAAGAGACATGCAAGTACCTAAGAGTAGAATCACTTGTGTTAAAACTATATATATTTTAGTAGTGGAACATAATCTAATAAGCAAATCAAACTCAAAATAAAAAATAACCAAAAGCTACAAATATATTTCATTATCATATATAAATAGTGAAAAAAATAATGCAACTAATTTTTGGGACCATTTTCAAGTGTACAATTATTGATTCTTCATGTCAAACTATATAAATGTTAGATGGCATGACATATGACCAAATATAATTTGGATAGTGGAGAGACATGCTAAGATATTCATTCTACCAAAACTAATATTATTATGAATATCAAGCTTCTATAGAAATTAATGTAAAATATTATAGGACACACATCTAGATAAATATGCTCACATGGATTGCAAAGACTACAAGAAACACACTTTTTTTTTAAAAGGCTTTAGAAGCTTCTAAGAAAATGCAATTGGTAGGTGCAAAGCCAGATTCAACAACATATACCAATATCCTCCCCAGGAGCCTTGGAATCGAGTATGGACATCTATTAAAGCGTAATGGAAGGTATTTTTAGTATAAAATTATATAATTTTAAATAATTTTCCATGTGTGTATGATGTAATATGTGGGAGTGTAGAAAACACATACAATTTTTTTGAAATAATACCTCAAATAACTCCAATCTCATGAATTTTTAAAAAAATCTTGAATAGCTCTAAAGCCTTAGCACATATTCAACACTATCAACTAGAAATATGATATAGTTTTGAGACAAGATATTCTATGCATATCCACCTTTATATCCCTTCCATTGATATGTGAGCAATTTTAAAGGAACTAGTGCATTTCCATGGTAACTAACATAACCAATACTATTCCAAATCATAATTAGGGATAGAAATAATGAGGATCATTGGATATAAAAGAGGACCAATCAATAACACTTTTAAAAATATATTTAAAAAAACTTGTTGGATAAATAAACTTTACAATATGCCCTTGATTTTTGTTTTCTAATGAATTTCAAAAACATGATGAAAATAATATTAGTTTCCCTACCTTTGGTAGGGACTACCACTAAAAAATACTATAGGAAAATAAAAATGTTGATGAGAGGATAATTAATATATATGTTGATTCAATTAATGCAAGTATATGTTAAGATAAAGTCTAGATAAAGTGTTTTGTAGTGAAAATTATATTTTAAATTAATTCTAGAATCTAGATTATGTTAACCCATAGTGTATAGCTTTGTAGGGTCCACAAGGATATTTTGATGTAAACATTATACCATTTCTAGAATTGCAAGACCAAGTAAGGTGCCTTTAAGAGAGGTCTTGTGTCTAATTAATATAATTTTTATGATCCCTTGCCACCTTGCCCAAGTTGTGATTATAATATCAAATGCTTAATTGGTAAATCTAGATGTAAAATAAAAATTATTTTAGTTTGAGATTTTGGTAGCTTTTTTAGAGTGCTACACATGGCAACAAAACATGGTTAAAAAATAAGTCTCTAATGAGTTGTTAAGGGTGTAATTTTAGATTAAACTTAAGACATTACTCTTTTGATGTAGACAACAATAGTACTAAATTATTGAAGCTAGACAAAAGGAAGGTGAAAGATGTGATGATAGAAGATAAACTTGGAGGAAGAATCATATAATTACAAGGACTAGATAGGGAAGATTTAAGTTTGAACTCTCAAGGATGGATACCTAGTGGGTCAATATGGTTACCATCTAAAGAATAATGGTTTTCTACATTGGTTTTTCCTTTATGTTTTAGTTACCATTGAGGGTACCTAAGTTCATGCACATGCAATATTTATAGCAATAATCTTTCCCATTCAAAGACAGGAGCATTTTTTCATATAAACTAAAAGGAATCATCTATATTGTATGGGGAGTTTAACTCCATTGCTGATTTGATATCTTGTTATATTTTTTAGTATTGAAATACGACTATAAAATTTTTACCATGATGGAAATACTGGTAAATATTTGAGTCACATTCTAAAATATTTTTGTTGTATTTGACTTGGTATTGATTTTTTTTTATGTTATTAAAAATTGAAGGCATAAGTGTGGTTAGTGGTCTAACAATGATGAAAATTCTTCCTTTGATAGTTGAGAATTATGTATATAAAACTGATAACCTATGAAGATTGTACTATATTCTTGTTATCATAATAATTGTATACAACTAAGTATGTATAACCCCTAAATAAATTTGTAATGTCACGAGTAAGAATAACTAATTGAAACTAGTCTTTAATGTAATCTTCATGAAGGTTGAATCATTATCAAGGCCAATTTCTATATTGTTCAAGGAATGACGATACTTTTGTAGAGATTATTTTAAATTATTTAATCATGATGTGCTCTTGATATGAGTGAAGCCCATGTCTATTGAATTTAGTTTTGGTATCTTGTTGAATAAATTAGGTAACATGATTATCTATTGAATCACTCTAGCATAAACAAACCAATAGATTCTACGTTAGGGGAAAAAATGTGATACCATTGGAATGGTTTTTAATCATGTGATAGTCACTATAACCATACTCCAAAAATAATGTTAGCATGAACTTATATGCCTCTCTATTATTAGTTGCATGTGAAGAATACAATCAAGTTGGAGGAGAGGAGAAAAACCTACGTGCAAATTAATTTATAACCTTCTACAACTTAATGATCATATATGAATGTAAATACAACATCATCTAGAACCATAACAAGATACTAAAGGTATTTTGATATAAAAACATTTATAATGATATCAAGATGCCCCCAATGATATCTATAATAGGGTTACAAAAGTGGCCATTAATGTTAGATGATATATCCGATAAGAAAAAATATGTTCAATATATCATCATCATAAGCATTAGGAAAATATGTTTTCATTATAAAGAATGTGAGCATAAGATATCATCATGGTTAGCATACACATGAGCTAACATAAGATTATAGGATGTGATCTTGGTAATTATGGAAGATCTTGTAATTGTCATAAGAAAATATCATGTTAGTAAAGCATTTGATTAAAATTTAGTAAACATAATCATTTGAATCATATGGAAAAGCATAGAAGCGTCTCATCAATACAACAAAGTAGTGTCCAATGCCATAAAGGATGTGCCCCCATGTGGGAGATTCTATCTAAATACTTTACCTCATACATAGATAAGTATGTAGAGGATGCGAGCTCATAATTTTAATTAACAATAATGGAATGACCATCTTCTAACAAATCATCGTCATCCCAATTGTGTGGATTATAACCATCGAAGTTGAGTAACTGAATTCCATCACATGAAAACATATGTCATTTTTGGTGAATGCACTTGATCTATGAGGGATGGGTGTGGTACCCTTTGTATCTACTATACTGTTTCTACTTGTAGAGTAGAATTATTTGTTCCTTCAAAATATTTGTATTTTACATTGGAACCCATATGAAAGTAGCACCTTTAGAAGAAATTGCAACAAAATTGCCAAAATTTAATTTATTATTCTTCCTTAGAGGATAGGGGTTAAATCTTCCTTGCACTAATAGAAATTTGGGATGAGAAATATCCCATTCTTGCTTCACTTGTGGTGGACAAGAATTATAAGTTACTTTTTTCTCTTGAGAAACATTAGGAGACAATAAGGGGGGCTTCCTTTGCTCCTTATCTTGATTTTTGATTCAATCTTGGTTCCTTTCCTATAAATGCATATAATATAACTTATGAACTTGATATCGACACTCATGGAGAGTTTGATTAGGAGTTGTCATTTGATGCTCACTCTCTTTATGAACATGCAAAACTTCTATGAGAATTTTTATATAATTATCAACTGTGAAGTGACTTGACTAAAAAACAGGTACATATTCATCTCTCTTTACTTTCACAATTTGATCTTCATGAAAATGTACTTCAAACATTAATAAACCATCCAAATATATATCTTTAATTGTTTTAATTAAGATCTTCTATGTGACATAAAAAAAAGTAAGATTTTACATCCTAGTTTAACAATAGAAACACTTAATCATCTTCATAAAGATTTTTTTTTTTTGATTAGTAAAACACAGACTAGTTGTATATATTGATTATGAAAACAAAATACAATAGATTTTCATGGTTCTGGGCCAAGCCAGCCTCTGGAAAACCACAACAAACAAAATTTACATCTTACTACCCTTAGACCACCTGGACATCCAAGATGTTGACAAAAAAAACTCAAAAACTTTCCAACCTTTCACATGTTTTCATTCATTTTCATCATAGAATTATGTGGATTCAACCAGGTTTGCAAAGTCCTTGAGCCATTGCAAACCTAGCACCTCAACCACACCCAAGCGCTTACACAGGAATTCCACACCAATCCTAGCCCAGTGTTGGTGTCGCTCCAACTACTCTCCTGTCATGTCCATGATGAAAGGTTGCCATTCCACCTCAACGCCTTGCTGGAACATTCCGACCATGTCATTTGGGAATGGGATCCCAACACCTAGCCTGGCTACTGCCACCACGTTCATGTCCTCTTCTAGCATCGAAGCCACAAACACCATTCTCAAAAGGACTAGGCATCACACTTTCGACATGTTTAAGTCCAACAGAGAAGCGAGGAAGTGTGAGGAAATATCAAAATTCACCTTCATTTTATTGCTTGAGAAACAAAACCTCCAACCAAGCACCATTCACATCGCCTCCATGCATAGGATGTCCTTGTTTAGGCAAATGTTTTTCAACCTCTGGTCTGAGATAAACCCTATGAAGGTAGCTTCCAACTTTGCGTTTTTGAGCTTGATGGGGGTCTCCATTTTGAGTGTGGAAGAAGCTAGGAGAAGCTCCATACATAGCAAAACCATTCGCATCAACTCCAATAGCCAACTACCACTATTAATATCCTCTGTACCTTTCTCGACCATGAATCCTCTCCTCAACAAAGGATAGTACATAGCAATCCAAGTGTAATATGTCCATTCTTTCATTTGATCTCAATCTCTTGAGAGTATCATTTCTACCATTTCCAAAGCAATTCTCCAGTACAATATGTGCCTAGCCAACTTTCCAACTCTAGCACCCTCGTGTAACATTAAATATCTACTTATTACCTCGCCATACTTGGTTTGGCGGTGGAGATCTTGGCACAGACGACTGACACAATGCTTGTCTTAGCTTCAAACCTCACTGAACCCTTGTAGTGCCCATGTATCGAGCTGGCCAGATTAGCAGAACGACCCCCAATCTGATACATGGACAATCTTCACAAAGATAACTAAATAAACATAACTACACAAATACAAATGATGATCTAAAAATTCTTTTATACAAATTTTAAATTTGATTGATTCAATCAATAAAAATACCCTTAGCTATAAATAATAATACAAACATACAATAAACTTTTTTTCATCATAAAAGGAATAATTCTTTGTACAATAGAAGTAGAAGCCTTAATATTCGTTATCCCCACAAAAGTGTCTATGGATCATAGGAGAATGAACCGACATACAATATAGCCATGGGACCTCTAGGAGCTATAAAATTAGCAAGATGCTTGGGTACCGGTTGAAACTTAATGGCATCATATGGAGATTGTGAAGGAAATAAATTTCTATAAATTTAGAAATTTGATTAGGTGAAGTGATCAACAACAATTTGAATCGCAAACAAACGATTAAGTTTTTATAAATCTCGTTCATATCAAATCAAACGGCTATTTCACTATCTTTAGCTGCTTTTTTCTGGATTGGCAATCAAAATCTATAGAACTTTCTTTATTTCATGGCTCTCTCGTTATTTCAGGTGAGCATGCGTAAGGAGGATTTTCATTTTCTGATCGTACGCGTCTATTCGACGCTTTTCCCAAGTCGCGCCCCGCCGGGCTATCTTGGGTTTAGTAGTACAGGTTTCCTCGAGAATTTGTTGCCCCGGTTCAAGAGGAATTTGAAGTAGTGGGAAGAGTTCGCTTCCTGCTGCCGGAAATTCTTTAAGTTAGCTGATATTCTTTTGGAACTCTTGGGCTTACAGCGCGCGGTTTATGACCAGCCAACTGACTGCATGTGTTGGCATTTTTTAATACAATTTTGAAGTGCTATTTTTTCTCTGCTATGAAGGTAAGTGGTGGATTTATTTCTCTCCTCTCTTTTAACATATTTTCTGATCAGTCTTTCACATAATGAAGTCTTTTCTGAGCCTCTTTTTTGTGTATGTTTTCTTTATGTTATGAAGGTTCGCATAAAAGAAAATTTAGGTTCCAGTAAAGGTCTTGAAAGACAACCCTGGAGGCATCGAATTGCAGCTCAACGTTTGGTAGTTTATTTCTTCCTTTCTTTCTAAGTAGAGGATTTTTTCATGCATACTTTTTTGTTATAATTAGTTAAATGTGAGGTTGCTTCCTTCGTTTGGCACAGGTTGGAATGGTTGGGTTAAATCTTGGCTAAATCTTGTATGGATTTTTTTTTTTATTGTAGGATGAAATTATTAAAATTTTTGGGAATAAGGATTTAGAAGATACACATGAATAAGATTATGTTTAAAGAAGATAATATTCAGATCTACATCTTGTTGTCCTTTTAATATACAATGAAGTAGATGCTTTCTTTAAATTCATATGGCTAGTATGTAATGGGACTCTCTAGTCCACATGCGAGAACTATTACAATAGAGGCATTTTACTGTAGTTATGACAACTATACTGTTGAAATATCGTCTGTTTTCAATCCCTAACATTAAATATCCAACACCCCCTTAATGTTAGGGTTGCATATGTTGACGCATAATAGAAAAACTAATAATATCTAGTGGCTCTCAGTAATTGGAATTTCAAAACAGTCTACCTTGAACTCATATTTTGGTTCTTACAAGCAAATATGTCTTACCACTTTAGGTTTTAAACAATCATTTGAGATAACCATCTACAAGTGTACCTATGGTAGCCACTCCATCTCAGCGAGTTGCATGGGTAACTAGGTAACTGGCCCTTGCTATTGCCAAGTAGACTAGCTAATGGTACTTGTTACCGAGTTCACTCTATATATTTTAGCAATAAAGCTATGGGTCCCAACATAAATCCTGGTTTGGTAACTGTTAAACATTTATTTACGATCACCACTGTTTTTTTTAAGTCTTTTATCATTTTACTCAACTCCTGAGTGATCATGAGGTATTCTACCCTGTTTTCCTTTTGTCTGATATAGCCAAAGTTGGAGATTTGTAGTCTTCTAAACTGTATGCCTTTCTTTGCACCTACTAGAACTTTGCTACACAATTCTGATTTTTTCTTTTCTTCAAACACCACAAATTAACACACACTTTTCATCAACATCATGATCATTGAATTTTAACATAACTCATGAGAACATTAGGCGGTATTCTTCTTTATCACATTCACCAAACACCACATTTGACTCACCAAAAGAAACTTTATGCCACTATTCACTTCTAGACCATAGCTTTCATTAATAACATGTATCAAGAGTCAAGACAACCACATAATATTTTTTAATCACTTAACCTGTAAAAATTTTTATGCCTTCCTTAAGACTACATTAATAGGCAACTTAAACTCAAATGTTCATTTTCTAGCACCTTTGAAACATAGGAATGATATGACTATTTCCAAGACATTTATCATCCGTGACATAACATACCTTTCATGATGTCTAAATGAACATTACGTGTTTCTCCTTTTAAAAAAATACAATTTATACAATTAACTTTGCCACATCACTTCAAGGCTTTACATCTTTCTAGAAAAAGGTCTTACATGCTTCAATAACTTTTCCACATTTTATTGCATACATTATTTTGGCTTTTAAAAAAGACTTACCTTCCACACATCACTATTTTCCAGTGACTTCATTTTTTTTTGTTAACTTAAAAATTATGGAGTTCTGCTCACATATAGCTGGAAACAAAGCAAAAAGATAGCTGAGTTGAACTGCTCACATACTGCCTACCTTTTTGTAGGTTTGAGACTCCGAAACCAATCTTCTCAGATTTTTATGCTTCCTCCAAGCAGATAAACATATGCCAGAAGATTTCAAATGAATATCATTCCTTTCCTCACTACAACATCACTTTCAATGTATGTGGTAAGGCTATTCTCATACTTGTGGAGGTTTGTTAACATGCATTCCTGTCAAAATGGGGACCTCCTCTATTTCTAGACATTCACTTTTCTTAAATTTTCTTTCAGTATGAGACACCTCCCAATTTATGACAGCCTCTTGAGACCCCAAACCACCTTTTTCCACTTGCAAAACAATACTCCTTTCCTTCTACGCGAGCTTCTTTGTTTTTAATACATGGCTGCACATGATCCAGATAGAAGATCTTAGTTACCTTTTTGGTAAGCCACCTCCCTTTGGCTATTTCGTCATGTTGGGATAAAATAGGGCTATTCTAAAATGATTCCCCTGTTTTGCATTTCTCTTCTTCTCCATAATATCTCTCTTTTTGTTGGATATACCCCTTTTTCCACAACCTTTGTCTATACATGTTCAAAAACAATTCAAAAATATGTCTTAATCCCATGCACAAGTGAATTTGAATTTGGAAAAGATGTGTGTGGGTGCTAAGGAGGGTAACTATTATTAGATGAGCATCCAAATCCAATGCTATAGATTGTATTTGGTGTTCTCAAGCTAATTGCCACGAGCTTTAGATGCAAAGACATGAAAATCTAGGGCTATAGCTGAATATATGGCCTAAGATGACTCTTCTCATGTTTTCAAATTTGACTCTGCCCTTTTAAGCAATCCGTAGTTTCCATTTTACCATGGCCCTTGTGGCTACAATTATTAAATGTTGAAGATAGTCAAATGTAATATCCCCTGTTAAAATTTTGGAAATTATATGAATTTTTTGTTTTTATTTTTACTTTTGAAATGACTATATAGCAATTGATAAAATCAATACTATGAGTATTAAAGTATAAAAATCAAACCATAGCTGGAAAGAAGGCTAACTAATGTATTTTTTTAGTTTTCAAATTTTATTGAAAACAAAGTATGTTGTGATCAATACAATGATATTTTTTAGATTTTTAATGGTTAACATAAGCAATAATGGAACCAAAATTTAAAGTCAAACCTGACCAATAATTATAAATTGTTATCGAATATTAATCCACCTATCAATCAAGTCAAGGCAACAACTACCCAGGTCGCAGCAATAATGCAATGGGGTCACAGTCAGAACAACAATGAATAATGTCTAAAATTTAAATAAGCACCAGCAATTTAATTAAATGATTTTCAACCTCATTCATAACAGTACCGATGCAGCAAATAAAATCAGACTAGTTTGCCCAGCACCTATATTATTTGTAATTGAATTAGCACAAAAATAAAGGGCAGATTGCATCAGGATGAGGTGTAGTAAATCAGTATTTGCAGAGGTAGCACTGAAATAACAATTCACCCAGCAGATTTAGAATAATTACTGCTCAAATTTGCATCCAACCTAAATAAGGAAGTGAAGGTTTTCTTCCTCAAACCTCTCCAAAACTCAAGAGGGTTTCTGTGCTCTAGTTTATGCTTCCAAGGGGTTTTGTCCTTGAGAGTTGGAATTCAAAAATTCGTCTGAAATAAATGACATAATAGATGCTTTCAAGAGGGGCACTTTCTTTGCCTTTATAGGCAATTACAAATTTTGTAATATCCCCAATGGGATCTGCCCTAAAATTTTTGATTTATGCCCTAGATTTCTGATTTATATTTCTGCAGTTCTCTGATTTAGTTTTCTGCTCAAACCCTTGGACTGAATTCCGATTTTTATTTTCAGAATGATAAACACTTATAGGCATCCAATAAACATATACCAAACATCCATTAACTATGCCAAACATGTAGATACCATCAATTATGAGAGCATCCATGAAAATCAACCATCCAAATGCCAAACATAGGTTCAATAAATCTGATTTCTGATTAAAGAAGCCTGCTGCTACAAAACTGAATAATCTAGACTGATGTTACAGTGAATTCATGGGCTCAAACATGCCAAATATATGCCCATATTTCTGCTCTACAAATTAGATCTAAATATTTGATTGTACATACCCAATATATGTAAAATAGTTTTCAAGTGTCAAACCCTAGATGGTCGAATTCCTCCTTGGCAAGCGCTTAGGGTTTGCTGCTCCAAATATGCAAAATTGCCCCCAAAGGTGGGGGCTCAGATCTGTTCCAAAATGATACAAAATCTGCTCCAAATTATGACCTAATTCTGCCCCAAAATGTTATGCAAATTCTGCTCCAAACTCAAAATCCTCCAATGAAGTGCAGGTAGATCTCCGTTATGAAGTCTTTTCAAGATGAGATTGGGTTTTTGTCCAACTTAACCTTTATTCTCAAGGGTTTTCGCCCTTGGAATAAGCTGCTCAAAAGTGCAGAACAAAGTAATAGAAATAACAATTCCAATATGATATGACATGCTTCCAAAGATCTTGTATTTATACATATTTCCCTTCTTCTTCTCTATGCTGGCTGACCTAGGCAAAATTGCTATTAATTTCTCACGTTTTCCCCATCTCAAGGCCAACCCCTTAAGTCTTTTTGGCACTCCACTAACTTTGGTGTAATGTCCCCTTCTAATTGATCGTCCGTGAATCAGTGGTTTAGCCTATTACATCGACCCTCGTAGGCTAAGGGTTCTGGTTAGAGGGTCACCTGTCCGGGCACCTGGTCGAAAATTTGTTTATTTGGTATCTGGAGTTTGGTGACATGGTGGAATTGCGCGTTTGGCGTTTTACGGGAGTTCGAAATATTGATCTTCTTCATCGTTTCACCTTTCTAGACTTTGGGGGCCATGTGCCTATTAGTTCTTGGGGTTGAATTCTATTTTGCTGTTACTATTCATCTCTAAAGTGGAAAAAGTAACTTAAGTGAATAGTAACTTTTTAATGAATAGTGTTTTTCAAGTTAAAATTATAAAAGGAGCTTGAGAAGTTCGAACTTCTTCATGCATGAGTTATTTGTCTTGTTTGAAGCTTGAAGTGTGGAGAGTGTGGAAGGAGAAAACTAGGGTTTCTACTTTCAGCAGTGGGGAGGCCTGGTTGGGGCTTCGTTTCTTCGAATTTATGCATCTTGAGAGTGTGAACGACCACTTTAAAGTGCAGGTCTGAGTTTTGCTTGATTCGTGGGAGCCATATTTTGTTGATTCCAAGTGTTAGAAGTCATCCATGTGAAGGGAGATTGCTGCTGGAGGTTCCTTTTGCATTTTGGAGGACGTGGCTCGTGTTTTTTAGTGTTTGTTGAAGCTGATCATTCATCTACAGCCAGCCGCTTGAAGTAAGGGTTTCAACTTCTTCAAATAAGAAAAACGCCTTCTCTTAGTTGCTGCTATCTTGTCTAAAGGGGGCGCCCTTGGTATTGGAAACATTTTCTTCAATCATTTGGCGGGAGAAAGTTGTAAGTAAATTTTTATGTGTATTATGGTGGCCGCGGGTACTGTAGCAAGCACTGTTCACAGTGCATTTTGGCTGCAAGTTTGACATTAGTTGTAAATGGTGTCTCTTTTCGAAATGTATGGAAGTTATGCAATGTAAGCACTCTATCATGTAATGAAGAAGCCTTTAGCAATCTTATTGAGTCTCTTCTTAGTTTATTTTTGAAGTTTAGTTTAATTTGAGTTCTTATATGCATATGGTTGTAAGGAAATTATTGAATCATTGGCATAAAACCACAAAAAACACAAAAAACAAGAAACATCAGATTACACACCAAAACATCAGACCTTTAAACGAGCAAAAATCAAATCAGCAGTGAGCACGGTACATCACATTTGGCCGACCAAGACTTAAATTTTCTTACCTTCAAGAACGCTGACCTAGGAAAAAATATAAATGTCTTATTGTTTTTCTTTACAAGGCTGACCTGCTTTTCTTTAACTTGAGCTGACCTAGGAAAAGGTATTAATGTTTGCTCCCTGAGTGGATAAATAATTTTATTCAAAATGGATGTATCAAGACATCAAAAAAATATGTCAAATCATCTCCAACATTCAAAATGCCCACCAAAAATCTTGAAATGTGGAAAATAGAACATCGGCTCTCCAAGGTGATCACACCGAAAAGAGGGGACATTACAATCCTCCCTTCATGAGATTGCTTGTCCTGAAGCAATGACAAATCTACATCCTGCAAAATACTGTCAAATAACAAGTATCTCCATCTAATCAAATGTCCCGTGATCATATTAATCCTCAACTTATGGCTGCCTCTCCCAAGAAGAATATGAAGAATGCAAACTCTAAAACACAACAAGTCTTCAAACTTCCGCTGCTCCACTCTGTCAAATTCATCACATCGCTCCATGAGTTGTGAAGCAACTCATCAAGATTCCAAGGAAGTGATATGCCAAGCATGCCACCACTTGGATCCCAAGTCACCATGTCCCTACATCCATCAAGCATGAGGAAATGGAAGTATTTCAAGGTGCCAAAAACACAAAGCCTCCCTTCGACTCCTGTAGATCTCCCATGGATGTGAGGAATACCCAAGATAGATGCAAGAAAATGTACAACAACTCCTTCCAAGTTGCTGATATAGAACAGAACAGCTACTTCATGACTGAAAATTAGACTCATGTTGATGCAAATAACTCTGCCAAGGTCATAGGATGATAGAGTATCAACCCTATGTCACTCTCTAATGGTGAGGATATGATGCAACTCTCCTCCAAACTCCTGAACAGCCGCTGTCCTTCAAGAGTTATGCAAGAAATCCATGTTCCATAAAGTAGAACAGCCATCTCCTGTCAATGTAAGGAGTAGGTTCTCACAAACTAGGGCTGGAACACCAATGCAAACATGCTCACCCTCCACGCCCAACACCATAGTCCAGCTGCAACCCAAAAGTATGCCACATAAATGCAAGCGTCTCCATGATATGCATCACCAATCTTTGGAATAGGGAAGCCTCCAACACTACCAAAAAATCCATAGGATAATTGGGTTGCACCTCGTCACCAACCAACTCTTCATCTTCTCCAAGAAAGACCAATGAATCACCACAAACAAAATCTCTTATGACTCCCTCTTCATGTGAATATTTGACACTAGTGGCTGATTCACTAAGTGTATGCTCAACTACTCTAACCTCCTCTAGGGTTTGGGCCTTCAAGGGGCCCTGAAACAAAGGTGTTGGCGTTTAAATTCACACCTTTGGAATGTGAATTTGAAACGGACAGCTATGCACAGTAAAACTGCTCTTCAAATTGGAGGGGAAGCTCCCTCTTGCTAATGATGTGAAAGAAAGTAAATTAAAACTAATTCGCCTATCTTTTTGTTTCAGCTAGAGCACAAGGTTTATAAAACACAAATGCCGCATCTGAAATTTTCTGATTAGGAATTCCAACTACGACTAACTTAAGCTAAAGACGTTTCTAATATCTCAAGTAATACGTAGAGCAAGAGAATTAGAAATGAACAAGGTTGATTCTCTGACAAAGTGCTTCAATAAACTCTTTCCCAACATACACCTACTTACTTTCAATGTAAGCTAAAATTAAGTTCATAAAAACATAACACAATAAACGGAAATCCGAGACGTTATACCAAGGTAGAGGAGGCTCATGATTTTATTTCTCAAACTTCTGGAACAAAATCTACTAAATACATGCCTAGAACAAGAGCTTGTAGCTAAAGAGGCTTGCAAAACTTGTTCTTACACAATAGGAACAACAATTACAATAACTACTTGTTGGCTAAAAGAGACTCAACAATTCGCTATCATAAACACAATTGAACAACACTGATTAACAAATAGAAGGCACTTAGGCTCAGTGTTTTGTTATCACTAGCATGGTTAAAGAAAACTAATGAGCAAAGGCTCTTATTTATAGGCAAGCAGAGGAGTAGGGAACTCTAAAATCTCCTTGCTTTTACAATCTAGGGCTTGCTCAACAAGCAAGCTTTATTTCTAAATCTAGAAAGAAGATAACATCTAACACCTAAGAAAGTAGGAAAAGCAGGAAATGCCAACTATTACAATTTATCTTCTTTCTCTCCTCAAACAATGGATAAGAATTGTTTCGAGAATAAAAAGAAAGCTAGAAGAAAGCTTCTAGAAGAAAGCGGCTTTAGATTTCAATCACATCTGCTAGAAAGCTGGAAATTGTGTCCCGATTCGGTGCATCTATACCATCAATAGCAAAGTTGCGCTTTTCTAAGATATCCTCTCCATTTGTAATTGATTTTAGGAAATCTTCAACCTCATTGGCCGCTTTTTCAAACTTTGTTGACATTATCGAAATATGACTCATTCTCTCGCCAACTGGATTGCTGCCATCATAGCCGTGAACAACATTTTGAAACTAATCTTGCACTTCATTGAGTCCGACATAGGAACGATCTTCATGACTGTATCGAGAAGGAATCTTAGTGACAAATTCTTGGATGAAAAGAAGAGCTTCAATCACCCTTTGTCTGTAGGCAATAAACTCCTCGGATATCCTCTCGTAGGTTTTGACTTTGAAGACATGACGCTCTCTCCAAGCAAGGATCTGCCTCTTGTGTTCTTTTGAGACCACTGAACCATAGGCTGTATCTAAATCAACAATGATGATTTCATGCCTTGGTTTTACCTCTGCCATTGACTGTTCAAACCCTTGAATACCTTGACGTAGCTCATGAGCATTGTCTCTCAACTGAAACATTTGTGTTAAGATCTCCTTTCCTCTGACAATGAAAATTTCGATCCATTCTTGAGTTTCCTTCCCATAAATGACCAACTGTCTCAACTGATGATGATCAGCTGGTGTCTCTAAAACCTGGGGCACCAGCTGAGTAGCCTGTGAAGTACCTTGGACAAGGTTTGAAATGAAGAGCTTGAGTTGTCGTGTTTCAGCCTTGAGGGCTGCTTTGTCTTCTCCATCCTTGAGCACTCTTTCTTGAAGGCTTTCAGACACAACTTTGAACAAGCTGACATCCGCATGTCTGGTATTTTTACCAAGATTAGCCTTGACCATCACGAAGTCGTCCATATCAACTTCATCTCTGTTCTTGTCCTCTGGGGGTATTGCAGTCTCCATGACTATCTCACCATTAGGATTCCTATCAAAGTGAACTTGCTTCTTTGCTTTCTTCTTAGGAGGTTCCTGATAGATGTTATCAAGGTCATCAAAATTCATCTGATATGAAGCTCATCTTCTTACCCTTCCCAAGGAACTCTCAAGCCAAGACACGGTAGTATCTTTACTAACTTTCTTGGGAGGTACAATTGCAATTTCTTCATCATCTTCAATATCTAGGTCAATGTGGATTGGTGAATGTAAGAGATCAGGGGTCTCTCTACCCAACCACCGACTGAGAATGCAAGTTTTGGTTTGTTTTCTTTGTTTTTGATTTTTTTGTGGTTTTTTTGCAAATAATGAGCAATTGCGATTTTGCAAGTAAATGCTTGGAAAAATTAAATAAAATACTAGAAGATAAAATATGACAGAATATAGCTTAGATTTTGATGCCAGATGGTTTATTAATCTTCCAGAATGATTACAATTGCGAGATTCAAACATTCAAGTAAAAAGGCAAGCTATTTATTGAGAACCTAAATAAGCTTGCAGGCGCCAGAAAAGAAGCCTGAGATGGTACGGCTGAAAGAGAATATGCAATCTCCCACCTCGAAATTGATGCAGAGGCTCTAGAAACCCTAGGAGTCCAACATGAAGAAGACAAAAGAGAAAAAAGCAAGGTGTTTTGGTCTGGAGAAGAAGTACGGCCTTTGCTGCAGTAGAAGTACGGTCTGTACCAACAAGTACTTGGACGACTTGGACATGCACTAGATCTTTGCTTTGGAGTTCTAGTTCCAATGTCCAGGGGGAGCACCAGAGGTGACTTCGCGACTTGGGTGACTTGGACTACTTGGAAAGGCACTAGATTTTCGCTTCGGAGTTCCAATTTCAATGTCCAAGGGGAGCACCAAGGGCGACTTGGACAACTTGGACATGCACTGGATCTTGACCTCAGAGTTCCAGTTCCAGTGTCCAAGGGGAGCACCAAGGGTGACTTGGCGACTTGGACAACTTGGACATGACCCAAACTTTGGCATTGAAGTTCCAGTTTCAGTGTCCAAGGGGAGCACCAGGGGCAACTTGGGCGACTTGGGCGACTTGGACATGCACTGGATCTTGGCTTCGGAGTTCCAATTCTATAGTCCAAGAGAAGCACCAGGGGCGACTTGGACATGCACCGAATCTTGGCTTCAGAGTTCCAGTTCCAGTGACCAATGGGAGCACCAGGGGCGACCTGCGCGACTTAGCGACTTGGGTGACTTGGAGGACTTGGACATGCATTGGATCTTGGCTTCGGAGTTCCAGTTCTAGTGTCCAAGGGGAGCACTAGGGGCAACTTGGCAACTTGGGCAACTTCAACGACTTGGGCATGCACTGGATCTTATCTTCGGAGTTCAAGTTCCGATGTCCAAGGGGAGCACCAAGGGCGACTTGGGTGACTTGCGCGACTTGGGCGATTTGGACGACTTGTACATGCACCGGATCTTGGCTTTGGAGTTCCAATCCCAGTGTCCAAGGGGAGCACCATGCACAACTTGGGTGACTTGGCGACTTAGGCGACTTGGGCTACTTGGACATGCACTGGATCCTAGCTTCGGAGTTCTAGTTCCAGTGTCCAAGGGGAGCACCAAGGGCGACTTGGACATGCATTGGATATTGATTTTGGAGTTCCAGTTCCAATGTCCAAGGGGAGCACTAGGGGTGACTTGGGCGACATGGACATGCACTGAATCTTGGCTTCAGAGTACTAGTTCCAATGTGCAAGGGGAGCACCAGGGGCGACTTGGGCGACTTGGAAATACACTAGATCTTGGCTTCGGAGTTCCAGTTCCAGTGTCCCAAGGGAGCACCAGTGGCAACTTGGAAACTTACACGACTTGGCGACTTGGGCGGCTTGGGTGAGTTGGACGGCTTGGACATGCACTGGATCTTGGCTTTGGAGTTCCAGTTTCAGTGTTCAAGGGGAGCACCAGGGGCGACTTGGGGGACTTGGCAACTTGCGTGACTTGGTGACTTGGGCAACCTGGATGACTTGGACATGCACTGGGTCTTGGCTTTGCAGTTCCAGTTCCAATGTCCAAGGGGAGCTCCAAGGGCGACTTGCGCGACTTGGTGACTTGCACGACTTGGCAACTTGGGCGACTTGAACGTCTTGGACATGCATTGGATCCAAAGCGCCTAAGTGGGGTTGGGGTTTCCCTTCCCCAAGTTCGGTGCAAAGTGGGGTTGGGATTTCCGTTCACGAAGTTCGCTCCAAAGCAAGGTTCCATGTGCCTAAGTGGGTTTCGGGTTTCCCTTTCCAAAGTCCAAGAACTCACACCGACACGAAAAATGGGGTGGGGTACTTGCATCGGTGCAAGTGGTGCAAGAACTTGAACGATGCAAAAATGGGTGTGTGATACTCACACCACTCGCACTAGTGCGAGTACCCCAAGGACGCGTCCAAGGAGCACAACAGGATGCACTAGGGTTGCACCAGACCATTCCAATGTTGGACAAGGGTTGCACTAGGGATCAAAATAGAGTACCAAGAGTGAGCGCCGATGCGAGTGGTGCGAGTGGTGCAGGAACTCGCATCGGCATGGAATTAGCAGCGGGATACTCACATCGGTGCAAGTGGTGTAGGAACTCGCACTGATGTGGAAATGGGGGCGGGGAACTTGCACCAATGCAGATATGAGGGTAGGGTACTCACACCGATGCGAGTGGTGCAAGAAATCGTAGCGTGCAGAAATGGGGGTGTGGTACCTGCACCGATGAAGAGATGGGGGTGGGGTACTCGCACCGGTGCGGAAATTGGGGCGAAGTACTCACACCACTCGCACCGGTGTGAGTAAACCAAGGGGGCATCAAGGGGGGCATACCGGTACAGTGTTCCAGAACGTTTTAGGTTTGCACCAGGGGCCCACCTTGACCTTGGACCATGAGCTCTGAACCTGGACCCTAGACTCTCCACCCTTGACCCTTAACCCTTGGCCCTAAACCCTGGACCCTATACCTTGAACCCTGAACTTGGACCTTGAACCATGAAACCTAAACCGTAAACCATGAGCCTTGAACATTGAAGCTTGAACCTCGAAACCTGGACCCTAAAGCCAAACCCTAAAAACCCTAAACCTTGAACCCCAAACCCTAAACCCTCGACCCTTGATCCTAGACCTTAAACCCTGTAGCCTAGATCTTGAACCCTGAACCTGGAACCCTGTACCTTGGACCTTGAACAATGAAGATGATTAGATGGGACTTTGAGACGGGACCTACTTTTTGAACATGAGTTTTGGATCAGATTTTTGGGACCCATGTTTGGACCTTGAACACTAGTCCTAGAACCCGTACCCTGAACCCTGAACCCTAAACTGGACCGTTGGCCCTTAACCAATAACCTTGGACCTTGAATCTGGAACCCTAAAGCCTGACCCCGTACCCTTGTCCCTCTACCCTCGACACTTGACCCTAGACCTTGGACCCTAGACCCTGGACCTTGACCTTGGACCATGAGCTCTAAACCTGGACCCTAAACCCTCCACCCATGACACTTAACCCTTGGCCCTTAACCCTGGACCCTAGACCTTGAACATTGAACTTGGACCTTGAACCATGAACCCTACTCCCTAAACCTTGAGGATTGAACATTGAAGCCTGAACGTCGAACCCTAGACCCTAAACCCTGAACCTTGGACCCCCGTAACCTAGACCCTAAGCCCGAAAACTTGTACCCTAGACCTTGAACCATGAAGCCGATCGGATGGGACTTCGGAACAAAACCCTTGACCCTGATCCCTTAACCCTACCCTAAACCCTTGACCCTGAACTCTTAACCCTGGACCTTGAACCCTAAACCTTGAGCCTTAAACATTAAACCCTAAACTTGGACCATGAACCCCGAACCCAAACCCTTGACCCTGGATCACAGACCCCAAACCTTGAACCTGAAACCCCCCACCTTGAACCCTGAACGTAGACATAAAACCCTCAACCCTTGACCCTAGATCCTCCACCCTAAATCGTGAGCATGGACCTTGATCCTTTAGCACTGAACCCTGAAGTTGACCAAATGAGACTCCAAGACGAGAGCCACTTTTGGAACATGAGTTTTGAGACCCATTTTTGGACCCTGAACCCTAGACCTAGAACCCCCACCATGAACCCTGGACTTGTACCTTGAACCCTCACCCTAGACCTTAAAACCTAAACCATGAAGCTAATCGGATGGGACTTCGGGACAAAACACTTGACCCCGATCCCTTAACCCTACCCTGAACCCTTGACCCTGAACCCTTAACCCTTAACCGTGGACCTTGAACCCTAAAGCTTGAGCCTTAAACATTAAACCCTAAACCCTAAACTTGGACCATGAACCCCGAACCCAAACCCTTGACCTTGGATCGCAGACCCCAAACCTTGAACCCGAAACCCCCCATACTGAACCCTAGACATTGAACCCTGAACGTAGACAAAAAACCCTCGACCCTTGACCCTAGATCCTCCACCCTGAATCGTGAGCATGGACCCTAATCCCTTAGCATTGAACCCTAAAGTTGACCAGATGAGACTCCAAGATGAGAGCCACTTTTGGAACATGAGTTTTGGATACAAGTTTTGGGACCCATTTTTGGACCCTAAACCCTAGACCTAGAACCCTCACCATGAACCCTGAACTTGTACCTTGAACCCTCACCCTAGACCTTAAAACCTAAACCATAGACCCTAGACCTTAACCACTGATTCTTGGACCCTAAACCCTGAAGCCTAGACCCTTGACCTTGAACCTGAAACCTTGAATATTGAACCCTAAAACTTGAACCTTGAACCTTGAACCTAGACCCTTGACGCAGACCCTAAAACCTAATTATTGGACCCTTAACCCTTAAACCTTCACCCTAGACCCTCAACCTTCAACCGTGAACCCTAAACACGGACCCTGAACCTTAGACCTTGAACACTTGACCCTTAACCTTTGACCCTGAACTTGGACCCTTGGACCCTAAACCCTGGACCCTAAACCCTAGACTTTGGACCTTGAATCATGAACATGGACCTTGAACCCTAAACCCTTGACCCTACACCTTGAACCCTCAACTTGGATCCCGAACCCTGAAACTTAAACCTTGAATCCTGAACCTGAACCCAAAACTTCGACCTTAGACCCCGAACCCTAAACTTGGACCCTGAACTGTGAGCATGGATTGTTGAACCCTAAACCTTGAACCCAAAAGTTGAACATGAACCCTGAACACTGAATCCCTAATTGTGCACATTGAATCTTGGACCCTGAACCCTTGGCCCCTAAATCCTCGACCCTCGTCCTAAAACCCTGAACCTGGTCCCTAAATCTTGAAGCCTAGACCCTTGACCTTGAACTCAAAACCTTAAACATTGAACCCTAAAACTTGAACCTCGAAGCCTGAACCCTTGCCCTTGACATCGAACCCTTGACCCTAAACCCTTAACCCAAAGACCTTGAATCATGAACCGTAAGCCTTGAACCTAGAACCTCAAACCGTAAACTCTAGTCCATGAACCATGAACCCTAAACCCCGAACCCTGGACCTAGACCTTAAACCCTGACCCCGAACCCTTGACGCTCAACACTTGACCCTGGACCTTGAACCTTGACCCCATACCCTCGACCCTTGGCCCTTATCCCTGGACCCTATACCCTGAACCCTAAACTTGGATCTTGAACCATGAACCCCAAACCCTAAACCCTAAACCCTGAGCCTTGAACATTGAAGCCTGAAGCCTGAACCCTAGACCCTAAAGCGAGACCCTAGACCCTAGACCTTGAACCCTGAACCTGGAACCCTGTACCCTGGACCTTGAACCATGAAGCTAATCGGATGGGATTCAGGATGGGATCCACTTTCAGAACATGAGTTTTGGATCCGATTCATGGGACCCATTTTTGGACCTAGAACCCCCAACCTGAACCCTGATCCCTAAACTTGGAACCTTGATCCTCAACCAGTAACCCCTGGACCTTGAACCTGGACCTTGAACCTTGAACCTTGAAGCATGAAGCCTGGCCCCGTACCCTTGACCCTCTATCTTCGACACTTGACCCTGGACCCTAGAGACTAGACCCTAGACCTTGAACTTGAACCCTAAACTTGGACCTTGAACCATGAACCATGAACCCTACACCATAAACCATGAGGCTTGAACATTGAAGCCTAAACCTCAAATTGTAGACCCTAAAGCCAGATCCTAAACCTTGAACCTTGGTCCCCGAACCCTAAACCCTCGACCCTTGATCTTGGACCTTAGACCCTGAACCCTAAACCTGAAGCCCTTTACCCTAGACCTTGAACTGTGAAGCTGATCGGATAGGACTTCGAGACGGGACCCACTTTTGGAACATGAGTTTTGGATCTATTTTTTGGGACCCATTTTTGGACCTAGAACCTTGATCCCTAAACCTAGACCCTTAACCCTTAACCCTAAACCTTGGATCCTAGACCTTAAAACCTAAACTTGGGACCCCTTACCCTGAACCCATACCCTAAACCCTTTCAACCTTCACCCTAGACCCTCGACGTTGAGCCCTAAACATGGACACTAAACCTTGGACCTTAATCACTTGACCCTCGACCTTGAACCCTTAACCCTTAACCTTGGACCCTGAACCTAGACCCTTGGATGCTGAACCTTGGACCCTGAACCCTTTTCCTTGGACCTTGAACCCTGAATCCATAAGCCATAACCCAAATCATGGACCTTGGAACTTGAACCCTGAACCCCGAACCCTCGACCCTACACCCTCGAGACGGGACCCACTTTTGGAACGTGAGTTTTGGATCCGTTTTTGGGACCCATTTTTGGACCTAGAACCTTGATCCCTAAACCTAGACCCTTAACCCTTAACCCTAAACCTTGGATCCTAGACCTTAAAACCTAAACTTGGGACCCCTTACCCTGAACCCATACCCTAAACCCTGATTCTTGAACCCTAAACCCTTTCAACCTTCACCCTAGACCCTAGACCCTCGACGTTGAGCCCTAAACATCGACACTAAACCTTGGACCTTAATCACTTGACCCTCGACCTTGACCCCTTAACCCTTAACCTTGGACCCTGAACCTGGACCCTTGGATGCTGAACCTTGGACCCTGGACCCTGAACCCTTTTCCTTGGACCTTGAACCCTGAATCCCTAAGCCATAACCCGAATCATGGACCTTTGGACCTTGAACCCCGAACCCTCGACCCTACACCCTCGACGCTCGACACTTGACCTTGGACCCTGGACCTTGAACCCTAAACCTAGACCCTAGACCCTAATCCCTTGACCCTCAACCCTTGACCCTTAACCTTGGACCCTGGACCATGAACCCTAAACTTGGACCTTGAACCCTGAACTCTAAACCCTAAGCCTTGAACATTGAACCCTGAACCTTGGACCCCAAACCTTGAACCTAAACCCTAAACCTAGTGCTCTGAACCCTTGACCCTAACCCTAGACCTTGAACCCCCCACCCTAAATCCTGAACCTTAGACCCTGGAACCTAAACCTTGAACCTTGGACCATGAACCCCGAAACCTGAACCATGAACCCTAGACCCTAAAGCCAAACCCTAAACCCTGAACCTTGGACACCAAACCTTCAACCTAAACCCTAAACCCTAAAACTTAAACCCCGGACCCTGAACCTTGAACCCTAATCCCAAACCCTCAACACTTGGCATTAGACCTTGAACCCTGAACCTAGACCCTAGACCCTTGACCCTGGAACCTTTAACCCTAAACTTGTACCTTGAATTTTGTACTCTAATCCGTGAACCCCGAACCCTGGACCCTAAACCTAGTACCTTGAACCCTTGACCCTTGACCTTGAACTCGAACCTGAAGCCTTGATCCTGGACTGCGGACCTTGAACCCTAAACTTGGAACCCCCCACCCTAAACCCTGGACACAAAACCTTGAATGTTGGACCCTAGACCCTCCACCTTGAATCGTGAACATGGACCCTTTACCCTTAACCCTGGACCTCGGACCTTGAACCCTAAACATGGACCCTAAGCCTTGAAGCTAACCAGATGCGACTTCAAGATGAGACCCACTTTTGGAACATGAGTTTTGGATCTAATTTTTCGGACCCATTGTTGGACCATGAACCCTAGTATTGGAACCCCTGCCCTAAACCCCGATCCCTAAGCCTGGACCCTAAACCTTTGACCCTAGACCTTAAAACCTAAACCTTGGACCCTAGACCCTAAACCTAGACCCTATGCACTTAACCCTTCAACCCTTACCTTAGACCCTTAACCTTGAACCGTGAACCCTAAACATGGACAGTGAACCTTGGACCCCGAAAACTTGACCCTCGACCTTAAACCTTGAACCCTTAACCTTGGACCTTGGACCTTGGACCTTGAACCCTAACCCTGGACCCTTGGACCTTGAACCCTGGACCCTGGGCCCTGAACCATGAACATGGACCCTGACCCTGGACCTTGAACCGTGAACTTGGACCCTAAACCCTAAACCTTAAACTTTGAACCCTGGACCCTCAACACTGGACCCTAGACCTTGACCTTGGTCCATGAACCCTAAACATGGACCCTAGTTCGTGCACCCTTGACCCTTAAGACTTGTCCTTTTAACCTTGGACCCTGGACCCTTAACCCTTGTCCTTTAACCTTGGACCCTGGACCCTGAACCTTGAACCCTGAACTTGGACCTTGAACCAGGAACCCTAAACCCTAAGCCTTGAACATTGAAGCTCGAAGCTCGAACCCTAAAGCCAGACCCTAAACCCTCGACCCTTGATCCTGGACCCTAGACCTAGAACCCTGTACGCTGGACCTTGAACCATGAAGCTAATCGGATGGGACTTCAGTACAAGACCCACTTTTGGAACATGAGTTTTTGATTCGATTTTTGGGACCCATTTTTGGACCTTGAACACTAGACTTGGAACCCCCACCCTGAACCCTAATCCCTAAACCTAGACCCTTGACCCTTAACCAGTAACCCTGGACCTTGAACCTTGGACATTGAAGCCTGAAGCCTAGACCCTAGACCTTGGACCTTGACCTTGAACCCTGAACCCTGAACTTGGACCTTGAACCATGAACCCTACACCCTAAACCATGAGGCTTGAACATTGAAGGTTGAACCTTGAACCCTAGACCTAAAGCCAAATCCTAAACCCTAAACCTTAGACCTTGAACCTTAAACCATGGACCCTTGATCTTAGACCCTGAACCCGAAACCCTGTACACCGGACCTTGAACCGTGAAGGTGATCGGATGGGACTTCGGGACGAGACCCACTTTTGGAACATGAGTTTTGGATCCGAGTTTTGGGACCCATTTTTGGACCATGAACCTTGAACTTGGAACCCTCGACCTTAAACCCTTAACCCTAAACCTTGGATCCTAGACCTTAAAACCTAAACCTAGGACCCTAGACCCTGAGCCCATACCCTAAGCCCTGATTCTTGAACCCTAAACCCTTCAACCTTCACCCTAGACCCTAGACCCTAGACGTTGAGCCCTAAACATGGACACTGAACCTTGGACCCCAAACACTTGATCCTCAAACTTGAACTCTTAACCCTTAACCTTGTACCGTGAACCCTGGACGTGGACCCTTGGACCTTGGACCCTAAATACTGAACCTAGACCCTGAATCGTGAGCATGGACCTTGAACCCTGAACTTGGATCCCGAACCCTGAACCTTAAACCCATAACCCGAATCCTGGACCTTGGACCTTGAACCCTGACCCCGTACCCTTGACCCTACACCTGGACCCTGAACCCTAAACCTTGGATCTTAGACCTTAAAACCTAAACCTAAATCGAGGACCCTAGACCCTAAACCCCGATTGTTAGACCTTGGACCGTGAACATGGGCCCTGAACCCTTAACCCTTGACCCTAGACCTTAAACCTTGAACTTGGACCCTAAACCCGAACCCTGCACCTTGGCCCCTAGACCCTAAACCCTCGACCTTGGGCTCTGAGTAATGACCCATTGTTGGAACAGGATTTTATGATCCATCTTTTGGGGCCATTTTTGAAGCCGGTATCCTAGAACAAAACTTCCAGGATAGGACAGGGTCATCGAGACTTGGAGGGATTGGGTCTAACAGCAGGGTAAGGGACTATCGGGGGTTGACGTCACAGACGAGATAGGATGGGCAGGACAAGATCGCACGAATGGTCATTGCGTCGTGAATGCTTTCCCCAAGACAGTGTGGCGACAAGTTCATAATGGGTGCGACCATACCAGCGTTAGTGCACCGAATCCCATCAGAACTCCGCAGTTAAGTGCGCTTGGGCCGAAGTAGTATTGGGATGGGTGACCTCCCGAGAAGTCTTGGTGTTGCACCCTTTTTTAGTGTTTTATCGAATGACCCATTTTTGGAACGCATTTTTTGGAGCTGATTTTCGAGACCCCTATTCACTAAGGTGGCCTGGTCATAGGCCTAGGGCCCGCCAATGGGACTCGACTTAGGGACCTTTGGTACAAGACTACTGGGATGGGACTCCGATGCGGCACTGGAACGCCCCTACATTGGATGCCCTGTCCACCTTGGAATTGGTATGTCCCACTGTAACAGGAACGCCCCGCTAGAACTAGACAACCCTTGGAACCCCCCTCCAAGAACATGCACCCCCTTATACCCCACATCAGATTGGTCTTGGGGAAGGGAAACCCCAACCCCACTTAGGCACGAGGAACCCCACTTCAGACTTAGGGAAGGAAAACCCCAAACCCGGGACAGGACACCTAGATGAGACAAGATGGGTGGGACGATTTCATGAATGGTGATTGCGGTATTAATGTTTGCCCCAAGACAGTGTGGTGACAAGTCCTTCATGGGTGTGATCATACCAATGTTAGTGCACCGGATCCCATCAGAACTCCGCAATTAAGCGCGCTTGGGTCGGAGTAGTACTGGCATGGGTGACCTCCTGGGAAGTCTCAGTGTTGCACCCTTTTTAGTGTTTGGTCGAGTGACCCATTTTTGGGACTCTTTTTTTAAACCCACTTTTGGGACACATTTTTAGAATGCACTTTTTGGTGCCCACTTTCGAGACCCCTATTCTCTAAAGTGGCCTAGTCATGGACCCAGGTCAACTGTCATGGGCCACGCCTTCGTGTGGCACCAAAATAGCAGCGGGGTACTATCATTCCCCCATAAGGGTTATTCGGAGGATTACCAGGCAACTATAGGAAATATCCACAATTTTGGCTACCGCCTTGAGATCCACCTTTCCACTTTTGGCTTGGGAAACCATTACCGCACATGGTTCCCCTTCACCTAACCTTGAGAAGCCATCAAAATACCAAGCTCTCGAAGAATACCGCATCCTTCCAATATCATGATAACCTTGATTTGGTTCCACCCACAGACTTGGTTGTGGTCTTTACTTGTTCTGGTGCTCACTTTGGAACCCTGTTTCGGACCCTGTCTTGAACCTCGATGCAACCCCTGGTGAACTTGCAACACCCTTTGTGCCCCCTTGGAACAACCTTGTTCTGCACTTTGGTGCAACCCTTGGTGCACCTGGCACACCCCTGGTGCTCCACTTGGTTCTTTGTTTTGGTCCATGGTGCGACCCTCGATGCAACCCCCGGTGCAACCCCTAGTGCACTTGGAACACCCCTGGTGCCCCCTTGGAACAACCTTGTTATGCAAATTGGTGCAAACCTTGATGCACCTAGAACACCCTTGGTGTGACCCTGGTGCACCCCTGGAACAGACCGGTGCAAGCCCCTGTGCACTTAGAACAACCTTGTTCTGCACTTGTGAATTTGATGTAGAGGCCATAATGAATTTAAAGACCAATAGCATTCCCAAAGGAATGATTCAACTTGAAAGAATCTTTGATCAAGATTAGATCAATGCGATAAAATACCAAAGAAATGAAGGAGGCCAACATGAAGCAATAAACCTTGGAACAAATGAAGTCAAAAATGTCCTTATTGGCAAAGTGTGCACACCTGAAGAAAAAGAAAGAATAATTGAAAGCTTCAGAGAGTTTGGAGACATTGTTGCCTGGAGCTATATGGATTTGAAGACATATGACACTGCAATCATCACACATACAATCCCCCTCAAGGCAAGGAATAAACCATTCAAGCAGTGCCAAAGGTCAGTGAATCCATTATTGGAGCCCCTCATTTTTCAAGAAGGAAGCTACTGTCAGCAGGAATCATCTTTCCAGTACGCCACTCAACGTGGGTCGCCAACTTGGAAACCGGTTCATAAAAAGAATGGAGAGATACGACTGTGTAGATTTCTGAAATCTCAACAAGGCTTCAGAAAAGGACAATTACCCACTGCCATCACTAGACGAAGTGATTCAAATTGTCAATGGATCCCAAATGATGTCTTTTCTTGACGGATACTCAGGATACAGTCAAGTGTTAGTGGAACTTGAGGATAGGCTCAAGACTGCATTCATGACAAAGTGGGGTACATTTGCATACCAAAGAATGCCGTTTGGATTGATCAATGTTGGAGCCACCTTTCAGAGAGCCATGGACATCGCATTCAAGGACCTTATAGGGAAGTGCATTATTGTCTACATGGACGACCTCACCGTGTTTTCAAAGAGAAGAGAAAATCATGTTGAAGATTTGAGGAAGATATTTCAGAGATGTAGAAGATATGGAATTTCCTTATACCCGAAGAAGTGCATATTCGAGGTGACCGAAGGAAAATTGCTTGGCCACATAATAACAGAGAAAGGGATTCTTATTGATCCTAATTGTGTAGAGGCTATATCAAGAATTGGCTTGCCATCAAGCCAAAAAGAGTTGAAGTCTTTCTTCGGAAAGATTAATTTTGTAAGAGAGTTCATAACAAGATTTGCAGAAATAGTCAAGCCTCTAAGTGAGATGTTGAAGAAAGATGCGAAGATAGAATGGACGGAGCCAACAAAGAAGGCATTCGAGGAGATCAAGCAAGCCATAATTGATGCTCCTGTCTTGGTCAGCACTGACTACACAAAGCCCTTCTACCTCTAGTCTTTCACTTCAGAACATACATGTGTTGCAATGCTTACCCAAATGACAGAAGAAAAGGATGAATATCCTATTGCTTTCATGAGTGCACCATTCAAAGATGCAGAGCTCAGATACCTAAACGTGGAGAAACAGGCATACTCCTTAGTTAAGGCAATTAAGAAATTCCGACATTATATTCTAAGAAGCAAAGTCTTTGCTATAGTCCCAGATGTGGCTGTTAAAACCCTCTTGATGCAAAATGAGTTAGGAGAGAAAAGAGGCAAGTGGGATGCTATCATTCCAGAATATGATGTAGAGATCCAGCCAATGAAAATTGTTCGCGGCCAAGCTTTAACGCAGACTATAGCCACGGGACCAGAATTGGTCCAACAAGCTTATGAATTACAAGAAGTATCTCCTGATGAATGGTACGACGATATCGTCTACTTTTTGCTCAACCACAAGTGCCCTAATCATCTGAATCCAGTACAAAAGAGGGCTTTGAGAATGAAGAGCCAAAAATATATGTTACAAGGAGCAATATTATACAGGAGAAACCATGAAAGAGTTTTTCTAAGATGCCTGGGAAAAGAGGAAGCTAAACAGATAATGGAACATTTTCATTCCAGGTTTGGAACCGGCCATGGAGGAGCGCTAGCAACAACACACCAAGTTTTGATGGCTGGCTATTATTGGCCGACAGTGTTTAAAGATGCATATGATCATGTAAAGACCTGCCACACTTGCCAGATAACCGTTGCACAAGAGAAGAACCCAGCTATGCCACTCCAACCTGTGATCGAAGTTAGACCTTTTGCGAAAGGGGGACTCGACTTTATTGGTATGATCAATCCACCTTCCTCTACGCAACACAGGTATATTCTAACCGCAACTGATTATTGCACTAGATGGTCAGAAGCCCAAGCTTTAAAATTGTGCAGAACGGATACAGTAATTAAGTTTTTAGAAGAAATCATTATCACTAGATTTGGTTGTCCTTATGCTTTAGTTTGTGATAATGGTTCTGCGTTTTCTTCTTTGAAATTTTCTAACTGGGCTTTTGAATATGGGGTCACTTTAAAGTTTTCATCGGATTACTATCCCCAAGGAAACGGATTGGCAGAATCCACAAACAAAAATTTGTTGAATGTTATCAAGAAACTGTTAGACAAGAACCCAAGGGACTAGCACACACAATTGAGATTCACCCTCTGGGCGGACAGAGTAAGAGTAAAAAGTTCCCTAGGGACATCACCATATCATTTGGTATATGGGCAGAATCCCATATTTACCATTCAACTGAGAATTCCCACGTTACAGTTCATGCAAGAATGTTTGGACCAAGAAGACAGAATCAAAACAAGATTGTCACAATTGCTGCTTTTGGAAGAGAAAAGAGATCAGGCACTAGAAAATTTTGCAAAGCACCGAGGGATTGTAAAGAGACGGTTCAATCGAAGAGCCGGAATAAAGGCGTTTAGAATTTCTGACTTAGTCCTTTGTTGGGACAAAGCACACGAACGAAAAGGAGACCATGATAAATTTGACAACTTATGGATGGGTCCCTATCAGATTTCAGAAATTCTAGGAGACAATGCATTCAGACTGAAGACTTTAACCGGAGAGGATGTCCCATTGCCAGTCAATGGGCAATTTCTCAAACATTATTTCCAGTCTTAGACTCCTAGTGAGTTGGGCTGTTTTACATAGTTAGATTAGTTTCATTCCGGTTGGGTTTGGTTTTGTCTTGGTTTTGTTTTCTTCGCTTTGTTTGCTTTCGTTTACTTTCCCTTAGATTAGATTTTCAATAAAGAGGATTTCCCATTTGTGAGAAAAGTGATGTTGCTTACATGCGCACTCTGGATTGACTTTGCTAAGGTATGTTCAGTCCATTTCTTGGATAAAAACTTGTGTATCATCTAGGAATCCTAGATTAATTGTTTCTAAAGTACCTTAAGGTTAAGGCTAGTACTTGACTAGAAAGGGAATCATCTATTGTATCTTGAACCTAAGTTTTATAGTTATTATATCTTACACACTTAATGAATTCTCTAAATCATTATGGTCTCCTAGGTGAAGTCATAGATAATCAAAAATCTTGCTTCAGCGCCACTATAATGCTCAAACCCATGTGAGCTTCATTGCTTACCAGCCAAGGTGTGGAAATACGTGAAAAGAAAAGAATATCAGAAAGAAAAGGAAATAAAAAGAAACATCAAAAATTTTGGCTTTTGGGTGTGCGGACATCTCTATAGGTGTACAATCCAAAACAAAGAAAACTAAATCACCGGAAGTAGAGCAATCTCCGTGAGATTATAGCGATAACCTTGTCGGGGCTATGGACGCTCGCTGGCAGCAAGGCTCTATCTAGGATGCTTTTGAAGTTAAGACAAGATCACACAAAAGCCATGACGAAACCAAAGAGACATAATGCTCTTATGAGATGGAAATGAATGCTTTTGCACACACTTGTAACTAAAGGGTGAAAGATCTTGATACAATTTAGGATTCCTCTTCCTTTTTCAGTACTCTTCTTAACCAAGGAGTAAGTTAGTTAGAATTAATTTAAGATTCCAGGTTTGAAACAGGTCTTATCTTTGGAATGCTTTGGAACATTCCTCATGTGGAGTCGCTAGATGTTGTGACCTTATCACACATTGCCCCATTGCAAATGGGGACCCTAGTAGTTTTCTTTTAGGGTTTTTTCCATTGTGCATCTCAGTTTCATCTGGTCTTTGTTTGAAGGTTTAGAGTTTGAGTCTTTTGAATGGTCATCCGAGTCAAGTGAAGAGTTTGAGCCTGAATTGTGTAAACATCGTCACAGTGCTTAGAGGGCTCGAGAGACAAAGATCAACTGTCGTTTCAGTCAATTCTGACATCTCCTATGTTTTTGGGGTCTCCACCCTAGACCTCCTATTTTTTAGGGACTTCATTTTTGGCATTTTTGGCCCATGTTAGACTTCCTATTTTTTTAGGGGCTTTTTTTGGAAAGTTACTATTTTGGGACAAGTTTCTATTTTTGGCAAGGTTTCCATCTTTGGAAACTGCCCAGATTTCAAAAATCAGTCAGAAGTCCCAAAAAACCAATGGGAAATCACGAAAATCAATAAAAAGGAATGAGAAATGGGCACATGGCGAAATAACCAACATAGAATTCATGGCAAAATTTGCCTAAGTGTGGAAAATGGCGCCCAAGGTAATGGCTTGAGACTTGGACAAGTCTGCCATGGAAAGTAAGATCAATGGCATGGACAACAAGCAAGTCCGCCATAGGAAGAAGGCAATGGCTTGACACAATGGAAAGTCCGCCTAGGCTGGAATGGAGGATGTCTTAGCACTTAGTCAAGTTCGCCTTGAAGACAAGAGTAAATGGCATGGACTTAGGCAAAGTCTGCCCCATGTAGAATGGCTTGGTGATGTGCCAAGTCCGCCCAAGGAAATAAGCCATGGCATGAGACAATGGAAAGTCCACCCCAAATAAAAGATGAATGGCAAGACTATAAGCAAAGTTCGCCCTTGGAAAAATGTGAATGGCTCAACACTAAGGTAAGTCCGCTGCAAGCCAAATGGCTAAACACTAAGCCAAGTCCACCTAGCACAATAAGACATGGCACAAACATGAGTCAAGTCCGCCATATAGAAGGTGAAGTGGCTTGAACATAGGCTAAGTCCGCCATATAGAATGTGAAGTGGCTTGAACATAGGCTAAGTCCACCCCAAGTAAAAGATGAATGGCAAGACTATAAGCTAAGTCCGCCCTTGTAAAAATGCATGGAAAAAGCACTTGCCAAATCCGCCCAAGTCCATAAATATGTCTAAACCACTTGACAAATCCGCCAAACCTAGAGGAAGTGGAAAAAATCAAAATTTTGGCTAAGTCCAAACATTGGAACATTAAAATGTTAAATGATATGCCTTGGAAATGAGAAAATTCGCTAGAAACATAAGGAGTCATGAAAAATTATGGCAAAATAAAATGGAAGAAAAAGATTTGTCTAAGGAAAAGGCAAGAAAATAACTTAAAAAATCAAATTTGCCTCAGGATAAAAATAAAAATGCCATAATTAAAATAATTAAAATAAAGGGGTTGGAAAACGACACCTGAAAATAATTATTTTTATTTTTATTTTTCAACACCCAAAGAGATGAAATTTGAAATTTTCTCTAAGACTCAAATTTGGAAAAGGACAAAAAAGACTTCACTGAACTGGCGCCAAACTCAACAACTTTCCCGGAGATTGATGCTGAAGATAAAATTTGCCATTCAAAAGAGAAGTATGGGCCAAGTTCGAACTTGATTTAATGGAAACAACTAGATTTTGCTAAATGGGTTGAACTTCTCATCTTTATAATTGAATTTGCTTCTCATTTTTCAATCATTGAGTTTTTGAAAGAGTTGTGAGAAGAAATTTTGGCTAAGGCAAGAAAGCTGAGAAGTTTGAAGCAAAGTGAAGGAAGAAAAGCGAAGTCATACCAACCAGCACAGTGATCTTGTCCATTTTATTTTTTCCAGAATATCAAGCAGATTTACTTTCTTTGCTTCATTCCGGCACGAGAAATTTCATTCTTCTATTGGATAAATTCTTTCATTTCCAGCATGATCTTTCATGAAATTGAATTTATTAGTTGGTTGGAGTATTTTTGAAATTTAATTTCTGAATTTTAATATTTTCTTTGAACGTTCTTGCAGATTTACTTTCGCAGAAAATACAAATGAAGTTCGCAAACAAGGGTTCACAGCCACAATCCAAGATCAAATCCAAATGGAAAAACATTGTGGACACCAACCTTGGCCATGTAGACTTTGATGATTTTAAAAGAAGGATGTACGGAAGTGATAAATTTTTACCTAATCCAATTGCACACCGGATGATACGAAACGATATTGTCCAAGCAACTGGGTTTCCACCAGCAAAAGAATGTCCAGAGCTCATGGTAGAGTGTGCATTGCATTATAATGCACAAGAAAGACAGATAGAGGCACCTGATGGAAGGGTACTGGCATATTTGATTGAGCCAGCCATACAAGAGACATTTGGAATTCCAACTTACCACTGGTCATCTTATCGAACGAAGGATGATGTACGAAAGCTTTATGAAGATCAGCAGGATCTCTGTGCATCAAACATGAACAAGTCATGGCTTGTGAAGCCTAGACCTAGTGCCAAAAAGATGCCCAAGAAATTGACCAAAGCTGATTTTAAAGAAGAATACAAAGATATTGTCTTACTATTGAACAGAGTTGTGGGCAATCCTTAGGGTTCGCCCTTTGAAACCTGTATGTATTATTTCATTAATGAAATAACTTCCGAGGTTAAAAAGTTCAACTGGTCAAGAATGATCAGTGACAATCTCCACAAGCAATTGGTCAACCTGGAGAGAACCAAAACCTTTCATATGAGTTCTTATGTCTGCTTGCAAGGACCTACAGATATGCTGGCCTGATTTGCAAAGGCGTAGTTGGCAATGGCGAAGTAGAGTTCAAGTCCTACAATTGCTATCCTCAGTTGCAATTGAAGGAGAAGTCACATTTTAGAAGGGCACATGATGCATTTCTCATGTATATCACTCGAATTCTCCAAGGTGGAACACATCAGAGGCTCACTCATGAAGCCAAAAGTTTGATCAGCCGGTATGGATCCTGGTTCATCCAGTTTCCTAGATTTACATAGATCAAAATTCAAGGATTCATAGATCGCCCATACTGACTGCCAATCTATCCAACCAACAAAATGCTTCTGCTGGAAGTTCTAAGGCAATTGGAGACATACCAGAATATTCAAAGGACCAAGCAAAAGGCCTCCATTACTTTTCCTTTCTTCATCAGCAATATGGAAGAGTCATGTCCATCGGCACAAGCGGCAGAAACTGCTCGATTGGAGATACAAAGATATCCATTCATTTCCTACAAGCCCAAAACTGATTTCGATCCACTTCATCACATTGGAACTGTGGACGGAACGAAATATAGACACATAATAGACTTAGAAGATTTTTGGGCAAATGCGGCTGATGAATATGATGTGAGAAAAAGACTCTGGTCAAGGTTGCCGTTGGATATGATAAGGATGACAGAACTCTTCCAAGTACCTCATCAACTAGAGGATGATGGAGTGTATGTGCAGTCGGGCTTTGATGAAAGGCAGCCGCTTCCTCCTATCAGATGGTTTGAGCCTGAGCTTGGCGACCTGGCGACTTTCATGAGACCAGTATTCAAATATTCCAGATGGTGGATAGACCAGCAAGTGCAAGCTTTACGGAAGAGGAATGTACAATTCACATATGACTTGATGGGTGAGGCAGAGTCTTGTTCCTCAAATGTCGGTGCATCTCATGGAGGTGAACCAATTGATGTTGCCAACTTGAAAAAGAGAAAAGAAATTGATGACTCTACAAAGCAAAACAAGAAGAAAATAGTAGATGAAGGACCCGCTCAAAAGAAACAGAAATCTAAGCCCCTTCATTCGGCTACATCCAGAAATATAAATGAAATATTGATCATGGAAGAAGAATCATGGGAGCAAGTCAGAATTCCCTTGATAGTTTTGGAAAGAAATATGGAGCCAATGCAATTGGAAGATGATGATCATCCCACTCCTACTGGCACAAAAATTCTGGAGTTGGACAATGACATGGATATCATGGATGGAGAATTTGAAGAGGTAATGATTTCTGCCCTCAAAGGAATTCAGGAAGCCCCATCCATGCAAGAGATTCAGGACATGCAAGAAGTTCAGGATATGCAGGACGTCCAAAATCATCAAGAAGATGGAATTGAACAGTCAACCATCCCAGATTGGCTGAAAGAGAGACTAGAGATAAAGGTGCTAGTAGAGGTACCAGAAGAAGATGATAGCACAGACTTCTTGGCAAGGCTAGTGCAGACTGCCACAAGAAAGCCAGTCAAGAAATTTTCTACCATACAAAGAGATGAAGTTGGTAACCAAACAGTGCATATTGCAGTACCTACAATTGATAAATACCAAGACAAGGTTGCCCCAAATGAATATGCCATCACAACTATTCATATTGGTCCGACAACAAAAGGACAAGAAGTTGAGGACCTAGATAATTTTGTTGCCACCATCAAGTCTAGGTTGGAGAAAGAAGTGGCAAAGAAAAGGGAATATAAAAGGGAGATTGAGCATCTGAAAGAATATATCTAGCATTTAACCAGGCCACTCAATCAAGGTGACCAATCAGCACCTCCACTTCCAAACTCTTCACAGGAACCACTCAAAAGTTTTGAAGAGGAATTGATTACAACCAGAGAAACTAAAGAATGGATGGCAGGAAAGAAAGAAGAGGCAATGGCATTCACAGAGAAGTTGGCATATGTTTATGAGCAAACTTCCTTTCTGCTATCACAAGTTGCAAACTTAGCAGAAACATGGGATGGCCTCCAAGACGTCCAAAATAAAATTATCCCATTTCTTCGAGAGATAAAGGGCATTCCAAAGCAAAGATTGATTGATGAAAAGATTATTGAAACTGGAGCTGCATATGATTTCAGCAACTGGTACTATGCACTGATCTCATGAGGAGAAATCCTAGAAAGAGTAAAGCAAGATGGCACCAAAATTGAAGAGCAAGCAAAGGAGATTTGGAGTAAGATTTTCCAAATGGCTGCAAATGTGCTTGACACAGATATTGTCTGAAGAAAACACTTGTAGCCAGAAAATTTAAAAGATAAAGTTCAAAGGATTTTCTCTACCACTTCCGAGCCAATCATGAACGAAAATTTGACGAAAGCATTCAGCTTCCTGACCGTCTGAGACACTTTCTCGCTGCATGAATCAGAATGGACAATCACCTTTGCAGAATGCACAAGTCTAGATTTGCTGGAGTACAAAGTTAACACGTTGTCGGACATTACCATGGAAAAAGTTAGCATGATCGTGTCCAGGTTCACCGAACATAGTGCTTTGCGAGTGGATAAGGATGCAACTCCTAGTAAATGAGTTCTCTGCAGTTAACTGATTGTTGTTTAGGCAACCCTAATTAGGGTTTAGTTATTTTAAATCTAGGCCGTTAATCTCATTTTGATCTTGGTTGTTCATTGTACTCTGGAGACTCTATATAAACCCCCCCTCTCTCATTTTTCATAGAGGATATAGATAAGAATCACAAGAATACAACATAGGAGATAGGAGATAGAGCATAAGATAATAAGAGAGAGTTTTATGAAATTGTTGCTAAAGACTACTTTGATGATAAAGTTCATAATGCATGAGATGCTTTGAATCCTTTCATTGTCAAATGGTTGCATGGTTGCATATTTCTCTTCCTCGTAAAGTAGATTTGAGGTAGAATTTCATTTGAATGTATGTTAAGGGAATGATAGGTTGATCATAAAGATTAGTGAAACTCTGCTCATACTTTCTTTGGATGGATGATTTCTATTCAATGTGTAAAGTTAGACTAAGTTTTTAATGTGGATGCTTCATTGTTTACTTCGAATGATATTGTTCTATTGATGGTGTTGTTCGTAGTGAAGAAATTTTTAAGCACAAATCCCCAGAAGATTGCACTTGCTTTGTCTAGTTGTCGTATAGCGTGGCGAAACAAAGTATTGTTCTTTGGTTTCACTCAATCCTTATTGTCTCTTGATTTAGTAGGAATAGTGTAGGATTCCTCAACCCTTATTCTTTTTACACTTTATTTATCTAAAATCAAAAATTCAAAAATTCAAAAAAAAACACTACATTTAAGTCTTTGGCTTTCAAAGTAACTTGCTAGAGTAAATCCCTTTGTGTTACTGGCAAAATCACATCATCCACAGAGCTTATCCACACCTAACTTACGAAACATTGGAATTGTTGTATGATCTTTTTAGCAATCTTAGCATACGAGGCAGTTTTTCAAGAGAGGATAGAGTGTCTTTGGATTCTTTATTCTAGAGTGCTTGGTGAGTCATAAAACGCGCATCAACACTCCCCTTGGACACTGGAACTGGAACTCCAAAGCCAAGATTGAGTGTCGGTCCAAGTCACTCAAGTCACCCAAGTCACAAAGTCACGCAAGTTGTCCAAGTCACCCCTGGTGCTCCCCTTGGACACCAGAATCATAACTCTGAAGCCAAGATCTAGTGCATGTCTAAGGTTCCCAAGTCACCCCTGGTGCTCCCCTTTGACAATTGAATTGGAACTTTGAAATCAAGATCCAGTGCATGCCAAGGTCATCCAAGTCGCCCAAGTCGCCCAAGTCGCCCCTAGTGCTCCCCTTGGACACTAGAACTGGAACTCTAAAGCCAAGATCCAGTGCATGTCCAAGTCGCCAAGTCGCCCAGGTCGCCCCTAGTGCTCCCCTTGGACACTGGAACTGGAACTCTAAAGCAAAGATCCAGTGCATGTCCAAGTCGCCAAGTCGCCCAGTTCGTCAAGTTCACCCCTGGTGCTCCCCTTTGACAATGGAATTGGAACTTTGAAATCAAGATCCAGTGCATGCCAAGGTCATCCAAGTCGCCCAAGTCGCCCAAGTCGCCCCTAGTGCTCCCCTTGGACACTAGAATTGGAACTCTAAAGCCAAGATCCAGTGCATGTCCAAGTCGCCAAGTCGCCCAGGTCGCCCCTAGTGCTCCCCTTGGACACTGGAACTGGAACTCTAAAGCCAAGATCCAGTGCATGTCCAAGTCGCCAAGTCGCCCAGTTCGTCAAGTTCGCCCAAGTCGCCCAAGTTGCCAAGTTCGCCAAGTCGCCCAGTTTGCCAAGTTCGCCCAAGACACCCAAGTCACCAAGTTCGCCAAGCCCCTGACGTCAAGATTATATATATATATATATATAGCACCTATCGAGCTCCAGGGTGGGATGGGACTGCCAGTATAGGACAGGACGGGACTGTCGGGATGGGATCGTGGGGGGGCCTCTTGAATGACACCACCCCCTTATATAAGCTATTTGTCCAATTCTAAGACATCGGTAAGATGACACCTCCTGGCTTTCGACTTTTGGACCCATTTTTGGAGCCCAATTTTCGAAGCTGATTTTTGGGGCCCATTTTTGGACCCTGATTTTCGGAGCCGATTTTTGGGACCCATTTTTGGACCTTGATTTTTGGGAACTATTTTTTGAGCCTATTTTTTGGGACTCGATCCAGTCCCACTTTTCAGGGCTTGATTTTTAGAGCCGAGATTTGGGACCCACTTTTGGAGCCCAATTTTTGGAGCCGATTTTTGGCACCCATTTTTGGAGCCAATTTTATGGGACCCATTTTTGGAGCCAATCTTTAGGACCCATTTTCAAAGTCCTAGGTCAAAGGTTCACAATCCAGGGTCAAGGGTTTAGTGTCTATGGTTCGGGGTCCATGTTTGGGGTTTAGGGTCTAGGGTGAAGGGTTCATAGTTTCAAGGTTCAAGGTCTAAGGTTTAGGGTTTAGGGTTTGATTTCAAGGTCTAGGGTCTAAGGTTTAGGGTTCAGGGTTCAAGATGGGGTGGTTCCAGGTTTAGGGTCTGGGGTCCAGAGTTCAGGGTACTGGGTTTAGGGTTTAGGCTCAAGGTTTCAGGTACAGCTTTAGGCTTCGGGGTTCAAGGTTCAATGTTCATGGTTGAAGGTTTAAGTTTAGGGTTTAACATCGAGGGTTGAGAGTCCAGGGTCAACGATTTGAGTTTAGGGTTCGACATCCAATTTTCAAGGTTTTAGGTCTAGCTTTAGGCTCCAAGGTTCGGGGTTCAAGGTTCAATGTTCAGGGTTCAGGGTTTAGAGTTTAGGGTTCAGGGTCCAAGGTTGAGGGTTCAGGGTCAAGGATTCAAGGTCTAGAGTTTAAGGTTCATGGTTAAAGGTCCAAGGTCAAGTGTCTAGGGTTGAGGCTGTAGGTTCTAGGGTTTGGGGTAAGGGTTCAAGGTCCAGGGCTCAAGGTTCAGGTTCAGTGTTTCGGTTTAGGGTTCAGGGTTCAATGTTTTGGTTTAGGGTTCAAGGTTTAGTGTTTTGGTTCAGGGTTGAGGGTTCAAGGTTTAAGGTTCAGCGTTCAAGGTCCAAGTTCAAGGTTCAAGGTCAAGGGTTAAGGGTTTAGGGTCCAAAAATGGGTTTCCAAAATGGGTCCCAAAATTTGGCTCTAAAAATGGGCCCCAAAATCTGGCTCTAAAAATGGGTCTCAAAATTTGGCCCCAAAAATGGGCTCCTAAAACTAGGCTAATAAACGAGTCCTAAAACTCAGGTCCAAAAATGGGTCCAAAGTTGGCCCCCAAAAATCAACTCCACAAATGGGTCCAAAAGAAGTGCTCCGAAGAACAAGCCCCAAAATTTGGGTCCAAAAATGGATCCCAAAATTCAGGTCCAAAAACGGTTCCCAAAAATCTGTCGCAAAATCACTCCAAAAATGGCCTCCAAAAATCGAGCTTAGGGTCCAAGGTTCACGGTTTTGGGTTTTCCTTCAAGGTTCAGTGTCCAAGTTTCAAGGTTCACGGTGGGGGATTCAAGGTTTAGGGTCCACAGTCAAGGGTCAATGGTTCGGGTTTCGAGGTTAGAGTTTATGGTTCATGGTCCAGGTTTAGGGTTCAGGGTTCAAGGTCTTGGGTTAAGGGTTTAGGGTCAATTGTCAAGGGTTCAGAGTCTAGGGTCAAGGGTTCAAGGTCTAGGGTCAAGGTTTCATGGTTTAGGGTTCAAGGACCAAGGTTCAGGTTTCAGGGTTCAATGTTCAAGGTTTTGGGTTCAAGGTCAAGGGTCTAGGCTTTAAGGATTAGGGACCGGGTTTAGGGTTTTAGGACGAGGTTCAAGGGTTCAGGGTTGAGGATTTAAGGTCCACGACCAAGGGTTCATTGTTCAGGGTCTAGTTTCAAGGTTTAGTGTTCAATGTCCAAATTCAGGGTCCATATTTGCAGTTCAAGATTGAGGGTTCAAAGTCCAAGTTTAGGGTTGAAGGTACAGGGTCCAGGGTTCACGGTCAAGGGTCAAGGGTTTAGTGTTTAGGGTTAGGGTTTAGGGTTCAAGGTCCAAGGTCAAGGGTTTGGGGTCCATGGTTCAGGGTCCATATTTAGGGTTTAGGGTCTAGGGTGAAGGGGTCATGGTTTGGGTTTCAAGGTATAAGGTTCAGGGTTTGGTTTTAGGGTCCAAGATCTAAGGTTTAGGGTTCACGGTTTAGGGTGGTGGGTTCCATGTTTAAGGTTTAGGGTACTGGGTTTAGGGTTCGAGGTCCAAGGTTTAGGGTTTTGGGTCACGCTTTAGGCTCCAGAGTTCGGGGTTCAAGGTTGAATGTTCAAGGTCCAAGTTTAGGGTTCAAGGTCTAAGGTCTAGGGTCTAGGGTCTAGGGTTCAAGGTCTAAGGTCAAGATCCAGGGTCCAAGGTCAAGTGTCTAGGGTCGAGGGTGTAGGTTCTAAGAGGGTTCGAGGTCAAGTTTCAATGTTCAGGGTTCTAGGGTTTAGATTTAGGGTTCAGGGTTTAGGGTTCAAGGTTTAGGGTACAAGGTCAAAGTTCAAGGTTCAAGGTCAAGGGTTTGATGTCCATGTTCATGGTTCAAGGTCCAAAAGTGGGTTCCAAAAAAGGTCCCAAAATTTGGCTCCAAAAATGGGTCCTAAACTTTGGCTCTAAAAATTAGGCTCCAAAAATAGGCTCTAAAAACTGGGCTAAAAAACGGGTCCCAAAATCGGTCTCCAAAAATGGGTCCCAAAATTGGGCCTTAAAAATCTGCTTTGAAAATCAAGCTCCAAAAATTGGCTCCACAAATGGGTCCGAAAATTTGACTCCAAAAATGGCCTCCAAAAATCAGGTTCAGATAACGGGTCCAAAAGTGGTGCAGGAACTTGCACCAGTGCGAGCCGTGCAAGAACTTGCACTGGTGCAAAAATGGGGGAGGGGTACTCGCACCGAAGCGAGTGGTGCAAGAACTCGCAGAGGTGAAGAAATGGGGGCGGGGTACTCACACAGGTGTGAGTGGTGCAGGAACTCGCACTGGTGCTAGTGGTGCACATACTCGCATGGTGTAGAAATGGGGGCGGGGTACTCGCAACGGTGCGAGTGGTGCAAGAACTTGCACCAGTGCAGAATTGGGGACGGGGTTCTTGCATCGAGGTGTTTGGTCGTTTTCAACATCATTCTTCTGATTCTTGGGAATCAGACAAATAACTTATATAAGGGGGTAGTTGCATTCGAGGGGCCGAGTCCGGATACTCGCACTAGTGCAAAAATGGAAGCAAGGTGGCTTGGATTGGACCAAATTTTGAAAGCCCACATTTTGGGTGAAAAGTCAGAAATCGAGGTGTTTGACCATTTTCAATGTCATCATACCGATGCTTGGGATTCAGACAAATAGTAGTTGTCTTTTCCAAGACATCTTCTCAGAATCCTTCTAGCTTTGCGATGAATCTAGCAACCAATCGATTGGACTTGTCGAACTCTTGCAAATGAAGATCAAGCGGGAAATATTGAAAGACAAATGAAGGTGAAAACCATAAAAAATTGGCTAACATTGAGCAAAAATGCACCCTACTAGCAAAAGGCGCCCAACCTTTTTGAGCACCAGATGCAACATTTAGGTTTCACAACTCCCAAGAAGTCCTTCTCAGTTACAATCAAGCTCCACAATGAGTCTGTTAGCAAGTTCACCAGAGCAGTCAAATATCCAGCAATGAAGGTTTAACTGGAGCATTTCGTCAAGGGTCACAAAGTGAAAATTGTGTCTCAGAAACACAAAAGCGCCCTTGCAAGCCAGGTGTGCCAAGGAATTTGAGCTTCCTAAAACAGTTCTCAAAGCTTGTGAAGTCAGTCATCCTTTCTGGAATTCTTCCAGCTTCGGGACAGATTCACATCCAGTGCACGAGAATCATCAATCACCAGCAACTATAGATCGAAGTATAGGAGGTCAAATTGCAAGAGTTTGAAAATCATCAGTCTGGCAAACAGAAGCACCTTATCTCAAGAAGGTGACTAGAAATTTGAGCCATCAAAACCACTTTTCAGGCTTCGCAACTTCCAAGAACATCTCATATTTGATCATGCTCTGCAATGAATCTGTCAGCAAAACCTCGGGATCAATCAGACGTCTGGAATCAAGTGTCAAATAGAGGCAACTTAAGAAAAGAAATTTTGAAAATCTTCAAAAATATTCTAACAATGGCAAGGTGGCGTCCAAGTCAACTCCAGTTACAGATTTTGAAGACTTTCTCTTCCTCAAGACGTCCCAAAATTTGGGGAATACTTCCAATTAACTGCCAATCATGCCAAATAACTCTTTGATCAAGGTTTGGACACCCTAACTGATACTTCCACGTCCAAAGCCTATTTATCAAGCATTTGGGCGTCCTTTCTCATTATTTTTGTAGGTTGACTCCAAATGCCAAACACAAAATTTTATTCTCTACGGCATTTGAAGAATCAAACAAGGAGGGTTTTCAACATTCTTCGTATTTTCAAGAACAAGTTGCACAGAAGGACATCTTTCTAGAATTCATATCTCTAAACATCATTTTTCAAAGGTAGCAATTCATATTCTTCAGCTTCTAGCATTCTAGGTTCTCTTCTTTTTCAATCTTCTCTTAGATTGAAATTTTTTCCCACAATTTCTTCTTCTTATGTCTTAGGTTTTCCTGCATGTTCGAGAAAAGTCAATCTTTTCATAGATCTGACCTTCTGGGTTCATTTTGCACAAGATTGGCAACAAAACCCACATGCCAGATTCTCTATAAAAGATGCCATGTTGCCTCTAGTTTTTAGGGTTTCTGAAAATCATCTATTTTCAGAAATTGACATTCTGGATCTACTTAGCACACAGGCGCCTACAAAACCCATGTGTTAGAATTTCTCCGAGAAAAATTTGCCTCACTGCCTCTACCTCTGAGGGGTTCTTGCATGTTGGTGAAAAAGTCATTTTTTTCGAAAATCTAGCATTCTAGGTCCATTCAAAAAGATATTCTCAACAAAACCCATGTCTCAGAATTTTTCGTAAAAACTATCTCTCGATGAAGCTATTTTAAGCCTCTATGAAAAAAGTTGTTCAAACATAGCAATGTGCCCAATCATTCTTTCAATTTTATAGTATGCAATTCTCTCAAGTTGAATTCAAGACCAAATTGGTCTTGATTCACGATTTCATGAAAACACTCGACAACGATTTGCATCAAGTGCATCTAGTGGTTGATTTGGATAAATTGATAGGTGTAGACATCATCACACTCCACAACTTTGAACAATCCGGGTTACTTGAGGTAGCCTCTTTCCCCATCTTGACACAGAATATTGAATTTGTAATCGCTTGTGTAAAGCATTACAACCCCACTTCACGGGAAATCCAGTAAGTAGATGGGCGAACAATTTGTAGCCTCAAGCCAAAGGACATAGAAAGGTGTTTTGCTATCCCACCATGTGCAAACAACTTGATTGTGTCGGTTGAAGAATGTGAAAAGGCGTTTAACACGCGAAAGGAACAATGTCAGAAAAGAATGGCAGAAAGGTGGCTCAAGCAGAAACGAAACAATTTTCCCAAGAACATTGGACGTGGGGAATTCAGGGATGAGTATGCAATCATGATTACTCTACTCAACCATGTCACGGGTCAAGTAAAAGTGCACAAGTTTCAGCCATGGATGTATTACACCATGTCTCAACTAGTCAACAACAAATAACATTACAATTGGCCTACTTTGATTAGTGACAATCTTCACAACCAGATGATAGGATTCTTCAAAGCTCACGAATTCCATATGGTTTCATATCTCGTATATTTGATAGCCTTTCAATGCCAATCTAGAGGGTTGAATACCGTTGGAACTCTAGCTGTGCAACCAGTTCATAAGCATTTCTCGCAGCTTGAATTTTCACAATCAGAATGACACTCCAAGCGGGTAAATGACTTGTTCCTGATGCACATAGTAAGGGATCCTCATCACGAGTTACATATACACATTTCACTAGAATCCAGATTGGCAATGGTAGATTGGGTCAATTGGTTCATCCAATTATCCACATTTACCTACATTTGCGTATATGGTTTCTCAAGAAATCCAGCCATGTTACCCCATTATCCATTAGATAAGGTGGTATTCATGGAGTTCCTAAGGAAGTTGCACGAGGTACGCACTTTTTTGCATAATAAATGCAAATTTGTTGCCAACTTTCCTTTTGAGATGGGTATTTACAGGTGCAAATCAGCAACTGACGCCAAGTCAATGAGCAATGAAATGATGAAGCTTAATCTTAAGTTTCTCATAGAAGAGCGCTCATATGATCCTTGGGGTCTTTTGGCAGCTCGCCTTGGTGGCCATTCTTCACATAAATCTACCATGGAGGATTATCAGTTTAGCTATAAAGATGAGTTCGAAGTGCGTAAGCGCAATTACAACAGATTCACTCTCCCACAGATCGCTGATTTTTTATCAAAGGATGTGGAAGGTTTATTAGATGATGATGGTGAAGTCATACTTCCCACATATTTCAGATATCAAATTGACTTGCAACCACTTCGATTTGTTGATTGGTATGCCAAAGAGAGCACCTCCATCGAGGAAAGGACAAGCAAGGTTGTAAGGCACAGAAGGCTATTCCTAGATAGCAAGAGGACGCGGAAGGTAGTTACTCCAATTACAGAGCTGCCACTGGTTACCACCACACTACCTTCCACTTCTAAGTGGAAACCCAAAGTGAAAGTGATGCTTCATCCTCCAAAGGGTTCAAAGAACAGCAGAATGTCAAGGCATTCGAGGGAAAAGATGAAAGTTGCTGATATAAATCAGCAAGAAAAACAAATGCACACAACCAAATATACAGTGGAAGTAGTGCCGAAAGTAGAAGTAGAGCCTCTTATTTCGTCACCACCGCAGCCGTCTCCAATTCATATTGACTTAGAGCCCGATTCGCTAATTCATGACATCTCCACACCAGCTCACTCATCAAGGGTTGATGAGATGAGAACTAATCCTCCCAACAAAGTTAGTTGAGACTCTTCGACTTGGCTTGAGAGCATCTTGGGTAGGACAAGAAGAAAGCCTTCTTACCAATTGGACTTTGCAAAGTTTGACAATGTCTACCAAGACACATCTGATAAGAAACTCAAGAAGCAAGTCCACGTGGAGAAGAACACTGAAAATGAGGTGGTCATCGAGATTGCAACACCACCAGTTGACAAGGATGCCAACGAGGTTGAGGCCAATGATTTCACATTGGTCAAAGCCAATAGAAGTACATGACAAGCTGATGTAAACCTCTTCGAGGTTGCGACAGTTAGTTTGAAGGAAATAGTGCTCAAAGATGGTGAAGACAAGGCAGCCCTCAAGACTGAAAATCAGTAGTTGCGGCAATACATCTCCAACCTCCTTCATGGTACTTCACACGTCACCACCTTGCTTCCACAAATGCTAGAATTACCTGCAAAACAAAATCAACTAAGCTAGTTGGTTGTTTATGGGAAACACCTGAGAGATTGGGTGGAAGAGTTCGTCGCCAAGGGTCGGTTCATACTTGCAGAGTTGTACCAATTGAGAACAATGCCCACGACCTTCACTCATAAATCCAAGAATTAGAGCAAAGCATAGCAGAAAAGAAGACTTGAGATGAGATTACCATTTTAGACTTGAGAATGGCATATTATTTAGTCACTGCTAAGGAGAACAAGTAGAGGCTTTTCACTTGGAAAGAACAACTTGTCTACAAGGCAAAAGCTTACGATACAATCTTTGTAGAATTGGCTAAGTGCAGAAAAAAGGTGACAAGTGCTCTTAGGTTCGTAATAACATTGGTGACATCTATTCCTTGCCAATACCAGTGTGAAGATGGTGAGTACATTGAGCTTGTTGCAGTATAGACAAAATTTCAGGACCTCATCCATAGTATTTTCAGCGGTGGCCCTGTTGATTGCAAGTTGAGTCAAGTTGCAGCCATGTCAACGGAATTTGATGAAGCAGCTGAAAGGATAAGGGATTTTCAGAATCAAATTAAGGATGGTGAAGTGATGTTGTAGATGCATGACATCATTCAAAAGAGTATCAGTTGTCCAAACACAGAAGTAGTTAACAACTTCTTGGAGGACTTGATTGCTCAAGTTGTTGACGAAGAGTGAACTACCAATTGGGACATGCATTTACCTCCAAAGATAGGATTTAAAACAACAGTTAAACTTGACGCCTTTTCCAAGTTAATTGACTATCCACCTTTCATGCATGTCTATCTTTGGAGACACCTATTGTACAATTGGAGTTAGTTTTAGTTTTAGAATCAGTTAACTGTTAGTTACCTTTGTTTAGACATAGGAATAAATCTTGCAGATTGGCAAGAACTGTTTGTTAACACAAGGAGATTTTAGGGTTCCCTACTATTGTGTTTGTCTACAAATAAAAACAACCTTGCTCATTGTATTTTAACCGTTATTACTATAACAAAATTGCTGAGCCTTAGTGCCTTCAAAATCTTTGCTAGTCAATATCTATTCACTTTGTTCAATGTATTTTGGTTGATCATATGTTGTATGTTTGTCTTCTTCATACAATTTGCTGTCCCAAACGTGTATTTGCTTGAAAAATCTAAGAACCCCTCATTCAAGTCACAACCCAAACAAGACCAACAAAGAAGAGATAATAAAGAAAGAGCATGCTACTTTTGCAAAGAACCATGGATTATGGGACACCAATGCCATAACAAGGAAGTAATCAAACAAAGGGAAGGATTAATGAAGAGAGGTTTATGTTTCAAAGGCAAAGAGCCTTGGGGACAAGACCACCAATACAAGAAGGGACAAATACATAAAATAGAAGAAGCATCGAATGAAGAGACAAGAGAAACTCCTACCAAAAGGGCAAATCATAATGACCCTTGACTAGAATAAGAAATAAACTATGGTATGTAATATTTTCAATATAAGTTAATAAGTCATTTCCCTTGCAAGAACATCCTTTGAGGATAATATGTAATATTACATTACAACGATGAATGCATATAAGAATTGGGATGGATATACCCAAATAGGGTATCCATAAGGCCTAGGCAGAGCCAAGGTTTTTCCAAGGATCTTAAGGATGGATACACCAAAATATAGGGTATCCATAAGGCCTGTGAAGTGGAAACTCGCTTCCAGGATTATAAGGCTGGATACACTTAAGAATGAGGTATCTAGAAGGCCTGGGAAGAGGTGTTACAACCTTTTCTCGGGATTATAAGGTTGGATACACTTAAAAATAAAATATCCAGAAGGCTTGGAAAGAGATTAAGTACAACAAAATGTTACAATCTTTTCTAGGATTATAATGTTGGGTATACTTAAAAATAAGATATCTAGAAGGCCTGGAAAGAGATTAAGTACAACAAAATATTACAATCTTTTCCAAGATTATAAGGTTGGGTATACTTAAGAATGAGGTATCCAAAAGGCCTAAAAAGAGATTAAGTGTAACAAAATGTTACAATCTTTTCCTAGGATAAGACAGGTATACCAGACAAGAATATCAAGAGATTGAGAACATTAAGGAAAAAAGTTATAAGTTGTTTGAGGACAAGCAAATTAGGGAGGGGAGGACTGCCATGTCCCTGAAACTACAATGCTAAAAGCCCTAACATTGAAATACACATGATTAAATCAAATGAATAACAAGATGCAAATTAAAATTACAAAAGAGAATATTATCAATTTAACACTCTTATAATTACCATTATCATAAGATAATATGGTAATTATAAATATATATATAAATATTAAAATATAGATACTAACAACTTAATAAATATTAAAAATATTAATATTAGCAATTCAAATATATGAAATTGATATAAAATAATAAAGGCAATTCATAGATAATACTAGGATAAGAAGTATATACTATCTAATAAATATTATAATCATCAAATATAAATAATAAATATGACCATAAAGCCGATAAGGGCGTGGTTCGGTGGTCAAGTCACTTGGTTGTAGCGACGGCCACCAAGGTTCAAACCCTCACTAGGCCAAAGTGCAAAGTGCTCGCAGGCCTTGTGCCTTCGCTGGGCCAATGTGCTCAGGGGTTTGGTTGTTTCTTGTGGTTTCTTGTAACCAGTTCATAGCTCCGATCAAAAGCATTTACCCCTAATAATATGGGTGCATTACACCTTTTATTCTTTAAAAAAAAAAAATATGATCATAAAATATATTATAGAACATTACATCCCATGACTTAAGTAAATCAAGCTTCACAAAGGAGAGCCGAAATTAGTAAAGACAGCAGATTATTTTAACAGTTAGCATATATGAAGAGTCGTCCCTTTTCAAGAAAATCGCCCATTGAGGCGTGAGGGATATTAAAGGGGATTACGATGTGTGAAGAAAGTAGGGAGGCTAGAACAGAAGAATTTTGACTCTCAAACGGGAAGATTATTTGAAGTCTTCAACCCTATTCAAAGCTTGTGTGGCATTTAAAACCCGCCACAATTCTTTTTAGAAAGGTGGAAACTTACTCAAGGAGTTGATGGTAACGTGGAGGCCATAAGACATTAAAGAAGCCGCTGCTTATGCTTTGGGAACTTCGACTCATCCTTAGGACTACCACACACTCACCAAGGCTCTATTGCAATATCTTTTCTCTTCAAGACAAGGGAATTCTCAATAATAGCAGACCAGTGCTCGAGGGAGTCGATCAGCCACTAATTCAGTGGTAAGTTTAAATAGCCCAACTTAAACTACTATCAAGGAATCGGTACAAGGAGTACTCAAAACACAGTTGGGCCCTAAAATTGACATCGATCAGAATTACATATCCTTCTTAAAGATTTAATGTGCTCTTAGGGAGCCTCTAACCATTTGGATACAAGCTACGTAGATAATTAGCCAATATCAAATACAACACCTTACTTACATTGCATGCGCACAAGGTTAAACTCGGAAACAACACTCAATTAGAGACCTCAGCCAATTACATCCTCATCACCTTGGTCTAGGGTGATAAAAGCCGAGATACCAACCCTACCACATTCTCCATCTCCCCGTCTAGAGGCCGTTACCCCATTCATACTTCTTTACAGAATTGTGATCAAGCAGTAGCATTCTTACATGATCAAACCCTTAAACTAATATTAATCATCAAAGTTAACCAAAGGAGCAACATTTTATATATCTCTCAAGCTTAATGTTTATTGGCGAATTGGATCTCATTATCTATAGGTATAAAGGAAAACTTAAAGACCAATTGGATAGGGGACATTACACCAGTGAGACTTTTCCAATGAGGCATAAACTATAGCCAGTGAGGCATTTTGATAAGCCAGTGAGACATTTTACGAGTGGTTTTTCATCCCTATGAGGGCTTTCCACTCATGAAAAACATTGTGTTATGATTCTATTGTGGATGCTTTTTGGTCTTGCTATTTCCTTTTTTACATTGTAGCATTTGAGTTTACATGGTGTTTAAGAATCTGAAGTTTGGTTATCACATATGATTATACTCTTGAAGCTGAACATTTATTGTTTTCAAAGAGTTTAAGTGTTTTGAAGAATCATTAAGTTGAAATTGATTATTGAAACACTAATTCACCCCCCTCTCAGTGTTTCCCGTACTCCAACATTGGATACTTGAACCAGTGTCACCTTCTCTGAGCTTCTCACTATCGCTCGATTCCATGTCCTCCAACTTTCAACTTCAATTCATTAAGACTCTGAGATCTTACAAGCAAGATATATCAAGATTTAGCACATTCTATCGACTCTGGTTCATAAATCTCATCCCTGCCAACTTGCTAATTGATGGTGGCATTAATGTTAGTTGTCTCTTCGAAAGCCACACGAGTCATGTCAGCTAGGTAAGAAATACTTTTTCATTGTGTCAAAAAGAATTTACTTACACTCTCGTCGATATCTTGTTCTCCCTTCGACATTCTTGTGTTGTTTCCTTTTTGAAGTTTCGAAGAGACATGTGATTACTTCTCTTCGATATCATATGGTCCTTCCAAAAACTTTATCTTGGGTTTTACCGCTTTTCTTATATTCTTCTTTGTTATCAAAGTTTTGGAGAGACTTGCAACCATCTCCCTTCGATATTTCAATGTCCCTTCGAAAATCATCTCCCTTTTGTTTATTGGAGTTTCAGAGAGACTTTTATTCATGTCTCCCCGATGCGAGCTTCTCTCTTCGATGTTTCTTGCCTTTATTCATTATTTCGGAGTTTCGAAGAGACATGAAATAAATGAGGAAATTTTTGACTAATTTCATTATAGTCCTCCCATATAGCACTGTCCTCTACATACTGGTCCCACTGGACCTTGCACTTGTGACCTCCCTGTTACACAAGTGTAGCCTGCGTGTTTCGAGCACTCTGAGAGGCTTGATCATTACCACCCTTGGGTCCTATACTTGTAGAGCATTCCAATCAAGTATGTGATTAACACCTGTTATATACTTTTTAAGATAAACACATGAAACACATTGTGCATTTGAGCAAAAGTTGGTGGTAGAGCAATTATGTAGGCAACCGGGTTATCACTTTGAAAAATTCGGAGGGACCCACATATCTAGGAGCTAGTTTGAATGACTTTCCAAACTTTATAGAACTCTTCTAGGGTTCGACTCTCAAAAGTACTTTTTCTCCTATTGAGAAATGTCTCGATATACGCTTAGCATCAACATAGCTTTTTTGCCTATCATTCGCCTCCGATAATCCCTTCTTGATCTGCTCTTCCATTTCTGACAACATTTCCAGACCAAGGCTAATCCTATCTTCTAGCTTATCCCAACTTATAGGAGTTCAAAACTTTTTTTTGTATAATGCTTCAAATGGATCCATCTTTATTGCGGAATGATAGAAATTGTTGTAAGCAAATTCTACAAACAGAAGATAATCCTCCCACTTGTATTGCTGATCCATGCAATACATCCTCATCAAATCCTTCAAAACTTGGTTTACCCTTTCCATCTGACCATCTATCTCAAGGTGATAAGTTGAGCTTATATTCAATTGAGTTCCTAGTGAAGAAAATAAGGTTTGCCAAAACTTTGATGTCATGCGCGCATCCCTATCTGAGATGATCTTTTCAAAAACTCCATGCAACCTAAACACTTCCTAAACAAACTTACGGGCTATGACTGGTGCTCCATCTGTCAAATTCCTAGGAATGAAATAACCCACTTTGGTGAGTCTATCAACCACTACCAGAATAGAATTATGCCTATTTCTAGATATAGGAAGGGCTTGTACAAAATCCATACTGATGATCTACCACTTCCACTTTGGAATTTCATGAGGATATAGAAGTCCTGTCGAGTGATGATGTTTTGCTTTCACCCTATAGCATTCTAGACATCCGGCTACAAATCTTGCAGTATCCCTCTTCATTCCTTCCCAAAAATATAGTGGTTTCACATCCGCTAGAAGTTTTGTCACTCCAAGACATCCTAAATATGGTGCAAAATGAACTTCTTTCCACACGATATTCTTAACTCCTCGGAGTTCGGAATGTACATTCTTCCCCTAAACCACTTTTTGAAAACAAAACACCACTTAGCATACCAACCTAAAACATTATTAGATCACCACCAATGGTCTTACAAGACCTTATTCAAAACAAAAATTGACACCCCTAAAACCTATGATACCACAAAACTTAGAATTTCAGTTGGTGCTCCTGCACCATACACCCGGAAAGGAGAAATTTCATCCTCCTGATGAAATAAGGTCTTCAACTGTCCTATGTTTTGCAATGTCTTCTCCAAACATCTAGGTTCCTTCTTCTTCAGGAAGTCCAAGCCACTTGACCAAATGCTCCTGATAAACTTTTCTCCTTGTTCTCTTCACCTCCCTTGAATCTAG
>VDFB02281492.1:516105544-516122901 GCA_007258455.2 Sequoia sempervirens
ATTAAATAATCTAAATTATTTAATTAATTCATTTTATCCTTTTATGTCCTCTTTTGATCAATTAAATAATTTTTTATTTATTTATGCCATTAATATCTTTGACTTCTATAATTAAATAAATTTATATTTATTTAATTATTTGTCACTTTCCACTATACTTAAATAATTATTTAATTATTTAATTATTCACTTTTAGCTTTTTTTGTCACAACTTAAATTTTATTTAATTAAATGACTCATCTTTTTTCTCACTTTTTGAATTAAATTTCTATTTAATCAAAAAGTTAATTTTCCTTTTCCTCTTGCATTTAAATAATGTTTTCATTATTTGAAAATACAATTTCCCTCTCAAACTGAAGTGATTTTTGTAAAAATCAGTCAATTTCCCCATTCTTATGTCAAACTCGTGTCTATCTTATCTCATCTTGTCTAATTTCATCCATTGATCGAAATAAAAATCATTTAATCTCAATCGTCCATTTCGTATTTGACTCTCTATAAAAGGATGTTGTCACTATCATTTTGAGAATCTAGAATAGATATGCTACCATGATGCTATTGATAATAAGCTTTGATATCTTGCTTTGTCTTAGTCATAGGCTTGTTAGTGCATACTTATAATTTGAGGGCATTAATTAGTTACAACAAAATGGAGAAGGGCTATGGAGGTCAGCCAATGGACGCATGAACCTGGTAACATTGTTTCATTTTATTTATGTTTATGTTTCCTTTGTTCTTCGTAGTTGATTGGGGTTTTTGTGTTTAATGATCTTAATATGTTAATCTTAAATCTTAAATTCCTAATCACATATGGTGAACCCGATGTAAATGTCTTTTCAAATCACAAATCATTTTATCAACAAATTGTGTAATGAAGCTCTTGATGGACTGCATATTGTGCAAGTAGGTAAGAATATCGGCACAATGTCATGCAGCTTGTGAGAATACAAGAGCCATCATCTCTGCCACAACTAAATGTTTATAATTGTAGGAGGAGCCTGTCGACTCAAGTTCGCATGTCAAAGACTTAAAATGAAAACTTGTAGACATGCAAATCAACATTATGCATCTAAATTTGATCAATTAATATCATTTCTCCTATTAATCAAATAAATAAATTTATTCGATTAATTCACTAATGTTCATCATGTTTGATTAAATAAATCAATTTATTTAATCAAATACCTTAAAGTCCTCTCATTTGATTTAATAAATTAAATTATTTAAATCAAATGTCAAATGCCCTAATTCCTCCAAGTTAATAAAATTTGGATTAGTTAACTCCTAATCCTAATTACCCATTCTCTAACTTTTAACTCCCCAAGAGTTAAATCAACCCCTAATTAACTAACCCACTTGCACATGAAAATTAATTCTTTTAATCAACTAATTATCTCATTTTCCCTCACAAAAGCATATTCCTGGGAATATCCCTCCCAACTACCTCCTAATTCATTTTCCCTCCAAAACCTCTTACACATTCATTAACTCCTCTTACATCCTCATTTATTCTTCTTACACCCTCTCACATCTTCAACCACATGCATTTACTTCTCTTCCATCCTCTTAACTATGCACATTCTCCAAAATGTGTTCCACCTTCATCCATTAGCCATGTGACAAGTGTCACAATCTCATTGGATCTCCTTTAGTCCCACATTCCTCCAATCTCTCCATTCTTCAACCCTTCAACCTATAAATAGAATCCACTTCTACTTGAAATCTATTTACTATCTTATGAATTTTCACTATAGGCACTTGCATCTTCTTCACATTTGAAGCTTATCAAAGGAGTGGGAAAGGGCATCCTTTCCGCATCAAAGGAGCACCACTCCCACTATGGGATAGAGTTTTATCTTGCTTTCTTATTCTTTCACTTAGTTTATTTGATTTCTTATTTCCTTGTTTGCATATGTAGCATGATCAAGTATCTCATAGGGATGCTTGTTTTGGTTTGCTTAAGTTTACTAACAATGCTAATGGTTGTTTGTTTTTGAGCAAGTACAGAAAAAGCATCCACATTTTGTCACCCATTGTGGGGCTTGAACCCACATTCACCTTCACAGAATCCAATTTTGTGCTTGTCTGATTGAAAATTGAGCTACTTTTGTGATGATTTAATTTGATTGATGAAAGAAAGCTAGCTATTTTCTGTTAAAAAAGAGGCATTGCTTTGTATTATGATAGGCATATAAAATCATGCTTTCATTTTTTGTGTCTAGCAAGCAGCCACAGTCATAATTTCCTTTATTTTTGTATTTAGTTGATAACTACAGTCATTTTCGTGACTTGGATTCATGAAAACTCAACTTGTTTTTTGAAACAAGAAATAACATCGATTTATTATATGATAAATTTGTTACAGATTGTATTTTCCATAACTATGATTTCATGGTATATATGTTGTTTCAGATATGGTTTTTTTTTTGTCTTTTATGGTCTGTCAACATTGACATGACGTTCTTTGTACTTTTCTCTAATGGTTAAGTTTTGATTTAGAAAACTACATTGGAACCTTGAACTGCAAAGCTTTCGGTGGAGACTTGCCTATGCATTCTCATTATGTTATTCTTAAATGAACAACCTCCATCGACTGTAGGCACCCTCATCCTCACATCTAAAATTCAAAGCTTCATAGCACGATGCTATTTGAAGGAGAAATTTGTGCCACAAAAATTTTTTTTTGCAAGTCACAACCTCATTTACCATTCCATCGACTTGCTTTTGAAATGGAGAAAAAAATAGTATATGCGTAGGCATGTCCTCTATTTTCAACATATATTTTCCTGTGTCCATTTCATGGCCTTATTCCCAAGCATTTCCTCTATATATGTGTAGGTGTGTTTTCAATATTGTATTTATTTTGCACATTCCAGATTGTCCTTTCCATTTCCCTCAATCACCACCATTCGTTCTTGCCATCACAACAAATTTTTCTGTCAATTTCATACATTCCATATATTTCATAAATTAATCTCTTCTTAAGAGCCTACAAAACAGAATCATAAGGTGTTTTCCCAAGCATTAAATGTTGGTGAGGTAGAGATCTTGGTCTCAACGACTCAAGCGTAGCTATTAACTATGCCTATTCCCATGTTTAAGCTTATAAAATTTACATAGCTCTGTCAATGAGGATGTGAGAATGAATCTGTTTCAACATATCTTGCAAACATTGCATTCCATGAGATGACATCACCTTGAGAAAATATGGGATGCGCTCCACGATTTTTGGTTAGAATAGTTGTTTGGAGTTTAAGAAGATTTAATCCTCTTTATCTCATAAATCTGGGCGGCCAAATGACTATGGTTGCGCCCATTACAATGCAAAAATTCTTTAAAATGATGTATTAACCTGGTTGCAACTTGCCAAATTGGAGAAGTGAAAGGTCAATAAGAATAAATGTCTCCCATTGTGTTTGGCAGCATTGAATGAGCAAAAGAGATCTTTGTTTGTTGTCTTTTGTGCGTGATTGAGATCTTTGTTCATTGTCTTTTGCAGAGAAACAATATTTGTGAATTTATACTATCATCTTTTGTGTGTGATTGAGTAAATCTCAAGGTTCTCTTTTTTTTACAAATATTTATACTGCAGGTTGTGGTTGCAATATTTCAGTGATAATGAGTGTGTCCATTTGCATTTAATAATCAAATGGTTACCATTTATTGTTTTTGTGTTTCTAGGAAGCAGGCCATGTGAAAGGATGAGGCATCCATCCCCACGCTGATATCCCAAATCAAGCTTTGGTGCTCAAAATAAATGATACGTGTCATCAAGTATTTCTTTGTTTGTTGTGCAAATAAAGTCATAAATGAATGCATGCACCATAAAAAAAATTGTTGTTCAAATAAACCTCCAGCTTTGTGCACCATCAACCTTTGTTTTGTTTCTTTGATGAGATAGCTCTACCAATCAATCTTGTTGCTTCTTTGAGATGCCATCTCAATTTGTCATAATCGCCTTTTTGTATATGGTCAATGCTTTATGGTTGCTCATATTAGTAATAACGCACTTAGTATTAAAGACATTTTAGTGTCTTTTGTAACTACTTCAACATATTGCCTTCTAAAATGAAATGAAATCAAAGATCTTAGTCTTTTGTTGGTTTGATTTTAGTAATCTTATTTTGACTTCTAATGTTTTAGTGTCTTTTGTAACTAATTAATCTTAGTCTTTTGATGACCTCTCGTTATTTGGATTTTCATAGGGGGTGGTTCTATTGATGTTTATGATGGGCATTAAGGCTACAAAGCTGCAAATTTCATCACAAAGAACTATATGAGAATGACACACTTTTACAAATCAATAAAGTCTTCCTAAAAGTGCATTAACGAAGAAAAAATTGTCTTGATTTATGCATTAAAACTAAAGAATTTTACATGTCTTTAGATTTTTTTTTAAGATATAGTCATCACATCATATAGGCATGTCATTTGAAGGGCAGAAGTTTCTTGCATCAACAAACAATGGTGGTCTCTTTCACATGGGGATCAAATCCAAGCAGATTTGAGTTGAAGAATTGAACTTAAACTTGACAAAATCATTTTTTAACGCTTATTGTAATAGCTTGAAGCATCCATTTCCCACTTTCATTTTCTATTTTAGGACAACTCACTTCATCTTTGGGCTTAAAAATTAACCCTCAACTCAATCTTTATCAAAGTTGGATTAAAATTGAACATTAGAAACTTACTAGACATTGTTTTTTGGGTTAAAATTGAACAAGGAAAACTCACACTTAGTTTTCGGTGCTTAAAACGAATCCATCTTTAATTTTGGATTAAAAAGAACTTGTGCCTTCATTGTTTTGTGATTTTTTGCAATTTGTGTTACTTGAATGCGTATGCACTTCTCGCGCACCACTCGATGATCTTGAGATTCAAAAGCATTTTTTCACATTGGTTGTCTAAAATCACCCACACATTTCAATTTGGATCTAAAATTGAACAATCATGCGAGCATGAAGGAAAGGCATTGTGTGTGCTCCCTCCTAGTGATTTACACAATCTAGGTGGTCGAACTACAAATGTACTTCTTTCCTTTGTTTATCTTTAGAGGGCATGCCTCCCCGCTTCGAAAGGAGGGAATGACCCAAGTGGTAATGAGCTAAAGCCAACCTCTTCCAAACTGCTATATAAATTTGTGATTACAAGGAAAGTTTGTAATCAACAAGAAGTGGTACATGATAGCTCTCCCCTAGTATCTTTATGATGCATAAAGCCCTTGTTCTAAGGGTTGGGAGACCTCTTGGTAGAGTTTATCATAGTATCCCCTGAATCAAATGCCCTTACTACAACCCTTTGTTTAAAGATCAAAATCCTTAATATTTGTTGGTGCAAGAACGATCATTTTGAAGCCACCTCACATTTGTACTATCCAAAATAGAAATAGAAAAATTCTTTGAGGTCTCTGGATCTTTAGGATTTGAGATTTGGTGGTCTCGAGAAGTGTGTGCCATGGAGGGGAGCCAGTGTCGTCAAATCTCTAACTATTTGCTTTTTCTTAGTGTTTGGAGAAATCCAAGTGGGGACTCAACAAGTATAGCCATTTCTAACCTAGGGTTGTGCAATTTGTGAGCTAGTCAAATACCTTGCTTGGATCTCAAACTTTGAAACAAACATTAAACAAGTCATCAAAATTTTAAACCCTTTGGAAAGAGCAAATATCCTTGAAGGGTCTAATTATTACTACTTGTCCCTATGGATTCTATCCTTAAAGGCTTCTAAATATTTGGGCCCATATCTCAATTTTCTCTCTCCAAAGTCAACCTAGGGAAACAATGGCCTTGACTCTTTGATTTTCACATAATGGACCTTGTGGAATGAAAAGAGCTAAGACATAGACATTTAGTTTGAAATTTAAACAAGATAAGTGGATGTGGTAAAAGCAATTCATTAACCAAGATTAAATCAATTGAACCCCACACATGTGTTTGTTATCTTCTGTCTTATGGTCTTCCAAGCAAAACATTGGTCTTTTGGTTTGAACTACTGATAGGGTAAAGCATGTTCTTCACTATCTTGGTATTGAAAACAAGGTCCCTCTTAAGTTCATTTAGGATCAAATCAAACACTTCATCCATCCCAAAAATCTATCATCTCCACCCCACAAACAACTTTTAGAGCTTTGGAAAAAATCAAAATTCTAGACTTGGGTAAATCATCAAACCAAATCAAAATCACCTTGTTTGGTTAGGAGTGTGAGAATGCATCCTTTCTCATACCTCTAGTTAAATTAGCACCCCTTTGAACAAGTTTGTCCTAAGATCACATGTCCATCTAAGGATTCACAAGTTCATTATACAATCAAAACAATCAAAATCAAAACCTAAGTCTAGTATTGACCAAAGTTCTTAAAATTTCAAAGACCCATATCAATCACCCTTTCATCTTTTATCTCATCATTGGTCCTAAATCCCTTAGAGGTCAGCAAGGTCAAAACACAAGAAGAACATGCAATATAAACTTGATTCATGCATCATGAGTAATCTAAATCAACCAAACTATCAAAGACTTACAATTCCAATTGATTATCAAAACTCACATTTATACAATCCATACATGGGATCATTATCTCCTACAAACCTCAATGGTACAACAAATGTGAGTATGCCCAATCTAAATTTTGGAACACTTTTCCCTATGGTAGATTTAAATCAAATTAAAAACTTACAAATCTATCAACCAAATGATCAATACATGAGTCTTCAACAAAACAACATTATCCCATCCAATCCATACATGCTAAATGTGAATATACCAAGTACAAACTTATCAAACATGAATGTATAAAATACACACTTGGTGAGCTATGGGATAGATACATTGCAAATCAAACCAATGTTGTTCAAAATCCAAGCAACATAGTGACAACTCAATATATTGATCCAAGTCAAGGTAACCTCATGCAAAATAAAAGTTACCCAAATCAAAGCAATATGTTTTATGTTGTGCCTATAGCACACATGCCCCATTTGGAACGAGGGCCCTCTCTCTTTGCTTTGTCGGGTCACTTTCACCTTCGCCTCATTTTGTGTGCCCCCTTTTTGAGTCCTAAGTGGTCAAGGAGTCCTAGATCTACCATCTTAAGTTGACCAAGTTTCACCACCTTCAAAAATTTAAAGCCTTTAGCCTATGTGGAGTTCCTTTGGCAGTTTTCCTTGAAACTTCAAAACTATCGTCCTTTGCCTATTGTGGGTCGGCACATGCGGGCCGCCCTATGCAGACTTTTTTCTTAACTTCATCATCCCTATAATGGAAAAGTCGGTACATCCTCTTGATTTGTAGGATTTGTGGCCATTATCGCCGTCTCCTTCATCGACTGACCAAACGACTAATGTTGGGGTGTCGGCCACCCTGCAAACCCCGTCGTTCCCGCCACCGGTTCTTTTGAATTGCACACCCACCAACTTTGCCTGCCTCTGTACTGGAATTAATTATAGACATTTAATGACTAAAATTCTATAAATAGTTTCTCTGATGGGTCATTTTCACTGACATTCCTTCTAAAAATTTGTTAGAGCTCCTCCTGCCTCTACAACCTCCGTGTCTGTAAGATCTCACTGTCATTTGAGCTCTTCCGCCTCCGTGCCTACGAGATCTCACTGTCATTCGAGCGTTGCCGCCTTCAATTTGTGCACATATTCTTGCAAAGTATCTAGGTGAGTCTTTCGCAACCACCCGTTTTATGGTTTTTCCTTCATTTTTTTGAATTCATTGAAATCTTAAGAAGATAAAACCTTTAAAACTAGTTAGACAACCTCATAGTGCACAAAACCCATAAGTTAGAATTTGAAAATCTATCCTTGAGGTCCATGCAGAACTCACCCTTGTGGTCAGCGTTCTTGAACTAGTGCACGTTGAGCCCTTACGACTCACAAGATGTTCATCGTCATTGCCTTAACCATCCAATGATAAACTTTAAGCAGTGGCCATCACCTTCCTCAAACCCGCTCATGCAAATAGATGCCCCCACTTTGTTGTCACTTTTTGAACTTAAAAAAAAATCACAAGTTAAACGGGATCCATTCAACTCCGCGTGTCCATGAATGCAGGTGTAATGTCCCCATTTTGTGAGCATCAGAGTTCGTAAGGATTAGCCTATCATTTGACCCTCGTAGGCTGACAAATGTGATGAGAGGGTCTTCCTTGGCAGTTATCCAGAGTTTCAAGACCTTACTCCTCCAATTGATTCAGGTTTGGGCCTTTGCAGGGACTCACAAAGTGATATTCAGGCACTTACTATTTATAGTAAGTCAGGCCGACAAGGGGTTACTATTTTTGGCAGGGCACTTGGCTCAGTTGGCAATCTCAGTTTTGACCCAGTTTGACAATTTGATGAGCAAACGGTGAATAAGGGAGCATTTAATAATAATTAAATAATTATTATTATGACTTTATATTATAAAGTCACTTTAAGTGAAAAATTAAAGTTATTAATTATTTAATGGCAAATTATAAAGTATTATTGATACTTTATAATAAGATGACAATTAATATTAAATGAGTATTTTAATACTTATTTAATTTGGACGCCATTTATTAATTATTGAGCCCAAGTTGAAAAGGGTGAATTAAATAATATTAAATGCATTTTAAGTTGATTTTTTGAAAAGGGTCGAACCTTTGAGGGAAAAGATATATATTTCTCTTCAAGACAAATCAAACTCATTATTGATTGATTATTCAAATTTTGTCTTTTCTCTCTGAGAACTTCTGGAGTTGGAGAAACAAGGGTTTATGCAGATTTCAGTCATTCCAGGCTTTGGAGAACGATACCTCTTCTTAGTCTAGCTTTCTAAAGTTGTGAAAGATCGACTTAAGATTGCTCATCTAGTTGGCTTCATACAGAAGTCGAATTTGTGCTTATTGGAGGAGAATCATCAAGGGTTTGAAGAGCAAATTTTAGTTTGTTAAAATAACCACCATTGGAGAAGAAAAATCAGAAGTTATTGATTTGTTGCTACAGTGACGCATGAACAGTACCTGCGCTACAGTGACACATGAACAGTACCCATGCTACAGTAAAAATGCTACAGTGATGTGCTTGGTTGGTGTTGCTTCATCGACATTTTGAGAGGGTTTCTCTTGCTGTGATCATTTCCAGAATTTGCCAGTATGCTGATATGAAGTCTATTGTAGCTGATCAGAGGGTTTCAAGGCATGTTTACCTATGAGTTTATAAATTGTAACTCCTAGATTTTATAGGTATTGTTGTTTTAGATAATAGGGGTTATTTTATGAACTGGGTTGTCAATACATTATGAAAATAATGAGTATTTAAGCTGGTATAAAAATCTAGAATTTTCAGCTGTGTATTTCCAATGCAATTTCAGTTTTGAGTAAAAAAATTATTATTGCAACATCTCCTATTTTGCGGCATTATATTGTTGTATCAAACCATTGGCAATATATGATTAAAACACAAAGAAAAGCACAAACCCATCAAACACAAGACAAAAAACTTTATTATTCAGCATAGTTGGGGTTGAGAGACACCTGGTCTCTTACAGCAGGTTTCTACATGCAGATCACCCTTTGTACTTCAACATTTCTAACGACTATCTAGCTCCGGCCTCTCATTTTCTGGGTCTCACAGCATAATGTCCGTCGACCTAACTTAACACATAACTCTCCTTACAGACCATCCAATGTGGGCTTCAATCATCGATCCACCGTCGTTCAACGATCAGTTCTAAAATGAAAAAATCCTAGGATCCTCCCCCTAGGCAGGTCCCACACCGGCTAAATTTGTCCAACCCTTTGAGCCAAAACAATTAATTTTGAGCCCTTTGTGGGCTACCCTTTAGGGGCTTCCATGTGCGGGCCTCCACCATGCGTTTGTTGTCCCAAATGGCTTGGGCATTCTGATCATCCACCTTGTGGACTCCACATTGAGCACATCCATTCAAGCCCCGAAGTGAAATAATTATGTCAATCGCAAACCCTTCAATACAGGTCGCCACTACCCTTTGTTTTGCATTTCAAGATAGCTAATGGCCTCTGACCTTCCACATTGTGGGACCCGACATCGACTTTGCCCCGAGCTTTGACAAAGCCACTAAGTTTAAGTCACATGCGGGCAATCCAATGCGGGCGGTAGCTTGCAGGTCGTTGTCCCGCTTTCGTCAATCTTCAATCACCAAGCTTGTTGCCTGTTATGTGGAGCCCGACCTCCCTACCTCTGTCCAATCAAACTTGAATGAACAACTCACACCAATGCATTATGCAGGCTCGACATTGCAGACCATCGCCTGTGGGTCGCCACCTTGTCTTCGCCTTCCTAAATGGCCATCATCTAACGTCCTCCTTTGGTTCCCCGCCTGCATCATATTGAACAAACTAAACTTTGAGGGTGAACCAATACCACCATTCCTAGCTATGGACCTCGCATTGCAAGATTATGCCTTCACATCACCGTTTCAAACTATGAAGTCCCTAACTGGCGAAACAACCCCTGCATCTACAACCTCTAGACCCGCATCACAAAATAATTGAGTTAGCTTTTCAAGGACCACACAAAAACAATTCAACCCACATGCCAAAATGACTTAACCTCTTGGTGGGCCCCTTCGCAAGGCAAAAATATTGATGCAAGTTCCCGCATGCGAGTTGTCGTGCCCTCTTCGCCGCCTGTCTGCAGTTTCCTTCAAAACAACCATCGGCCCAGAGATACCCGCACCCCTAAGCTCGCATTGCCATATCTCCCTCAAACGAAAGCCAAAAAATGATCTGAAAGGGATGTTATGATCTTTAAATGATAAATTACTTGATCTAATGTTGTTTTGCATGATTTTTCTAACACTCCCCTTCTTTTGCACATGAATATTCTTATTTATCATTTGCTTGTAAGATATATGGAATCAACTGTAGGACCTTTGGGGCATCCGCAGAAAAGGAAAAGGGGAAGAGAACTGCCAAAGCACCGACAAGTATAAATTTCAAGGAGTGGAGATCACCTCCAAAGTCACTACAAAGTGGGATATGATCATAGATACAAACTTGGGGAAAATTGATTTAGATGAATTTAGACAGAGGGTCATTGTCAACCCCACTACAAAAAATGCAAGGAAAATTAGGAAAAGTGGGTTGGCCAAGGTAGTTGGTTTCCCACCTGCCCTTGTGGCTCATGAACTGGTGATGGCCTGCAGGGAGGCCTATCAAGAGAAAACTAAAAGAATTGTTAACTGTGATGGTAGAGTGTTGGTTGATTTGTCCTCCACATCCATAGGGAAAACTTTCTGTATCCCCACCTTTGATCCAATGGAGGAAGCCACTAAAGAATACATAGAAAGTATGTGGAAATTCAACCCTCTAAGATGCAAATACCTAATCAATCAATATTGGTTGAATGAGAAGAGGGGCAACACAAATAAAGTTCCCTAAGAATTATTCATAAGTGATTTCCATGAAGATTACCATGAATTGGTAACCTTACTAAGTAGAGTCATGGGCATCCCAATTGTTGCATACTTCTAGGACTAGATGTTTTATTTTATAGAGGATATTATTAGGGGCAAGACTAAGTTCAACTGGGCAGCAATGATCAACAACTGCTTGCATGAGCAGTTTGTAGCCGTCAACAGAACCTCCCAATTCTACATGACCTCTTACTTGGTCTATCTGTTGACTAAGCCCATTCCATACAAAGGTCTATTCGTAGCACAAAGCACAACTCCGGGGAGAGAGTTGAAAGTCTATGACAGGAATCTGTAGCTCCAATGTCAAAACTTTGAGAAATATTATTGGAGGGTAAATGATGCCTTTATAGGGCACATCATTAGATTTCTTGGAGGAGACTTCGAGAGAAGGGTCACACATAGTGCTCATGCATTCATCTTCCAATTCAGGTTTCTATTTATTCAATTCCCCAAATTCACTTACATCTGGACCAAGAGCTTCTCTGAGAGGCCATACAAGCTACCCAGATATCCAAATGATAGGTTGATCTTGTTGGAGATCTCCAAGCAGTTGCAGTATGCACACACACTTCTAAGTGATAAACACAGGCCAGGAATCCCTTATCCTCTCACCTTCAGCTAAGGAATGTATCCAATTCCTACATATCAGTCTGCATAGTATTCTGAGAAGGAAATCATTGAATATAGCTTGGAACTCTACACTCCTTGACCCCAAATGGATCCATATGGAAAATTGAAGAAGATGGTTGGGAGAGAGTATGCCCATTTGCATAATGTTGAAGAATTTTGGGAAAACTATAAAGATGATAAGGGGGTGCGCATAAGGCACTATATGCGCATGACGACATACTTCGTTAAAATAGTCAAATTGTTCCTAGTGTCAGATCAAATTGTGGAGGATGAAAACACCATTATAGATATGAGATTTGATGTCGTTGCCAACCTGCCATTGCCTCTAATGAATTGGGACGAGGAAGAGGTCAATGACCTTGATATTTTAACAAAACCAATACAGGCCAGGACAAAGCAGTGGATTGATGGGAAAATTGATCAGCTGAAGCTCCAAGGAGCAACTCCAACCTATGGTGAGCTCAAAGATGAGCTCAAGATAAAAACTGACAGTTGGACTATTGTTGCCCCATCTAGAGAGACTCCAAAATAACCTCCCACTACTAGGTCAAAGAAGATAAAAGAGACAGTCGAGCACCAACCGAAGCATAAGGTATATTCAAGGAAGGCCTCTGAGGGTGAGTGCTCAAAGAAAGCAAAGAAACTAGGCGGATTCACTCAAATGCCCACAATTCAAGAGGATCCACTCCATGAGGGAGAGGAAGAAGAGGTCGAGCAACCAAAGTCTCCACCTGTCGCCTCTGCTCTTGCTGCCACCACCACTACCACTACTATCACTCCTTTGCCAGCATCTCAAGCACTACTCACTTCCTCTCCACATTTGATGGACATCTTATTTAACCTTTCCTCCACCTCACCTACTACACCCATCATGGTGAGGGATTATTCCTCTACAACCACTTCTCCACTCTCTTCCTCCATGTATCCATCAACAACTACTCCCTTAGCCTCTGCAACAACAATGCCTACCCTTACACTCCCATAAGCCTTTGCTCTACACATGCAAAACATACCTATGGAGCTCTCTTGAGTATTGATGAACCCTACAATGTAGGCTACCCTAGCTCAAGTCATTACCAGTCTCCTTGCCCCTCCTCTGACAAAACCACAAAAAATGGAGGCAACGATGCAAATTTCTAAGGAGATAGAAAGACGAGAGAGGGAGGCAACAAAAGAAATGGATGAGGAATATGATGACTACCATGAGCGCCCAGAGCATTTACACTTAGTTATTGACAAGGTAGTGCATGAAGAAGAAGAAACACAATCCTCTGAGGAAGATGTTGAAGACCCCGATGCCAAATACATAATGGAGACTTCTGATCAAGAACTTGAGGAAGAGTTGGCTCGACAACTCAAAGATGTTGGGGAGGAAGTTGAGAAGCAATCATTTGAAGAAAATAAAGATACAGATGAAGAAATGGAGGTAACTACTCAGCCTCCGACCAAGGGACAACAAAAGAGCCCCAATCATGATGAGGAAATGCCTCCTGCAGGGGAAGAAGAAAGGAAAGAATAGAAGGTTCTAGAGGAAGATAAGGCTGAAGAAGAGGTTAAAACAAGAAGAATCCCACAAGTAGAACGCCAGATAGAGCATGAGCAAGAAGAAAGAGAGAAGAAATCTGAAGGGGAAGATAGCACCAAGGAAAACATAGACACCACTAAATCACCAGAAGGAAAGGCTATACTCATTCGAGATTCAGATGAAGAAGAGGAAGAGAAAACAAAACTAGAGATCTTGAGTCACGAAGACAGGGAGATCCAACATATACAAAAAGAAGAAGGTGGTCATGAATCACCAAATGAAGGGTCTCATATGCCTGAATGGTTGGAAAAGAAATTATAGAAGAAGGTTCCTGCCCTCATGGACCCCAAGGAAAGGCTAGAGGTTATCCTATCTAGAGCTCACATAGGAGAAAATAAGGAGAAGAAGCCAAGGGTCTGATCCCATATCACGATGGATGCATTAGGATCGAGGACCATACAAATAGATAATCTAGTGATGGATAAAGGAGAGGGAGTAAGCTACAATATGTCCACCATTGACTTGGGGAGAACCACCAAGGAACATAAGATAGATCACCTCCAGGGATCCGTTGCCAGAATTATGCATCAAATGAATAAGGATCAATCCTCTAAGGAGGAGTTAAAGGCACAAGTGGAAGATCTTATGACCTACATACAACAATGGTCCTCTGTTGAAGAGCTTCCCACAATGTCGTTGACCACCCCTCTAAAGATTTCAAAAGATCACATCAACAAATTGAAGAGGAGGAAGAATTGGAATAAGGCCATCAAAGACTAGTTCCAGCAGGTAGTTTACAATGAAGATATGGGTATTGGCCATGCTACACAGACAACAAATAAGTTCAGGGAGGTACAAAATCAGCTTGAAGGCACAAGGAAATTTTTTACTGACTTCTTGGAGCTATATAGGATTATGTATCCTAAACTTGAGGCTATCCTCAAGATGCCCTAGAGAACCTAGGAAAAGGAGTTAGCACTAGTAAAAGATGATCATTGGCTCATTGAGACCTAGAAGTTAGATCTTGATCACAGGAGAGAGGTCTTGGAGTAGGTGCTCCATGAAGTGGAGCTAGACCTAGATCTATTCAAAGAACTTTGGGCAGCCTACGAAGAATATCTAAAGCTCATGATGGATTATGACATGCCTGCCGTCGAGCTAGACCCTGAAAGGATATGTCCATATTTTCATAAGAAGTTGGAGAATGGGGCCATTGATACACTCACACCAGATTTTATGGATTTTGATGCTCGAGCCTTTGCTCAATTAGAGAAAGTGATTAAGAATATGCCAAAATGCAACAAGGATTGGGATTTGATCACTAGTAGATCTAGAAAATTGAACTTCCAAGTGCTCCAATATGACATAATGGAATGAAGTAAGCTTCAGGCATTGATTGGTTAGTTTGTGGGGTATGCCACAATGAAGGAGAATGAAAGAAAGCTCTTTATTGATGATGAGTTCCTCATAGTGTAGCTACAACAAAAGCAATCAACTAGAAGACAAAAGTGCTACAATACCAGACACTAGAGGACAAAATAGGCTAAAAGACAAAGATGTAATTTTAAATTGTAAAATATTAAGGTGTAGGTGAAACCCTAATTTGTAGTGAATTTTGGCCACACAATGAGATTAAATCTTGGCCATTCATTTTGATTTTTAGACACTATAAATAGGGGGTATCCTCTCATTTTCAAGAGAGAGTTGAGTTGTTGCAAAGACATGTTGCCGAAATTCTAATAGAAATATGTTGCTTTTGGTGGATTCTTGAGTTTCATTCATGTTTCATGATTCATCTCCTCATAGTTAATAGATTTGACTATATTACTTTGTTGTTCTATGTGTTTATCATGCTTTTAGTAGATCAGTTAATGTTGTTCATTGATGTTGAAGAATTATGTTGTGTTGATGCCCTTCCTTGTTCATACTTTTTGTTGTTTATTGATGATAAATAATAGTGTAAAGCTAGTTTGAACATACTTTGATTGTTGCACTTAAACTTCATCCTTTATTCATGTTTCATGGTGAATGAATGATTGAAAATCTAAAAAACCTTAGAAGATTGCACTAGTTTCATGTGACTCCTAGTTGATTTGGTTAAGTGAAACTTAGTTTTAGGAAGGTTGTCCACTGTAGCATCCTCCATTGTCACTGTTCATTAGTAGTATCAGGTTTAGGAACTTACTCTCTTCCCTTCCATTTTGACCTTTCTTTAAATTAGTAATTTAGGCAAAGTTATAGCATCATTGTAAAGCCAAATCTGATGACAAAAGTGGAGTTTCAAACTATTGTCTTGAACTTGCAGCAATAGAACAACATTTTAGAATTTTATAAACTCCATTCAAAGAACCAATTCCCTTACAACTTAACATACGTAAGGCTACCCTGTGATTACCACCAAATCACATGAAACAACTGAGATATTCCAAGCACTATCATGACCTGACATCTAAAACCTTGGGATAGTTTTATGCAATTTACTTGTAGGAAATTATCTTTCAAGAGAGGTGATGCACTTATGCATTACCTGTGTTGAGAAGTGCTAAAACACCCATCAATAGAACTGGTGCTAGAGGGAGGGAAAAACTTGTGTTAAGTTGGATCGAATTGGTTTGTTCTCCCCTGAAGGATTCCAAAGAGTTCTAAGATTCACACCTAATAAAGGGGAATTTCAAGAGCTACAACCCCCTACCAGGGCTAAGAAGACTTGAAAAGGGGATGCAACCTCATCTTCTTCACCCGCTCCATTCCCTTCATCTCTATCTTCACCTCTCCCTTCCATCCCTTCGCACCAAATTCACCCTTCTTTTCCAACATCCACTTCCTCCATTCAGCCATCCCAAATTGCCTTCCAACCACTCACTTCCTATAGCCATGACACTGACCCTGTCCCTGCCCCTCAAGTCTAAGGAACAGTCTCAACTGTTGTTGCCTTTGCGCAACCCCAAGTTCCTATCCAACAACAAATACAACCTCTGCCTCCCCCCATGGATTGGTTGGGTAATAATCCCTCTCGGTTGTCCTTCAACGATTATCATGATATGGAAAAAAATCCAAAAATCTTTTGCACAAAATTTAATCCTTGTGACCCACAAAGGACTGTAGAAGAACATATTAAAATATTCCAAACAACATTGAAGGATATGCAGATCAATCACAAGGATGTATCTTGTTGAATCTTCCCTTACTTCTTGGGGGAAGAGGCCTTCTATTGGTACATCAATTTTCCAACCGGATCCATCACCACTTGGGATCTCTTGAAGAATGTAATATTGCAGAAATACAAGATCCTGATCAACCCTTTAGAATTATATCAGCAATTCATTTCCATTCGCTGAGAGGTCAACAAACCAATCAACTCCTTCAATGATCAATTTCACTGAGCATTCATGAGATTGCAAGCTTCATATGTACTTAATGATAATTTGCCCTACAGGTCTATTATGCAAACCCTAGACAACCTGGCCATGCATATTGGTGAAAAGAATACGCCCACCTCCCCCTAGGCAGGTGGATACTTATGTTGAGGCAGTTGTAGCCAACATTGACTTGGGGGAAAATATTTCTGATCCGCTACCTTCTTTGGGATAGGTTGCTCATCCCATGCAGATTCAGGGGCTTACCCAACTTTTAGCACATTAGACGCCTCTTATGAACCAATTTCTACAACTACCCATAATCCTCATCCGGGACCGCCAATGAACCAAGTGCCTCTCGTGCCTCATTACTTGCAGCCTTGATTGGTTGAAAGAGAAGAGGGGCAATGTAAATAAAGTTCCCCAAGA
>VDFB02281492.1:516123001-516308289 GCA_007258455.2 Sequoia sempervirens
TTTTCACTAGAGGATGATTTTTATCTTTATGATTTTTTTTATTTACTTTTTTTGTGAAAGATTTTAAGCTCATGTTGAACCACTTGGTGGTATTGATGTAGATGATTTTATCATAATGCGTCATTGATATCCTACTTGAAGAAGTTGATTTGCTAAGATACATGCACTTGAATGCAATTTTTGAGATTCTTGATCTACTTTGTCGATACCGAAGTTAACTTTGTCTTTGTGCACACAACGCAATATAGTACCTTTTGAATCCTTATGATGAAGGGTTGCTGCCAATACATGGTCAATGTGAGAATTGGATATCATGCATGGAGGAGTGGATGGTGGAGTATGTTTAGGAATAAAAGATGGATTGATTGATAGTTTGGAACCTTTGACTCTCCAAACCTGGGAAGATGAGCAATGATGGGTGGATAATGAAATGTGCATGGAATTAGGACCAACTACTTGATATACTTTGTACATCACTTGGGAAGCCTATTTTTGCATTTGTAGACATCTTTGATGGATACATTTCCTTTTTTATTTTTCCCCATAGTTTCTTTGACTGATGGAGTTTGATAGGGATGATCTATCTTTGTATTTTTTGGTATCCATGTGTATTTGATTTGTCCATTATGCTTCATAGCTTATTTTTCATTGATAATGTCCTTCATGCTTTGATTTAAATATTTATTTTGATGTTGGTCCCAATTTGTGAATGGGGTGATGGGTGGATAAAGATTCGTGACGCAACTGGTTGTAGTATTGGCATCGATTTCATCATAAGAATTATTCGTACTCCCTATGTTGATGTTTTCTTGAGACATAGTTGCCCCCATTATGGTGGTAGTAGAACCTTTGTTCTTTGATTCTTCTTGTTTCAAGATGTCCTATTTAGCAATTATCCTTTGATAAATGACCACTGCAAATAATGTTAATTCAATTTGTTGCTCTGTTGACTCTAAAATATCCTTTTTGGTCTGACCTATTTCCTTGAGTGGATAATGTTGGATATCTTCATATATTATTTCCTCAATCTGAATTTGGGATATATCTGATCCTGATGTTGATAACTCAGCCTTAGTGTAGGAATCAATAACCTTTTGTTCTTGTGTAATAATGTTAAGAGTAAAGGGATCTTGTTCTAAATGAATATCATCTACATGTCCATCCAAAGAAAGCATCTTATGGGTAGATGGAGGAGTATGTGCTATATGGATATGATCATCATTTGCAACATCTTGTATAGTTTGGAGAGTTCCCATTAGTTGATTATTGTAGCATCTTGGAGACACATATTCTTGATCTTGATTAATTTTGAAATTGCTTTCAACATGCTTTGGATCAAGTGCTTGACATGGGTCAATTTCAAAGGATGGATTGTTTACAAAGGGTTCTCAAATATCTTCATTAGACATGGGAAGTGGTTCAATATCCTCTTGGGATTTGAATGGATTTGGATCAAGTGTTGAGTTGAGGATTCCTTTAACATCTGCAACCATGAGGTCAAAGGATAATAATATGTCTTGGAAAGGACCATTGCTAGACTTTGGTGAAAGATGATCATTCTTTGGAATAAATTATTGAGATATGTCCTCTAACTCATTGGATGATGTAGAGACATTTTCAACATGATCATGGGTGGATGGATCTTGGATTGTGTCAATAGGATTGAAGAATGTTAACACTCCTTGAAATAAATCATTGTACGGTATTGTTGAGGGGTTTTGATCATGACTAAAAAGTGACTCTCGATGTATGTTGATTCGATCATTGGATGAGGTAGAAACATCTTCAAGGTGCTTATGGATAGATAGATCTTGATAATTGTTTTCAACGATTGTGGTGGAGAGATTGCCACTGCTATCACTAGTGGTGGAATCTTGATCATTATCCTCAACAGTTGTGGTGGAGAGATTGTCACCGCTATCATTAGTGGTTGAATCTTGACCATTTTCATCAACAGTTGTTATTCCTTGATCAAGAAGGTCATGGATGATATTTTTGAGTCGAATACAATTTGATGTTTTATGATGATTGTCTCTATGATATTCACAATAAGATCTACCCTTATTCTAAGGGAAGTTTATGATAGAGTTAAAAACACTTACTCTTGGAATAGTGATGATTTTTTCATTAACTAGCTTGTGTACTGTGAATTCAATTGGCTCTCCCAAATGAGTGTATTCACATTTGTTACCTTGTGAGATTTGTAATTGTTGAAATTGACCTTGTGGTGATTGATTTTGGAGATACAGTGATTGGGCTCATTGTTGATGTTGTTGATCTTGATATCCAACCTCTTGACACTAGGGATATTCTTCTTGATGAGGTTGTGGATACAACTCAATGTTTTGATGACATGGTTTAACCAATGGGGGAGTGTGTAGGTTTTGGGGTGGAGATGTCTCTTGATGATACGAATCAACAAATTTTCTAATATAGAAATTTGATTTCACAAAATTTATTCTTGATTTTGATCTTGACACCCTTGATATAGTTGATTTGGTTGTTATTCAAGCATACTTGGAATATACACTTGTGGTATTTGTATGGGATCATGCACAAATTGATTTTGGACAATGTTATGATTTGGGATGATGTTTAGATTTTGCATTATAGGTTGACATGGAACATTATTGTGGTTGGGAAATGTTGATGGGTGTTTTAGCACTTCTCAACACAAGTAATACGTAAGTGTATCACCTCTCTTGAAAGATAATTTCCTACAAGTCAATTGTGAAAAAATATCCCAAGGTTTCAGAGGTTAGGTCATGACAGTGCTTGGAATATCTCAGTTGTTTCATGTGATTTGATAGTAATCACAAGGAAACCTTACATATGTTAATTTGGAAGGGAATTGGTTCTTTGAATGGAGATTATAAAATTTTGAAATGTTATTCTATTGCTACAAGTTCAAGACAACAGTCTAAAACTCCACTTTTGACATTAGATTTGGCTTTACAATGATGCTATAACTTTTCCTAAATTACTATTTTAAAGAAAGGTCAAAAGGTAAGGGAAGAGAGTAAGTTCCTAGACATAAAAGTACTGATGAATAGTGATAATGGAGGATGCTACAGTGGACAACCTTCCTGAAACTAAGTTCCACTTAACCAAATCAGCTAATAGTCTCATGAAACTGGTGCAATCTTCTAAGGTCTATAGATTTACAATCATTCATTCACCATGAAACATGAATAAAGGATAAATTTTAAGTGCAACAATCAAAGTATGTTTGGACTAGCTTTACACTATTATTTATCATCAATAAACAACAAAAATCATGAACAAGAAAGGGCATCAACACAGATGAATTCTTCACCATCAATGAACAACATTAACTAATCTACTAAAAGTATGATAAACACATAGAAAAACAAAGTAAATCTACTAAAATCTATTAACTATGAGGAGATGAATCATGAAACATGAATGAAACTCAAGAATCCACTAAAATCAATGAATATCTATTAGAATTTTGACAACATATCTTTACAACAACTCAAATCTCTCTTGAAAATGAGAGGAGACTCCCTATTTATAGTGTCCAAAAATAAAAATTAATGGCCAAGATTGAATCTCATTATGTGGCCAAGATTCACTAAAAACTAGGGTTTCACCTACCCCTTAATATTTTACAATTTAAAATTACATCTTTGTCTTTTAGCCTATATTGTCCTCTAGTGCCTGGTATTGTAGAACTTTTGTCTTCTACCTGATTGCCTTTGTTGTAGCTACACTATGAGGAACTCATCATCAATAACCGACTTTCCTTCATTCTACTTCACTGTGGCATACCCCACGAACTGACCAATCAACGCCTAAAGCTTACTCCATTCCATTATGTCAGATTGGAGCACTTAGAAGTTCAATTTTTTGGATTTGCAAGTGATCAAGTCCCAATCCTTGTTGCATTTTGGTGTATTCTTCATCACTTGCTCTGATTGAGCAAAGGCTCGAGTAGCAAAATCCATAAAATTTGGCGTGAGTATATCGGTGGCCCCATTCTCCATCTTCTTCTGAAAATATGAATGTATCCTTTCAAGGTCCAGCTCGATGGCAGGCATGTCATAATCTGTCATGAGCTTTAGATATTCTTTGCAGGTCGCTCAATGTTCTTTGACCCAATCTAGTTCTAGCTCCACTTCATGGAGCATCTTCTCCAAGACCTCTCTCTTATGATCAAGGTCTAACTTCCAAGTCTCAACAAGCCAATGGTCATCCTTTACCCATGCCAACTCCTTTTCCTAGGTTCTCTCAAGCATCTTGAGGATAGCATCGAGTTTAGGATACATAATCCTATATAGCTCTGGGAAGTTAGTACAAAATTTCCTTGTGCCTTTGAGCTTTTTTGTACCTCCCTAAACTTACTTGTTGTCTAGGTAACATGGCCAATACCTATATCTTCATTGTAAACTACCCACCGGAACCAGTCTTCGGTGGCCTTAGTCCAGTTCTTCCTCCTCTCCAATTTGTTGATGTGATATTTTGAAATCAGTAGAGGGGTGGTTGATGATGTGGTGGGAATCTCTTCAGTAGAGGACCATTGTTGTATGTAGGCCATAAGATCTACCACTTATGCTTTTAACTCCTCCTTAGAGGATTGATCCTTATTCATCTGATGCATAATAGTGGAAACGAATCCCTAGAGGTGATCTATCTTTTGTTCCCTAGTGGTTGTCCCCAAGTAAATGGTGGAGATATTGTAGATTACTCCCTCTCCTTTATCCATCACTAGAGTAGCTATTTGTACGGTCATCGATCCTGATGCATCCATCATGATATGGGATCAGACCCTTGGCTTCTTCTCCTTCTTTGCTCCTATTTAAGCTCTGGCTAGGATGATCTCTAGCCTTTCCTTGGAGTCCATGAGGGTGGGATCTTTCTTCTATAATTGCTTTTCCAACTATTTAGGCATCTGATACCATTCTTTCGGTGATTCATGACCACCTTCCTCTTTTTGGATATGCTAGATCTCCCTATCTTCGTGACCTGAGATCTCTTGTTTTGTTTTCTCTTCCTCTTCTTCATCTGAATCCTAAATGAATATAGCCTTTTCTTATGGTGATTTAGTGGTGGCTATGTTTTCCTTGGGGCTATCTTCCCCTTCAAATGTCTTCTCTCTTTCTTCTTGCCCATGCTCTATGTGACATTCTGCTTCTAGGCTTCTTCTTATTTTAGACTCTTCTTTAGGCTTATCTTCCTCTTGAACCTTCTCTTATTTCCTTTGTTCTTCCCCTATGGGAGGAATTCCCTCATCATGATCATGGCTCTTTTGTTTTCCCTTGGTCATAGGCTTTGTAGTTACCTCCATTTCTTCATATGTCTCTTTCTTTTCTTTGGAGGATTGCTTCTCAACTTCGTCCCCAACATCTTTGAGTGCCAGGCCAAATCTTCCTCAAGTTCTTGATTAGAAGTCTCCATTATGTATTTGGCACCAGGGTCTTCAACATCTTCCTTAGAGGATTGTGTTTCTTCTTCTTCATGCACTACCTCATCAACAACTAAGTGTTGATGCTTTGGGTGCTCATGACCTAGTCATCAAATTCCTTATCCATTTATTTTGTTGCCTCCCTCTCTTATCTTTCTAGATCCTCAGAAATTTGCATCATTGCCTCCATTTTGGGTGGTTTTGTCAGAGGAGGGGCAAGGAGACCGGAAATGACTTGAGCTAGGGCAGCCTGGACTGCAAAGTTCATCAATACTCTAGAGAGCTCCATAGGTATGTTTTGCATGTACTAAGAAAAGACTTCTAGGAGCGTGAGGGTAGGAATTGTTATTGTAGAGGCTAAGGGAGTAGTCATTGATGGAGACATGGAGAAAGAAAGTGGAGAATTGGTTGCGGAGGAAGAATCCCTCGCCATGATGGGTGTAGTAGGTGAGGTGGAGGCAAGGTGAATTGAGATGTCCACCGCAGGAAAAGAGGAAGCAAGTAGTGCTTGAGATGTTGGTGGAGGAGTGATAGTAGTGGCAATGGTGGTGGTAGCAAGAGCAGAGGTAGCAAGTGGAGACTTTGGTTACTCAGCCTCTTCTTCCTCTCCCTCGTGGAGTGTATCCTCTTGAATTGTGGGAATTTCAGTGAATCCGCCCGATTTCTTTTCTTTTTTTGAGGGCTCACCCTCAGAGGCCTTCCTTGAATATACCTTATGCTTCGATTGGCACTCAACTATCTCTTTTCCTTTCTTTGACCTGGTAGTGGGAGTAGATTTTAGAGTCTCTCCAGATGGGGCAGTAGTAGTCCCATTTCCTTTTTCACTCTAGAACTCATCTTTGAGCTCACCATAGGTTAGAATTGCTCCTTGGCGCTTCAGCCAAGCAATTTTCCCATCAATCCACTGCTTTATCCTGGCCTCTATTAGTTTTTTCAAACTATCGATGTCATTGACCTCTTCCTCCAACGACATGTTGGCAACAACATCAAATCTCAGATCTATAACAGTGTTTTCATCCTCCATAATTTAATCTGACGCTGGGAATAATTTAACTATTTTAACAAAGTATGTCATCATGCACATATAGTGCCTCATGCGCCCCTCCTCATCATCTTTTCAATTTTCCTAGAAGTCTTCAAAATTATGCAAATGGGCATACTCTCTCCCAACCACCTTCTTCAATTTTCTATATGGATCCAATCGAGGTCGAGGAGTGTAGAGTTCCAAGTCATATTCAATGATTTCCTTCTTAGAATACTCTGCACACTAAGATGTGGGAATTACATACATTCCTTGGTCGAAGGTGAGAGGATAAGGGATGCCTGACCTGTGTTTGTCACTTAGAAGTGTGTGTGCATGCTACAACTGCTTGGAGATCTCCAACAAGATCAACCTATCATTTGGATATCTGGGCAACTTGTATGGCCTCTTAGAGAAGCCCTCAGTCCTCTCGGAGAAGCCCTTGGTCCTGATGAAGGTGAATTTTGGGAATTGAATAAATAGAAATCCGAATCGATAGATGAATGCATGAGCACTATTTGTGACCCTTCTCTTGAAGTCTCCTCCAAGAATTTTGATGATGTGCCCTATAAAGGAATTATTTACCCTACAGTAATCTTTCTTGAAGTTTTGATATTGGAGCTGCAGATGCCTATCATAGACTTTCAGCTCTCTCCCCGGAGTTGTGCTTTGTGCTATAAATAGACTCTATATGGAACAAGGTCAATTAGTAGATAGACCAAGTAAGTGGTCATGTAGAATTAGGAGGTCCTTTTGATGGCTACAAACTACTCATGCAAGCAATTGTTGATCATTCCTGCCTAGTTGAACTTAATCTTCCCCCTAATAATCTTCTCTATAAAATAAAACATCCAGTCCTAGAAGTATGCAACGGTTGGGATGCCAATGACTTTGCTTATTAAGGTTACCAAATCATGGTAATCTTCATGGAAATCACTTTTGAATAATTCTTGGGGAACTTTATTCGCATTGCCCCTCTTCTCTTTCAACCAATATTGATTCATCAATTTTTTGCATCTTAAAGGGTTGGCTTTCCACATACTTTTTCCATATTCTTTTGTGGCTTCTTCTATTGGATCAAAGGTGGGGATGTGGAAAGTTTTCCCTATGGATTTGAAGGACAAATCAACCAACACTCTGCCATTGTTATCAACAATTCTTTTAGTTTTCTCTTGATAGGCCTCCCTGCAGGTCATCACCAGTTCAAGAGCCACAGGGGTAGGTGGGAAACCAACTTCCTTGGCCAACACACTTTTCCTAATTCTCCTTGCATTTTTTGTAGTGGGGTTGGCAATGACCCTCTGTCTGAATTCATCTAAATCAACCTACCCCAAGGTTGTAAATGTGACTGTATCCCACTTTGTAGTGACTTTGGAGGTGATCTCCACTCCTTGAAATTTATACTTCATTTGATCCTTGTCTTCCTTATCCCTCAGTTCTTTGGCAATTTTCTTCCCCTTTTCCTTTTCTGCGGACGCCCTTGAAGGTCCTACAGTTGATTCCATAAATCCTGCAAGCAAAGGAGCAATAAGCATATTCATGTGCAAAACAAGGGGAGTGTTAGCAAAATCTTGCAAAACAACATTAGATCAAGTAATTTATCATTTAAAGATCATAACATCCCTTTCAAATCATCGTTTGGCTTTCGTTTTAGGGAGATATGGCAATGTGGGCCCTGGGGTGCGGGTTTCTTTGGGTTGGAGGCAATTTTGAAGGCATCTGCAAACAAGTGGAAAAGAGGGCATGACGGCTCGCATGTGGGAACCCACATCAAGATTTTTCACCTTGTGAGGGGGGCCACAAAGGGTTAAGTCACTTTGACATGTGGGTTGAATCATTTGTGAGGTCCTTAAAATGCTAAATCAATTATTTCATGATGCGGGTCCAGAGGTTGCAGATGCAGGGGTTGTTTCAGCTGTTAGGGACACCATTGTTTGAAATGGTGCTGTCAAGGAAGAAACTTGCAAGAGGCATCCCGCAATGCAAGGTCCGCAACTAGGAAGGGCAGTGTTGGTTTAGCCTTGAATTTTAGTTTGTTCAATATGATTTGGACGAGGAACCGCGAGAGGACGTTAGATGATGGTCAATTAGGATGACAAAGATGGGGTGGCGGCATGTAGGTGATGGTCCACACCATTGAGCCCGCATAATAATTTGGCGTGAGTTGTTTGTTTAAGTTTAATCATCCAGGTAGGTCGAGCTCTGCATAGCGGGCGGTAGGCTTGGCGATTTAGGATCAATGAAAGTGGGTAATGACACGCAAGCGGCTGCCCGCATTGGATTGCCCACATGTGACTTAGACTTAGTGGCTTTGTCGAAACTCAAGGAAAATCAGTGTCAGGTCCTGCAATGCGAAAGTTCACTGACCATTAGTTGTTTTGAAATGACGGACAAAGGCTAGTGGCGAGTTGTATTAAAAGGTTTGCAATCGACAAACTTAATTATTTCACTTCAAGGCTCAAAAAAATGTGCTCAATGCATAGTCTACAAGGAAAATGGTCAAAATTCCTAGGCCATTTGGGATAGCGAGCATGCGATGAAGGCCCACAAATTGCTCAAACTTAATCATTTTGGCTCAAAGGGTTGGATGGATTTAGCCAGTGCGGGGCCCGCCTAGCGAGAGGATCCTAGGATTTCACTATTTTGGAACTGGTCATTGAACGACGATGAAACGATGACTGAAGCCCACATTAGATGGTCTGCAGGGAGAGTTATGTGTTAAGTTAGGTCGATAGATAGAGATGTCGCAGGACCTACAAAGCGGGAGGACAAAGCTAGATAGCCGTCAGAAATGACGAAGCACAAAGGGCGATCCACATGCAGAAACTTGCATGTGCAGACTCGCGGGGTTGAACGAATCCCGTTTAATTTGTGATTTTCATTTAAGTTCAAAAAGTGACAAAAATATGGAGGCATCTATCTACATGAGCGGGTCCAAGGAAGGTGATGGCCACTACTTAAGGTTTATCATTGGATGGTTAAGGCAACAATGACAAATGTCTTGTAGGTCGCAAGGGCTTGACGACCCTAGTTCAAGAACAATGACCGCAAGGGCGAGTTCCGCATGGAGCTCGAGGATAGATTTTTAAGGGATTTTCAAATTCTAACTTATGGGTTTTGTGCATCATGAGGTTGTCTAACTAGTTTGAAGGTTTTCTCTTCTTAAGATTTTAATGACTTCACAAAAATGAAGGAAAAACCATAAAACAGGTAGTGGTGGAAGAATCACCTAGATACTCTACAAGAATATGTGCATAAACTGAAAGCGACGACGCTCAATCGGTAGTGAGTTCTCGTGGAAATGGAGGTGGCGGAGGCAAGAAGAGCTTTGAAAACTTTTTAGAAGGAATGTCAATAAAAATGACCCATCAGAGCAGCTATTTATAGACTTTCAGTCATTAAATGTTTGCAATTAATGTTGGTACAAAGGCAAGTGAAGTTGGTGGGTGCGTAATTCGACAGAGTTGGCAGAGGGAATGACAGTGTCCATAGGGCGGACGACACCCTAGCATTAGCCATTTGGTTGATCAATGAAGGAGACAACGATGAAGGCCGCGGATCCTGCAAAGTGGGAGGATGTATCAACTCGGTCACCACAAGGACGACAAAGTTAAGACAAAATTCCGCATAGGGTGGCCCACATGTGTGGACCTACTAATGAGCCTAGTTTTTGGTCTAATTTTGGGTAAAATCTATAGTCTATTTGCTAATAGATGTCATGGAATTTAATTCTTAAGTGTTGGTATTGGCATAATGTTTCCCTCAAACCATTGACATTTGACAATATCCTATCTCTATAAGCTCTAATGACATTTGGCATAATATGTGGGTTATCTATATTGATTTCACATGTGATTAATGGATGTTTCTTAGAGTGGTTATAGATGTGCAGTTATTATGAGTACTGACTCTGTCGTGAAGATTTAATGAGCTAAGTTGAGGAAGACACCACCACCCGGGCATGCACCATAACGTCTAGCTGAGGAATTTCTACAAGTCAAAGGTAGCCGACAGCAAAGATTCTTCATGCAATTGAGCATAACCACCTTGTAGTGAGCCATAATGATCGAGCATGCATGGGCATTATTGTTGTGTTGAATCTGCACTTGACTTGCATGTCTATCCAAATTCCTTGCAAGCATAACTTCCATCGCTCCACTTTCCCCTATTTTCCCTAAATGGTGTCCTCCCAGTCGTGGAGTTGACTGCCCTATTTAGCTGTAGTATAAATAATAATTTGATGCTCCTTCCTCAAGAGTTGCACGATTTGATATTGTACTTGCATTCTCCAATTGTATCAATACAAATACATTACTCTTTGTATGCATGATTTACAGTGAATGAAATAAAATTATGAGTCGAGCATCTGAGTTCTTGTTAGTTTAGAGGATACTTATCCAAGGGGGCCCACTTGGTAAGTAATCTATCTTCTTAGTTTAGAATTAGCTTAGTATTATTTGTTGTTTAGTGCATAGTTAGACATCTGGCATCGACTGTTCCTATAGCCACTAGAATTCCATTATGTGATTGTTCCTGTAGCCAAAGCAGACAGAGTAGTTTCATGTTTGTTGTTCAAATTTCCATTCTTGTTCTATATTTTAGCTTAGCATAGTTGTCGGTTGATGTTCAACATTTGTTTCATTTCTTTCCAGCAATTTACTTTCAGTATTGTGTTTCTTAGTCGTAGAATGCAATGGCTACTTGAGCCCCTAGTGCACATATTGTGCTAACCCATTTCAAGTTCACGTCCCTGGGTTGACAAGTTAAATGCACCTTCATGATGATCGAATAGCTATTTAGGTTAGATGTTCAGTCTCTGAATCACGACTGTAAAGGCTTAGTTATTAAATCATTGTAGGAGGCCAACATTTTTGGTGTCGTTGTCAAGGATGGTGTCAAGCTAGGAAGTCTTTTGGAGTCATTGGTAGTTTTTCTTGCTATAGTGTTTTTGGAAGTTGTTCTTAGCATATCCTCATTTAGGGAGTAATGACCCCCCCTTATTCTTTACCAATTCTTTGTGTGAGCTGACTGATAGTGGGTGATACCGCATGCATAGAGGAAGGAGAAGGGATGGTTATGGGAGATTTCTTCTGAACAATCCACACCAATTCCAGCTAGTTGAGTACTAGCACCTAGCAGAAGAAGAAGAAGATCCACACCCCTTTGTTGATGCATATCCTGATCTGACTAGCTTTGAAGTATCCTTTGAAGATCAAAATCAGCTTGAAAACCCCTTTGTTTTGGAATCACATCAAGCAGGAATGGGTGATGCAAATAGGAACATACATAACCAACCAGATTTTCCTTTCCCCATTGCCCATCAAAATGAAGTTGACAACATTAAGAACATTCCTACCTCAACACTCCCCAAGTTTTAAGGACTTGTGATAGAAGATCCTGATACATTCTTATTTGAGTTTGACATACTCTGTAGGAGTGATGATTATACCATTGATGCTCATAGGCTTAATTTATTTCCCACCACTTTGAAAGAGGTTGCATTAAGATGGTTCATGAGCCTAGGAAAAGATATTGTGGAAACTTGGGAAGACATAAAGATAAAATTTCTTGAGAAATACAAGGAATATTGCAGTGGTAGTGACATGAGAGGAGGTGACATTTTCAGGATGCAGCAAAAGCAAGATGAGAGCTTGGAAGACTACATTGCAAGGTTTCTATTTTGCTTGCAAAAATCTCCACACCGTGCACTTAATGAGAACTCACAAAAGTTGCTTTTCATGAGAGGAATTAATGACAACTGCATTGATGCCTTGGATCTCATGGCAGGAGGAGATATCTCTTGATTCCCTTGGGAGGATATCTAGAAAATATGCCAGAATTACTCTAGGGCAGCTTCAAAGAAAGGGAGAGCTTATCAATCTTCCATGGGTAAGTCAACTACCGATGGAGTTTCAAGAATGGAGATCATTAATTTGCTGGTTGATTTCAAGCAGGACATTATCAACAATCTAGCTACTCAGTTGGATACACTTCAGGCCAAGAAGAAGCAAGAGGAGGTAGAGACAATGCTTGCAAAGTATTTCCCCTCACTGCAGACAAAAGAAGGACTATAGATGCAAGATTAAAGCTAATCTTGAAAGCAAGTAGATCCCACCTGAGTTCAAGCCAATTTAGATTGAAGAAGACTAAGTCTACTATGTTGCACAAAAGAAGCCTTGGGCTCCCTGACAAGGTATGCCACTAGATCCACTATCCTATGTTGGGCCATATTTTAACTCTTATTCATCTGGTAACCAATGGCAAACCTCATATCCACCCAGTTATGGAGGATATCCACCACAACCTTGGAGTAACACTCTAAATGCTTTGCCCAGTCATCAGAATTCTCCACCCCAGTGACAACAACCTCAAGAAAATTGATAGGAATTTCAAGGGCACTGGCAACCACCTCCAGGAAATTGGCAGCAAACAAATAAATGGAGAGGAAAACAATGGCCTACCCAGACAACTGGCTATATGCAGCCACCTTCTCAACCCCAACAACTTGCTATAATGTCTCCACCTACTAATCCAAGCTCAAATGCACCTAAACCCACTTAGCTACCAAGTCAGCCCACACCCAATCCAAATAACAAACCATAGCAACAGCCTGCATACTCTATTGATTCAAATCAATTCCCTGCATATGTTGTGAGTGTAAGTGACATCCACTTGTGTTCAGGAACTACTCTATCAACCCCTTCCAAGCCCATTATCACTGAACTTCTTGTGGAAGAGGAAGAGGAGCCTCTGAATGATCTCATTTAGCCAAATGCACCTAAAAATCCTGAACCAATTCAAGTCAAGCAGGCTGAACAAGAACCACCATTCCTTTAGAGGTTGGAAATTACCAAGAAAAAAGAAGAAAATAAGGATACCACTTTTGACATCTTGAATCAGCTAAAGCATAGATGTGTTCATATACCCCTATTTCAGGGCATAAAGGATGTTCCAATCTACAACAAATCAATTCGCTATATATGCTGTGAGTGTAAGTGACATCCACTTGCATTCAAGAACTACTCTATCAGCCCCTTCCAAGCCCATTATCACTAAACTTCCTATGGAAGAGGAAGAGAAGCCTCTGAATGATCTCATTTAGCCAAATGCACCTAAAAATCTTGAACCAATTCAAGTCAAGCAGACTGAACAAGAACCACCATTCCTTTAGAGGTTGGAAATTGCCAAGGAAAAAGAAGAAAATGAGGATACCACTTTTGACATCTTGAATCAGCTAAAGCATATATGTGTTCATATACCCCAATTTCAAGCCATAAAGCATGTTTCAATCTACAACAAATCTATCAAGGAAGCTTGTCTCAAGAAGCCAGGAAGAAAGAAGAAAGACCCAACTACAATCCATGTGGTGGGTCAGTTAGCTGACATCATGTTGGGAAAAGTGACTATTCCCAAGTATAATGACCCAGGTAGTCATGTGGTAGCAATTGTCATAAATGAGATTTAGGTAAAGAATGCTCTAATTGATTTAGGGGCAACAATAAATGTAATGACCAAAGACATCCTACAACAACTAAATATTGCAAGCATGAGATCTACTCCTACTATCTTGCTGCTTGATGATAGCTCTACTGTTAAGCCTGATGGTATAGTGGAGGATCTTGTAGTAATTCTAGACTTCTGGGAGTACCCAATAGATTTTATGATTCTTTTTCCCAATGCTACACTAGGCGGGTATCCCATTATTCTTGGAAGGCCTTGGTTGGCAACTGTAGATGCATACATTGGATGTCAGTCAAGTGATATGACCATTTCAGATGGCAAGAGTACTAAAAATTTTGTTCTTTATCTGTCTGCTCAGCCATCTCATAATGAGGATGATTTTGTATGGCCACAAGTTGGTGAAGAGGCCAAGGAAGTTAATTATGTGGCACAACTTATGATGCTAGGAAGAAGCTCTTTCATGCAGCTCCAAGATGAGGATGAAGTATTGGCTAACATCATTCAGAATCATTGTGAAGTGGAGGAAGCATCATCCTCTCATCCTGCTACTTTGATCAAGCCACTTATGTATGCTCTTCTTGCAGCCACTGTTCCTGCAGCCACTGTTCCTAAAGATATTCTTCCTATAGATGTCCTTCCTGCAGCCATTGTCTCTACAGATAGATTTTCTGAAGCAATAGGTATGTCTCGTACATTGCTGCCATATGAACTAAAGGTAACATGTGTTAATGAAGCAACCATGATATGATTAACTACATGAGTACATGTGTCAGAAGGAAGACATCATAATGTTAATAGTAAATTGAATGAAGAGCATCAACTATTATTAGAAAATCTATTAAGGACCCATCAGCATGCATTTGCATGGGATTATTATGATATGAAGGGATTGGATCCTAAATTTTGTACCCACAGAATCTATATCAAAAATGATTGCACTCCAGTAAGAAAGCCACAAAGAAGGATTAACCCTGCACTAAGAGAAATTATGAAAGGAGAACTGTAGAAATTACTAGATGCAGGATTTATTTACCCCATTTCAAATAGTCAGTGGGTATCTCCATTAGTGATTGTGCCTAAGAAAGGAGGGAAATGGAAAGTTTGTGTTGATTATAGGGAACTCAATGCTGCCACCAAGAAAGATCACTTTTCTCTACCCTTCATTGATCAAGTTCTGGATACACTTGTAGGGAAGCAATACTTCTCTTTTCTAGATGGATTCAGTGGCTACAAACAGATCCAAATTGCACTAGAAGACCAAGAGAAGACCACTTTTACTTGTCCCTGGGGGACCTATGATTATTTGGTGCTCCCATTTGGCTTGTGCAATGCGCCTGCAACTTTCCAGAGGGCAGTCATTGGCATATTCTCAGACATTTCTCATGACTACATGGAGATTTATATGGATGACTTAACCACTTATGGTGTTGATTTTAATCAAGCATTGGAGAATCTCAAGAGAGTCCTACAAAGATGTGAAGAATAAAACTTGTCCTTAAATAGTGAAAAGTACTTCATAATGATGCAAGAGGGTGTAGTTCTTGGCCACTACATCTCCCAAAAGGGAATCAAAGTTGATCCTACAAAGATTGAGGTAATCACAAATCTGCCTACACCTGCAAAACAAAAGGATGTTAGAAGTTTCTTGGGTCATGCAGGATATTATAGGTGATTCATCAAGGATTTTAGCAAGGTAGCAACACCATTGTATACCCTTCTCACTAAAGATGGTGAATTTCAGTGGACTGCAGCTTGTGACAAAGCCTTTTCTGACTTGAAGGCAGCTTTAACTCACGCTCCTTAACTCAAGGGACCCAATTGGGAACTCCCTTTCCACATCCAAACTGATGCGTCAAATTATGCCATAGGAGTAGTCTTCAAACAAAAAGAGGGAGTTGTTGAACATGTTATTTACTTTGTCAACAAAAAATTGCAAGGAGTTGAATTCAATTATACAGTGACAGAGAAAGAGATGTTGGCAGTAATCTATGCATTGAAAAAATTCATACATTACATAACGAGCTACCAAATCTTTGTGCACACTAATCATGTAGCCATTAGGTACCTTATGAATAAACCTTTGATCACAGGTAGATTGGCAAGATGGTTATTGTTGATGCAGGAGTTTGATATAAACATTGTGGGTAAGCCAAGGAAAGCTAATGTTGTTGTAGATTTTCTTTCAAGGCTAACTACATCAGAAGACAATCGGCCCACAGATGACTCTTTCCCTAATGAGCATCTATTCTCTCTCAGTGTACAAACACCCTGGTATGCTGAAATAGCCAATTACTTGGTCACAAGTAGAATTCCTTCTCACTTCTCCCCAAAAGAGAAAATGACACTTATTGAAAAATATTTTCCTTTCTCTTGGATTGTTGGATGTTTATTTTATATTGGACTAGACCATGTCATGAGAAGATGTGTAAGAGAAGATGAGACATATGGAATTTTGCATGCATGTCACAATGAACCATGTGGAGGACACTTTGCAGCCAAGAGGACAACAATGAAGGTTTTGAACACAGGGTATTATTGGCCAACACTCCACAAGGATGTGGGAAGGTATACTAGAAAATGTTATAGGTGTCAAAGAATGGGTAGACCAACCAGATCTAATGAGATGCCATTGTGCCCTCAAGTAGTAATCACTCCCTTTAACAAGTAGGGATTGGATTTCGTAGGACCAATTGACCCTCCATCAAATGGGAAGTCTTACATATTAGTATGCATCGATTATGTAACAAAATGGGTAGAGATTAAGGCCATGAAGCATGCAAGAGATAAGAAGGTTGCAAAGTTTCTTTATGAAGAGATTTTCACAAGATATGAAGTCCCTAGAGAGATAGTAATTGATCAAGGAGCTCAATTCACATCAACTCTTGTTGTAGCACTAGTTAATGAGTACAACATATGGCACAGGAAATCTACCCCTTATCACCCCCAAGCTAATGGCCAGGTTGAAGTGACAAACAAAGAGATTGAAGCCATTCTGACCAAAACAGTAGCCATCCATAGGAAGGATTGGGCAAACATATTACCAGAAGCTATTTGGGCCTATAGGACAACATGGAAAACAACTATAGGCCTCACCCTATTTGAGTTGTTATATGGAAAGACAACTATGATGTCCGTTGAATTTGAATATAAGACTGTGTGAACTACAGTGGATTTGGGGATGGATATTTCTGAAGTATAGAAAGAAAGAATCATGCAACTAAATGCTTTGGATGAAATCAGAAGAGCAGCCTTGCACATACATAAGTAGTGCAAAATCAAAGAATCAAGTGGCATGACAAATTTATCAAGGACAAGAAATTCAAACTAGGAGATTGGGCCTTGCTCTATGATTCCAGATACCAGGACAATGCAGGAAAATTACAGATAAGGTGGCTAGGACAATATGAAGTTGTTGAGGTCTTTCCCAATGGAGTTGTCCAACTCACCACCATTGACCCTGTCAAGTTCAAATTACTTGTCAACAGTCATTGACTCAGATTATACCACAAACTAGCCTCTAAAGAACAGTTCATTTAGTAATTCACTCGGTATTCAACACCTGAGCTTCCTAAAGGTGAAGGTAGTGGACCTAGTGTCCCTCCTTCTACCTAAATGAGGTACATACTTTTCATAATAAAGACTTTCACTTACGTGGAAGTCCATTTCTTAATCATCCGCCCATCCACCCATCCATCACCACCTTTCTCTCTCTTCCATCACTTCACTCCACCTCACCTCATTCCACTTCATCTTCATTTATTTCTCAATTCATTCTCCAACAAGGTGAGCGTTACTTTATCCATGATCTTTGCAACAAATCTTCCACACATTCAGGTATGTGCACATTAATTTCTATCCTTAATCATCTTTTAGGAGTGTTCATTTAATCATTGTACGTTAGTATAGATGTTCACATAGATGCCATCATTACCTGTCAATCACCACTCCCATCTCACATGTGCGGACACATGTCCAAATTTAGGTTGGGGGGAGGGGAATGAAAAAGATGCAAATATTTTGTGAATTTATTGCCCATGTGTCAATTCATACTAGGCTATGTCAGAAATTTGAAATGAGCTGATTTGAAATCCGAGTGAGAGGACAACTTGCATGTGTGAAGTGATAGTAACTGTAGCCACCATTTCTTCCTATCATGATTCTCCATTATCACCCCTTTTTCTTGCCATTATTGACCTTGTTGAAATCTTGAGTTGAAAAGCCACAGTTGCAAAACAAAAGAAAAGAAATTTAGTTGGCAGTAGCATTAGAAATTAAGCAGGGTGGTACTAGGAAGAAAGGGAATTATAGGAAAAGAAGTTGCAAAGCATTTGTTTGATTGCAGACAATGGGAGGTGGGTTAATTCGAAACAAACCCACAATGCATGATATTTTACTACAGGATGCACAATACTTGGCTGAATTTCAAAACTGTGGATGGATAAATTACTTTTTGAAGTTGGATGGTTTTGATGAAGGCATTGCCCTTGAATTTTCTCAAACATTTTAAGAGGGAACAACCATAATAAAAGGGTTGGAAGTTGTGGCAATAGAGGAAAGAATTGCAGAGGTTACAGGGTTACCTACTGATGGTGAAAATTACCCTACTTCTAGAGACACTAGGTCTGTAGGGCTGAATTTATAGAGCCAAATGATCCCCCATTGAGCATAGACAAATAAGGCACAAAGAGAATGTCTCTACCCAAGTTGTGGAAGCAAATAGCTGTGTATGTCATCAAATACATCACTTGTGAGGGTTGCTATTCAAACTTGCACTCTATCCACTTCAAGCTTTTAAATCATATGAGGCACAATAGAAGGATGAATGTGCCTAACATGTTGTACAATCTTCTCTCAATCATGGTAGCTGAAACTCAAAAAGGTAGGGATAATTATGTTTCCCACCATTTCCTGATTAAATTGCTAGTTGAAACATCTATGTGTGATGTATCTGGAATGACTTGGGAAGAGTTTATCAAAGTTGATCATTTGCCACCTAGGGCTATACCTCAATTTTGTAGGCTAGCAAGAGGGTAAGCACGGTTGACGCCCTTTCTAGTGCTTCAACCTCTGGTGTTGGCTCTGTTAGCTCTCAAAAACGTAGGTTTGAACCACAAAAGGTTGCCAATCTTTCACAATGTTTTAGGGTAACAGACAAGGTCAAAAAGACTTTGGACCTTCTACTCTTCAGGTGCTGCGAGACCTAGGCAAGTATACCTATCTGAATTACACATGCTTGGCTTATAATTATCTTTCATGCAATGATTTTTCCACGTTGGCATATGAAATAGACAAATAAAATCAAATTTGGTATAAATTGTATACCAGTATTCAAAACTAAACCCTAATATGTTCAGTTAACATATGTAAAAAAATGTGAGTGAAACTAAAGAATGAAAACGAAAAGACCAGTGCCTTATAGGGTTTATGAAGTCAAGAGAAATCTGAAACAAGTACATTGTTCTGGCAGACATTCAAGTTATTTAGCATTTTATTTGGTTTATAGCTTGTATAAACATGCAGGATTGTGATTATTGAGTTCTTCTTAGGAATCCAATTGGCATTCCCTAATTACTATGATCAATTCAAAGAATTTAATCTTTATTGGAAAGAAACTATTAATTGACCATACAGATGCAGTAAATGTGCATTGACGAACTAGGTATAAACTTGTTACACGAATTCAAATAACCAGAAAACACCATTACGGAGACAACTTCAATAATACTTTTCAATGAATATCATAAACAACCGATACCAGAAACAATTACACCATAGTATTGGATTTTCATTGATATCTCCATGATTTTACATATGCAACTAGTCTCATTCCTTGCCAAAAAATTGTATATTACCATCTCTTCTCTATTCTCTATCGTATCTACCTATCGACCGCATTTTGTTTTCAAAATGGATATTTATACATTGAGAATATGAAAGGACGCATCCTTTCGGAAATAGGAAATATCAAACTACAAAACAAAAGATAGAGAATAATTAGGCTCTATTTAGCCACAAATGAGTCTTAGCGAGGTGGTCCAAATAATCTTGACACTCATATGTGTCTGCATCTTCAACAGCATTCTGGATCGTGATTTCCATCTTGACCATTTCCTCATTTTGCTCGCTCACTTCCTCCAATGTTGTATCCTCTGCAGAAGCTGTCTTCATGACTTCATTCAACATTTAGTCACATTCATTCTTCCATATGGTGGCATATTTCAATTCCCCTTTATCATCAGAGAATATGATCACGGTTTTATTGGCAGCTTCAATTAATCCTTGTTCATCCCCCTGCAATTCCTCATAGAAGTTTTGATGGCGATTGATAATATGATTTGCAGCTTCAAGTGCAGTGCTGTTAGAGTCATCACTTTGGGCCAGTTCATCAAACTTCTCCATTATTCATCCATCCATCCTTTCATGCTCCTTCAATGCAACCAGAGTATGAGAATATTTTCCCCACAATTTATTCAACCAAGATGTCAAATTATCTTGCCTCCTCTTAACAATTGCTACAATTGCATCATACTTTCCCTGAGCATAAGCACTTGATCCTACCCAATGATCTTTTGCCTAAGAGATTTCTCCTTGAGTGAGCATTTTGGCTGGATCCATTGAAATACCAACCAAGTCTTTCAGTCTATCATTTTCTCTCAACATTCTTTCATTACTTTCCTTATACATTTCTCTTTCTTTTATCAGCGTCTGAATCTGTGCTTTATTCAATTTTGCAATATTGATCCCAATCTCTGCAGTAGCCACAGGATCAACTTCTCCAACCTTTAGGGTCATAACATGGCCAAATGCCTTCTCTGTATCAATTACCATTGATTTCTTGTGGGGTGGGTATAAATCCCATATCATCAATGATCCCTCATCAGTATTATACTTGGAGCCTACATACAACTCTGTTACCCTTTCCTTATCAAGCTTATGTGTAGCATTACTATCTCTTAAAAAACTATCAAAAACTAATGCAGAGTTCAAATCAAGTCTAGGAAAAATCATGACACCAGCATTCTCCAACATTTTCCTCCCCTTTTCAGGAGTCATATTTGTCATTTCATCATCCACACATTTTCTCAATTGACCCAATAATTGCTCTTCATTCCCAGAAGTGACATCACCAACATTTCCTCTTATTTCTTTCCCCTTCTGTTTGTACAAGAATGCTTTGAACTCTGGAGAATTTATAAGCTCATCATCTAAAACAAATGATCTATATTCCATATGCCTTGCATCAATATCACCACTTTCAATACTCTGTTCTCTAGTTGGACAAACATACCGCTGAGTCCTCAACCTAGATACCTTCTTTGTTCTGCTCTGTGGCACTTTATCCATTGGGGTTTCCTCATCTCTAGAAGACAATATCTTTGTATCCTGTAGCCCTTGGTTATAGCTATCAACCACCATCTCTGCTTCCTCTTCATCCAAATTCTTGATCATATCATCAAAAGGATAGGGCACATGCTGATACCCTCCAAAATTTATCTTCATCTTAGCAGAGTTTATATATCCCTCTGGATCAAAATCCTTTATGGGTGGTCCTTTTTTCATATTATAATGCAACAATTTATCAAGAATTGAATTGTATCCTTCCTTAGCCAACATAGTGAAATCACCAAAACATAATGTACTAGGCATAAAACCTACTTCCCAAAAGAACTGAAATGCATCACACTGCAGTAATCCATTTTTCTGACAATTTCCAAATACGAAACTCTGTTTGGAACTGTCCTTGGTAGAATAAAAGGGGCATCTTCAAATCCATATACCCTGATCATTGTAGCTCCCTCCAAACAATACCAGTCACCCTAGTTATAATCAATTGGCCCATTGAAATCTTTTGGCTGAAGAAACCTTTTAATCTCATCAGTCAATGAATAGTTACAAGGATACTTATACAATTTGTAAAAAAATTTCACAAAATATTCTTCAAAGTGGATGAAACTAGAATTGGCAAACCTGCTGTCCCAAATAGCAGTCCACAGCTGAACAGGCAATGCTTCACCGTCCTTACCAATTTGAGAAACTCTCATTTCTGGAGGCCATACTCCCAAATCCTATCCAAAATATAGCACCAAGTGCATCAACAATGAATAGTGTCAAAGATGAAAAATAGAAGCTCCACCCTTTATAGCCACCAATCCTGAATCAAGCTCCCTAGAAATATATGAAGCATAGTCAAATGGTCTGGAGTTGTGATACTGGATATCTGCTATGATAATCATTGGCACAATTGACATGAGTTTCGAGGAATCCATCCCCAATACTTGACACACTGAGAAATATGTGTACTTCATATAAGGCTCAAACAAATCTACATGATAAGGAGGCCCCTCACTATCTTGCAGAGGTTCTGACTTGTTACCCTGTTTAATTCTATGAATAGGCAGCCTCCAACCCTTATAGATTGTATCCATTCTTGAAAAAAAAAATTCCAACTCTTCACAATTGATCTCCTCATTGCAAAACCCTTCCAATTTGAAAACCTCACCTATTGCTTCTTTAGACACATATATTTGTGGTTTTCCAGATGAGTCACATATAGCCTTATGTTTTGGATCATAATTATCTACAAGTAATTTCACTAATTCTGCATTTACAAAAATATTAGGGCACACTAGTTTCCCTACATTCAGCTTTCATGGGTTACAAACTGGTTCAAAGTGATTTCTTTTGTGGTAATGGAAATTGAATAGCTCATACCCTCTTACAGCAGTCCAAACATCACCTATGAACTTACATTTATCATCTAACTTATCAACTTATGCCCTAAGCTGTGCGGACCTTCTAGCTTTAGGCCCCGAGCCAAGTAGTTGATCAATAAGGTCTTGGTTCAACCTCCTTTTAGTACCCTCATGCTCTGTATCAACCTTTGGTTTCTTTCCTTTTGACAGACTACTCTCACCAGGCTTTCTACCCTTACCCTTTCCAGAACCAGAAGACTCCATTCTCAAGCTTACAGAATCAAAATGTGAAAAACCAAGAAGCAATTACTTACAGTATTTTGCTTGAGCTCCTCAGATTGAAAAATGTTCTGGTTCTCTATTCAGCATGCCAATTCACTTGCAATCAATTCGAAACTGAAGAATTGATTAAAACCTTACTGTTATATCTCGTCGCGCCATTAATGAAGCATGAATGAAGACCCATTTGAAATTGGCATTGTCGCATCAAATTTCCTTTCGATGAGAGACTTTCAAATCTAGGGCAAAGTCCTTTCACAACATCTATTACACCTTTCACCAAGACATTATACAGTCATACCGACACTTGGAATCAAAATGATGACTATCGCTTCCATTTTTTCATGTCGCTATAACAATTCTGAGTCGGGGAGATGTTACATAGACTTCATTGTGTCCTACCGATGTGCATTCTTCAAGTCATTCTCCAGTCACTGAGACAATATCACCCCTTCATTGATGATACCATACTTCGGCAAGACCATTGAGTTTCTCACCGATAAAATAAATCTTACCGATGAAATAAATCCATCAGCAAGACCATGAATCTTCGAAAAGACTCATACCGACACCAAATGTCTCACCGAACCCCTTCATCCAGATTGCTCCATTTGATGAGACTCACCCCGAAATACCCTGTTGGTATAACTTTCAAACCTCGATGAGACTTACACCGAAGACTTCTCCTCCTGGCGATGCACATCTCTATTGGCGTAACTTTTGAATTGGCAAGACTTTATAACTTCTCTTGGATAGCTTTTGAATCTCCTTGTATTTGGTTCGGAAAAACAATAGCCACTTCACCAAGACCTTCCCCAATGCATATAAGTCTTACCGAGACATTTTCTTGCAAGCCAGTCGGTAAAACAAAATGATTTCGTTAGGACTTCATGCCGATACCAAACAGTCTGGCCGAAATAACCCCTCTATGTATTAGTCGGTATGACATAATGTATTCACCATGACATTACATCGATGCCCCAACATATGTCGATATATTTTTTCTGCATGTCGGTTGGAAAGAAAAAATACCTCGCTATGACTCTACTCCAACAATAATTCCTTTGCCGATATGAAACTTCTCAATCGCCGAAACAAAAGAAGAGTCTTGTCGATATTCTGCAACAACTATATATTAGTGAAAAATACATAGGTCGGGGAGACTTTCACTATGTCCTGCCGAAATAGGCAATACAATGAAATGCAAAGGACTTGATGGATTTAGTGGATTTATGACAAAAAACAAGCAAGACGCCATGAGGAGGAAACCTTATGCTTATGAGGAAGATTTATTCTTGGAAACACTTGAATGCAATGGACTGAAAATTAAAAAAAATTACAGTTCTAACAGGCTCTAGTGTGAATCTTCCTACAACAAAAGAAGCTATAGAAATAAGTTCTTCTAGAATAGATCATGCATAAAAAGAAAGCCCTTCCTTAGGTTCTAACGATGAAATCCCACTTGAAACCCTCATGAAAACTAGGCCACAATAGAGAGAAGTAGAAATGAGAAAAGGGAAGGCTAAAACACAGTCTGTAAAAAGAGAGGTGCCAAGTTCTAAGAAGAGGAAGGTTGATACTGTTCATCCTATAGCCAAAGGAAAATGTGAGAGATGTCCAAGGAAATCAAGACCAGTTGGGCCTGTGTTTGGTACGACTCTACAGTAAATCCCTAAACCTAGTGAGACCTTGTAACACCCCGTCGTGCGAACCCCAAAGGACAAATAAACAATAATTACAGCACAATTTTTTTTAAAAAAAAATTAACATAACATACATGTAATACACATTAAGACATGACATGAATTTCATTTAAGTAGATTCATTAACACATACATCCCTTGGGGTACACGAGGAGTCATTACGAAACTGAGATCCACACAACAACCATAAAGAATAAAATCCAAGGATATAATCCATAATAGAATAAACATTAACAAATATAACGCATACATGATAATCATTGATAAGAAACCATCTGAGTACATAAATACAACATACACATGATTAACTTAACACATTGAATAAAAATTGCCATGGCCAATATCCATACTGAGTTTAACATTACATTACAATACAATGTTCTGGAGATACAATGAAACAACAGTGTTTCCAATCATGAACGGAACCCATACACAAGATAACATGATACAACGGAACATAGGAATACATAGAATCATAACTGGCTCCAAGACAGATACAACTCTGGAGTCGCTACAACAACACCAATCCGCACTTCTCGATCCTCGACTGTGGACCCAATGGGGTGCTTAGCACGTTCCACCCGACCATGTGAGTCCGAAGACCCACCCCCCGTGCTAGGAGCTAACAAGAAAGAGACCTCAACCAAGAACATCCAAATAGGGAACAACAAGACTCAACATCATACAAAAGTATCATAAAACTCAAGGATTACAATGACATAATCAACAACGTCCAATAGTCATCAAAATAACTTGAAATCATAAATCTAATCACATAAATCAAAGCAATGACCAGTAAACAAGTAACCAAAGGATGATCATGAAACACTTCCAAATTAAACTGAATTAATAAACATAATACAATTCCAAATTGCAATTAAACAATATAATAACATCATAACCCAGTACCATAAGAGTACGAGGTCATAAGTCAAATATCAATGAGATCATACAAGACCACAAAGTACACCAAAGATGTATCAAGGCAATAATCATAAATCAAGATAAATCCAAATATCAACAATCTAAACCAACTCCTATAACATACTCCCAGAGCAACACAATAAAGTAAACATATGGGCAACTAGGGGAGAGTGTCATCGCATAGTCCTACATGGGTTTATCCTGTCTCTTCCTCCCTGGGGCCGGTCCATAGGGTGACCATGCGGAGCCGTAGACCTCTCGAGAGGTCAGGTGACCTTGCCAACCACGGCCTTCTCAACCTTCCATTAGTCTGCGAAAGCACTAATGAAGATGAGGCATCCATTTTTAAATCTTATAATGATATTACTACCCAACCCTCCTAAGTTAATTATTAGGTTTTCACTTGATTACCAACTCACTCGTGGGTTATCCTGTGCCCTTCCCCTTAAATAGGGCACCCGGCCCCCACGAGGAGCCACTCTCCCTAGAGACCCAACAACATAAAAAACAAGAACCCAAGGGTTGTACAACATAACAAGAATATTAGATCACAACTAAAAAGCATGCGAGGCATTACCCATCTCGCTATAAATACATAATCAAAGTCTCAACAATTCCCGTACAACCCTTTTAAAATCATGAAACCAAAACACTTGCCACATCAAGGGCACATAAAGAGAGAGAACATCAATTATCAAATATCTCAAGCCTCTGGAAGCCAAAAGAATGAAAACAAATGAGGGTAAAGTGAAGCATCAAGAGTTTTTCTCCAATAATTCCAACACAAGGATAAAATTTCCTCAAATATGAGAGTAACTCAGAAAATCCATAAAAAGGGAAGATTCATCAAGACCCATCCACAAATCAACAATGGTGTCACCTCAAATAGGAAAACGCAAAAGAAAATCAACCTTTAATTCAACAAAATCACTTAATAAAACCAAAAGCTACCAACTAGGCATTCCATGGGAGACCTCAATTTCCTCCTCACAAGATACCCATACAGTTGGTATACAAAAGACCTTTGACAAAATCAACAAACATGACAACAAGATTTCCCTTGCCTCTGGAAGCCCAAAAATAAATCAAATACTCAAGGACTCATCAACAAGGGTAGACAAAGCAGTAAGAGTTTCCAATCAACTAACAACACAAATTTAAGAAATAGAAATCCTTTCAAAACCCAGGAGTAGCTCAAGAGAATACTTTTTTAATTAATTATTTCACAAAGCAAATCTATTAAATAAAAATAACTAACTTCCATTTACTAGTACAATTATAATATTAGTCTTGAAATCAAAGTTACACAACTAATTTAATTATCATATTTAGCTTCTTAAAGTAAGTTTATTTAGAGATATTAATATCCTCTGCTACTTTATACAAGAGTTCAACTTGAATAAGTTTCCTAAGTAAATACCTAAAAATTATTTTTAATTCTCTTATTGTATAAATGTACCAATAATCAAATATAGGAAGATTCCTTTTCTTAAGTGAAACTTAAATGTTGTAGAATTGATAAGAAGAAAATTATGAGAACAAATTCAAAAACATATTTTTCCCATCCTAAATGTAATACAACAATCAAAGAGACATTTATTTGTTAGTTCAATCAGATGACTATCAATTTCCTAATGAATCCATGGCTCAAGGGTCCAGATTGTGCTAAGAAATACTACGATATGCTAGTTAGAATTCTGTACTAAACTCATCCACAACGATACTAGTAGTTGAAACATAACTACCTCAAAACATATTGATTACAACATTATACATTACTAACACTAGAGTCAACGTGAGCGCCAACTTTAATAGAAATTAATTGTGCAACGAATATTACAGACAATATACAATATGAAAACTTGTTCCCAGAATACCAACCTAAGATTATCAAGCATACATATTATTGTTTTCTTCATTGACAACATAAAGAAGAGTATTGAATAACTTAACAATACGGTGAACTAGACCAATGCATGTTACAAACTCATTTAATGACGATGATGAAGATGGGTAACAAAAAAAACCAAAAACCCAAGGCTGATGTAAGGAGAGGAGAACCATACATAAGAAGAGTTGCAGTGGTACCACCAGACATAACTCGCATGGCAAAAGAATGAGGAGTCAGAAAGAGGATTAGCTAAAGAGGCACTGGAAAGAGTTCATGATTCAGTTTGCAATGATAATGATGTTGCTTGGTACCCATATATGGCAATGTGGATCCATTTCATGTTGTCATCATCAAGAGTGTTACCAGGCAACAAGATGGAGGAAATTCTTATATAAGGATAATTTTTTTTTTCAATGTTCGGGACGCCGGCTTTATTGTCAACTACATGCCAACATTGAAATTCCTTGGCATTATTCATGTTATGGAAATTTTCTTTAGATTAAGGGATTCAAAACACTTCAACCATGCGATACTTCTGACTACACACACAATCGACCTGAAACAATGAAAGAGTCTAAAAAGGTAGAGAGACTACACTAGTGACTTAGGAGAAACTTTGGCTTTCGGTCACCACGCCATCAAGAATGTGGGCTTCAACAATAGAAAATGGAAATTAAAATACAGTAAACACTGAATATGAAAATCCAGCGAAATGCAATGATAGTCGGTATACAAACTGAGGATGCATAGACAAGGCGCGAGAATAGTTTGACATCATTCCTCAAGTAATGCAGAGCACAGGAAAGGCACGTGAACTGTTTGACAAAATGCCTCAAAGTAAAGTCATCTCGTGAAATGAAATGATTGCAGACTATGCACAACATGGATTTGTTATAAGGCTTAAGAAACTTTCCAGCAAATGCAATTGGCAAGCGACGCCAAAAGAATAGGGAGGTTATTTAGCCTTTAAACTTCCTATTATGCTCAGATGTCGCGACAGAGATAGGTTGACAATAATATCAAAGAGATTATTTAATTTACTACATCTTTACAAGTCTAAAAGTTGCGGCTGTGACAGGTTGCCAATGGTTTCAAGGAGACTATTTAATTCTAAACAACGCCTCAACTCCAAATGCTGAAACTAAGGCAGGTTGCCAAGTATTTTAGAAAGTGAATACAAGAATTTGGAAATATCGCCATCTACTCGCATTATTATTAAATCTCAAATGTTATCAGCAAGGCTGAAGGGAAAGAGAAAGGTGAGGTGCAAAAAATGTGAATTAAGAGCAGGAGAATAATGTACAACTTTTCCTTTTTTTTGAACTTAACACATTTCGGTTTGGCAGCGAGTTTCTAGAGACGCGTATGGAACTACCCGAAGCAAAGAGAAGGCATTTGCACTATTGGACAAAATGCCTCAAAGAGACCTCATCTCCTGAAATGAAAAGATAGTTGAATATGCACAAAAAAGTATTTGCTAAAAAGGCGAAGGAAACTTTCAAGCGAATGTAATAGGGAGATGCGCCTTAAGGATTTGGCATCCGTCTCAAGGTGCAGACTGCATAGCAGGAGATACGCCAATATCAAGAAGGCTTAAAACTCTTCCAAGAAATGCAATTAGCAGGTGAAAACAATCGCCATCTCATGGGATACAGTGATTGTAGGTTAAGCACAAATCAGATTAAAAAAAAGAACTTAAGAAACGTTCAGACACAAATGAATGGAACATCGTAAATAGATGTTAAATCATGGAATGAAATGAATACATTCAACCAAGATTTCTTCACAAGCAATATGAATATAGAGAAAATGCAAACAAATATCAATCGAAGCACTTCAAACCTAAGTCCACGAATCCAATCTATGCAAAAATAAAACACAGGCATGCTGGCAACGATTCAAACAGACCTTTTACAATTTAAAGGCGGGAAGCTTAACAGTGATAAAAGAGATAGTATACAGGACCTGTCAATTATGCAAGCAGTCGATGGATCCTCTTATCCAATACACAAAATCTGGAATATCGATTTAAAACAATACTGCCTCTTCCAAAAGTACAAGCAGGACACTCACAATTAATCAAGCGCATTTGAATCGACTTCCTCAGATTGACTCCCTCCCCAAAGAACAGCCTCCCAGAGTGGCCTCTTGAATTCTAATTTATGAGTTTCAAAGATTGAAATCTCTGCCTAGAAGGTGATGAGACAAAGGAAGATAAAGTATATACCATCTTTTTCCAGCTTCTCTTGCCTTTTACTCTTCCCAAAAATGATGCTTTATTATTATTTATTTATTTAGCAATAACGATTCTTTTCCTTGCTTTAATCCTTATTCAAACTTGAGTTCAAATTTTTAAATTTTTTATCTACGTTAATTCTTGATTTTAAATTTCTTAATTAAATTTACTCATTAGAAAATAATTATTTTTATTAAATTCATTTACTTACAATTATATTTCTTTCATCTTAAAATAAGAAATTTTCAATGATAATACAATTAACATTTATTATTAAATCTAGCTCTTTATTTGATCCCAAACCAAAACAAGTGACCTTAAAAATTAGATTAATTTGATAAATTACATCTAAAAAAAATCAAATTAAATAATGCAAATCCCAAAATCCTCATGACTTAGCAAATCACCAACCACAAGTACAAGCGAAAATGACATGGCCACCAAACAACCAACTTCCTAAATTCCAAGAATGACCAAAACGAAGGGGCATTACAGACCTCACATGAGAACCCTAAAGCTCCAATGGAGCAAGAGAATGTTGAAGGAGAAGAAGACATATTTAAGAGAGCAACAAATATAACACTGGACGATCTTGCTAACATTGCAGAAGAATTGGAGGAAAACCAAGACTATAGCATGAGCAAGAAGTCCTACAACAACAACCAAAACCAGAGCAAGAGTTCTTGCAACCACTGCAAGAGCAAGTACAATAATCCCTACAGAAAAATGAAGAAGAAACAGTACCTTTGCAGCCCGAGATAACTAGATAACCTGAGTCCATGCAAATAGTACCATATGAGGAGCCACCATTGAAAATACTGGTAGGAATCCATAATCCTCCTGATTTTACAATGCATGCAGTTCTTTTGAATTCATGGCAAGAAATACATAGAAGAGAGGAAGAATGGAAAAAGGAAAAAGGAAAATTAGGGGAAATTCAAAAGAGGGATGAAGAAATTGAGGATAAAAATGCAGAAATTGCCACCCTGAAGCAAAGGGTAGATGATATGGCAGCCTTGGTGCCAAATATTCTAGAATGTAGAGATCCTCCAAGAGTCTATGCTCTACTCCTAAAGGAGAGGTATCTCTCTTTTAAGATGTCAAGAATTGCCTCACGTTTGAATCCTTCTATTGACACCCCCATGAAATTATTCAATGCTTATAGGATTGCCTCACTTGAAATGAAAAAATTTCTATGTGAATTTTATTTACATAATTATGTTGTCATAAAAGACCGTGATTGGAATCCATTGTTGTATGTTGGAGATATTCAATTGAGAGAATTCATGTCTTGGGTACAAAATGAGATTAGTTGGGGACAACAACATAGTGCTTATAAACAATTGGAATCCAATATTCCCCTATATGTTAGAGCTGAATCCAACAACCCAAGGGACATTTACAAAGAATGGCACATAATGTTGCTCATACCAAGTTATGCCAATAGAATTAGGCCTTGGATTGAGGCAATTTACAGTGAGTATGAGGTAAAGACAACAACAAAGGAAGAGGCCATGAGGAGATGTTTATCCCAGAGATGGAATAGTTTGACTGATGAACTAAAATAGGCTGAGCCTTATTCCATCCACAATTATGCTACAACCCTAAAAAAAATTGAGAGGTATATTGAGATTGGGAGAGCACAAGGGTGAGATTGGCTTCCCCTAACTTTCCAGCCACCCATGCTTATGTGGCCCGTGCCAAATTTCAGATTTTACTAGTTTGACATTGTTGCAAAGAGGCATAGATGGAACAGGTTTGACAGATTGGTAGGATTCTATTGGGACCCAGACTCACGCACTGCAATCACTGGTGTTGGATAGCTCTTTGTTGCAAATTTTAGAGCTTTGACCAAGCAGAAGAACAACCCTTCCCCTACTGGAGGACCAGTAAAACTTTAAGTTGGGGGAGTGATGAGCCTAGTTTTTGGTTTAATTTTTGGTAAAATCTATAGTCTATTTGCTAATAGATGTCATGGACTTTGATGCTTAAGTTTTGGTATTGGCATAATGTTTCCCTCAAACCATTGACATTTGACAATATCTTATCTCTGCAAGCTCTAATGACATTTGACATAATATGTGGGTTATCTATATTCATTTTGCATGTGATTAATGTATGTTTCTTAGAGTGGTTATAGATGTGCAGTTATTATGCGTACTGACTCTATCATGTAGATTTAATGAGCTGAGTTGAGGAAGACACCGCCAGCTGGTCATGCACTATAACATCTAGCTAAGGAATCGCTCCAAGTCAAAAGCAGCTGGTAGCAAAGATTCTTCATTCAACTGAGTGTAACCGCCTTGTAGTGGACCATAATGATCGAGCATGCATGGGCGTTATTTCTATGTTGAATCTACGCTTGAATTGCATGTCTGGCTAGATTCCTTGCATGCATAACTGCCATCACTCCACTTTCCCCTATTTTCCCTAAATGGTGTCCTCCTAGTCGTCGAGTTGACTGCCCTGTTTAGCTGTAGTATAAATAATAAGTTGATGCTCCTTCCTCAGGAGTTGCACAATTTGATATTATACTCGCATTCTCCAGTTTCAACAATACAGATGCATTACTATTTGTATGCATGATTTACAGTTAATGAAATAAATTTTTGAGTTCAAGCATCTGAGTTCTTGTTAGTTTAGAAGATACTTATCCAAGGGGGCCCACTTGGTAAGTAATCTATCTTCAGTTTAGCATTATCTTAGTATTACTTGTTGTTTAGTGCTTAGTTAGACAACTGGCATCAACTGTTCCTGTAGCCTCTAGAATTCCATTTTGTGACTTTTTCTGCAGCCAAAGTAGACATAGTAGTTTCCTATTTGTTGTTCAGATTTCCATTCTTGTTTTGCAATTCAGCTTAGCATAGTTGTCGGTTGATGTTCAATATTTATTTCATTACTTTCCAACAATTTACTTCAGTATTATGTTTCTTAGTCGTAGAATGCAATGACTACTTGAGCCCCCAGTGCACATATTGTGCTGACCCATTTCAAGTTCACGTCCCTGGGTTGACAAGTTAAATACACCTTCATGATGATCAAATAGCTATTCAGGTTGGATGTCCAATCTCTGAATCATGGTTGTAAAGGCTTAGTTATTAAATCATTGTAGGAGCCCAACACCTACAATAGGAGAAGGATGATAGTTTTGAAGTTTCAAGGAAAACTGCCAAAGGAACTTCGTAGAGGCCAAAGACTTGAAAATTTTGAAGGTGGTGAAACTTGGTCAACTTAAGATGGTATCTCTAAGACTCCTTGACCACTTAGGACTCAAAATAGGGGGCACACAAAATGAGGAAAAGGAAAAAGTGACCCGACAAAGCGAAAAGAGAGGGTCCCTATTCCGAATAAGGCGCATGTTATAGGCACAACAAATGGTGAGTCTGTTGGGGAATGCTCATGAGTGTTCTAAGGATAAAGACTCATTTCAAACCTAGAGTCTCTATTTTCACAGAACAAGGGCCAGTTTCCATAGGTGAACTAGGGAACTCGAAGGAGAACATGATCCTTAACTAAGTCAAATCACAAAACCTCTTAGAAGTGTGTGTATATGGTGAATTCATTCCCTTTCTTTGGAGACTATGACAAACGATCGTTAATCAAGCCAAGCAATCTACATAAATTGTCTATCTCCAAAAGTAACTTGGACATAGCCCCACTGCCAGTTAGGCATCTATAGCCCTAACAGAGTTGTCGATGTGACCCACAAACATTACTCTACTATCGGCCAAACATCCATAGCCCTGATAGAGTTGTCCACACCCACACAGTTGCTTGATTTTAACATTTCCCTTTATTTTCTTTCTTTTAATATTCTTTATTTTATTCAATTGTGTAAGCATCAAAGCTTACTGTGGGTTTGGAATCATAGTGGTCACTGGAGCAAACTTAAGATTTTTCACTTGTGAGGTGGTCATAATGACCATTGTATAACTCTTCAGAAATAATTAATGTGTGTTTTGTGCAAGATCTGAGATTGGTGTGAAAGGATTCAACTAAGGGTTGTGTTCTAGGTCAAGTCAAAGTTCAAATAAGGAAACCATTCCATATCAACAATAAAAGACCAATAGTTGGGAGTGAATATTTATCCAAAGAACATAAAGAGCAAGCAACAAAGTGAATCATTCATTTGACCGAACATGACCACTACATCAGAAATGGAGGGACACCCTTAGCAAAACAAAATGTCCAGGGGACAAGCAAAACAAAAGCGAAGCGAGACAATAAAACAAAGAAACCTAAACTAACCTATATATAGGTATTTACAAAGACAACTCAAAAGAGATCAAGTGAGGAAATAGTGCTTGAGGTGTTGCCCATTGACAGGAAATAAGACATCTTCACCAATTAGTGTCTTAAGTCGGAAAGCATTATCTCCTAGGATTTCAAAAATTTGAAAGGGGCCAAGCTAGAGCTTGTCAAAATTGTTATGTGCCCCTTTCTTTTCACGGGCCTTGTCCCAACACAAGACCAAATCAACAATTCTAAAGGCCTTAACTTTTGCTTGCCAGTCAAACCATCTTTTGACCACGCCCTGGTGTTTGGTGAAATTTTCAATTGCTTAGTTAGAAACTTTTTCTAGGTGGAGCAATTCAGCTAAATAGGCTTCCCGACGATCCCCCTCTTCATAAAAAGTGTTGATAAATTAGAGGGTGTGGATCTTGAGGTGGACAAGGAACACAAGCTCTAAGCCATAAATGAGGTTTAAATGGGGAATCACCCAAGGAAGCCTTATGGCATGTATGATCTTCCCAAAAGGAAAAATGTAGCTGGGTGTGCTAGTCTTTGGAATTCCTATCAAGCAAATTTTTTATCATAGTGATTAGGTTCTTGTTTGTGGATTTAGCTAGGTTGTTTCCCTGGGGGTAGTAATTGGATGAAAGTTTAAGGGAAATTCCATAATCAAAGGCCCAACTAGCAAATTTTAGTGAAGAAAAGGTGGGGCCCTTATCACAAACAAGGGCATACGGGCAACCAAAGTGATTTAAAATGAAACTTTTGAGAAAATTAGTAATTACCTCTGTGGTACATTGCCTACATGCAATTGCTTTTGTCCATCTAGTACAATAATTAGAGGCGATTAAAATGTACCTATGACCCACAAAAGATGGTGGGCTTACTGGACCAATGAAGTCGAGACCCCATTGTGTGAACAGTCTTACCTCCAGAACTGGTTGCAGCGGGACAATATCGTTGCGTTCTCTAGTTGCGATAGTCTGGCATACGTGGCACATTTGAGAATGGCTATGTACATATTTGAATACAGTCAGCCAGTAGTATCCCGCCCATAACATTTGATGAGTGGTGGAAGGACCAAATCCATGACCAGTTCCAAACTTATCATGAAATTCTTTTAACACACGTGTTGCTTCTTTTCCAAGGCATATGAGGTAGATCCCTTCATGGTTCCTCTAGTACAATATGGACCCCTACAACATGTAGTTGTTGCTTTTTAGTTGGAGAGCACACTTTTGAACTTCCTGTAGATGAGATGGGCACTTGTTCTTCAATGGGTAGTAGACAATGTCGTCGTATCACTCTTCGGGGGAGACATCTTCGAGTTGATATTATTGGACCGTAAACTCAGGTCCCACTTCAACTGTCATTAGCTATCATTCCAGTGAGGGCCTGCCCTATTATTATTTTCATTGGCTAAATTTTCATGTTGTATTCCTGCAGTAGGGTAACCCATTTTTCTCTTCTTTCTCCTAACTTATTTTGCATTAGCAACGTTTTTACTGATGGATCATGTATAATGGAAAACACCTTGTTTCTCAAGATGTAGTGCCTGAATTTCTTGACTCCCCTAACCAAGGCATATGCTTTATTTTCTACATGGTGGTATCTTAGCTCAACATCCTTTAATGGAGCACTCATGAAGGAAATTGGGTGCTCACTCCCTTCATCATCCTTTTGAGTCAATATGTTGATGCACGAATGGTCTGAAGCAAATGAGTAAATGTAGAATGGCTTCAGATAATCAGGGCTAACTAACACGAGTGTGTCAACAATTACTTTCTTGATTTCTTCGAAGGCTTGCTTTGCTTCTGGAGTCCATTCAACTTTGGCATCTTGTTTCAACATGGCATTGAGTGGCATGACTATTTTAGCAAAGCCGGTAGTGAATTTCTGACAAAAAATATCTTTTTGAAGAAAGATTTCAGCTCTTTCTTGCTGCCTGGCAGCTGAATCTTCAATATTGCTTGAATACGCTTGGGATCTATAAAGATTCCTTTCTTTGAAATAACATGCCCGTGTAGCTTACCTTTTGTAACTCTGAAGATACACTTCTTCGGATTGAGGGAAATTCCAAATTCTCTATACTTTTGAAAAAACTTTGCACAGATTAGCAACATGATCATCCCTCTTCTTGAAGAACATCGTGAGATCATCCATATAAATGATAATGCATTTTTTGATCAAATATTTGAAGGCTATTCCCATTGCGCGTTGGAAAGTAGCGCCAACGTTGATGAGTCCAAACAACATTCTTTGATATGCAAAGGTTCTCCATTTAGTGGTGAATGTTGTTTTGAGCCTATCCTCATATTGCACCATCACTTGATTATACCCGAAGTATCTCTGTAAGAAAGGAATCATCTGAGAGCCATTGAATATCTAAAGTACTTCATCTAATGAAGGCACTAGATAATTTCCTTTCTTTGAAGCTCTGTTAAGGTTGCAAAAATCCACACAAAATCTGATTTCTCGATTCTTTTTCCTAACCAGGACCAAATTGGCCACCCAAGTGGAGTGTCTAACTAGAAATATGATTTTGGCCATCAACAACTTTTAAACTTCCTTGTAAATGAGAGGCCCCAATAATGCATTGATTGGATGTTGATGCTACCGGAAATGCCTCACGTCCAACTTGAGAGGGATGGTGTGTGTGATGATTGAGGTGTCGTATGTCTTTAAATCCTCATAACTCCAAGAAACTACATCATGATACTTACATAAAGCATCAATGATTACTTTCTTTTCTTTTGGTGTGCACACTTTGCCAATGAATACATTTTTAACCTTCTTAATTGTTCCAAGGTTATGAGTGTCACATTGATTGTTGATGGAGTCTCTATTTGCTTACTGATCCTGATCTCTGATATGATCTAAGTCGAATATCCACTCAAGTTGGACCATGCCTCTAGGAATAGTATTGGTTTTGAGATTTATGACCCCTTCTATGTCTATTTCAACCTCTTCAGGCTCGACTTCATCAATTATTTGGGTTGCCAACACATTAGAGCCAGTGATGAAGTCCAAGATGTGCTTGTCATCATTGAACACTTGGAAATTGGTGACATTGTCTGGCATAGATGGGATAGAGGTAAGCTCAACAGTAAATATTTTTAGGCTAGATAGTGAAAAAGGTTGAAGAGTACTGGCTGCTTGGACCAAGGCATCAACAGTGTGATTTTGGGAGCGAGGGATCAACTAGATGTTAAAGGCCTCTAAACTCTCTAAAAGATCCCAAACTCTATGCCTATAGTTTCTTAGCCTTCTGCCATGGCAGTAATACAATTTCCTAACTTGTTTCACCACCAATTTAGATTCATCAAAGACTTGCAACATTTTAACCTTCTTCCTTAAGGCCATGAGAAGACCTTGAACTAGTGCTTCATACTCCACTACATTATTTGCGCAATAGAATTGGAATCTATGAGAAATGAAGTAAGACTTACCCATGTGGTTGATGAGTTTGAATCCAGCTCCTGCTCCTTGCTTAGACTTAGACCCATCGAAGCGTAGTGTCCAAAACGTGGAAGGCTCTTTAGTTCTAGGGTTGATCAAACATTCATCTTTTCTTGGCTGCACACTTGAATTTGCACTTTCCAGGGTGGGTACTGGCTCCTCATTATGGGTGGTAGGCTATCCTATTGACAACTCCTCTTTGGGCATGGATTGTCCACTAATGTGAGCAACTATTGTTTGACAAAGACAACATTCAATTCTAAGTGGGCCCCATTGTGGACCCCACACTAGCTTGGCAATAGGATCTCCTTGAAATCCATCCTTGTCCAAATTAAGAGTTGATTGTGTACACACTTTTCTATGAAGTCCTGGAATCCATCTAGTAGTCCCAAATTACCATCTCCATAGGATCCATCATCATCTAATTCTACCAACATTTTTGTGCTTTGTGGAATGTAGGCTAGATTGGTAGGAGTATTGGACAACATAAGGAAAACCTCTTCAGTAGGCTCTTCCTCTTGGAACTCTAATTCTTCTTGGTAAGCCATGGGGCAGTATTACCCAGCTCTATTTCAACAAACAACACCTCATTGGTGTTGTTGTATTCCATGATCATAAATTTCATGTGTGGTTGTCGGTCTATGTGGATCTAATTTGGTAGCCCTTTCCATGACAACCACATGTGAGAAAAGTCAGTTGTGGCATATCCATTCAATGCCCTGGTAAACTCTCATCCCAGTATTATGCCATATGTGTCTGGGATATTTGCTACCTGAATATCAATAACTTGTTGCATTCTTGGGTCTGCAACAATCTGCATGGGGATTCGATTGATTTCTCTGACTATGTTCACCTCAATTTTGTCCAATTGGGTCAACTTTCTTCTGGAAGGGTAGGGACTATTCCCAAATCTTTGCATATGGCAAGGGGCATGACGTTAGCTAATGCTCCTGAATTGATCAAGCAATTGTGCAGGTTTTTCCCAAATATCCTGATAGTGGTGAGGAAGGGAGGCGTTTCCAACTTTCCTTGGAATAATCCCATGGGTGTGCCCGCTTGGGCCACCTAATTTTTATCTTTCTCATTATTCTTATTCGTGTTCTATACTTGAATCTATTCTTTGGCGGGTTGCTTTCCTATTTGCTAATTTGAGGGAACATCCCTTTTCTTGCCTATGATTACCTAAATTACGGGCTCTTGTTGTGATTCATCAAAAGAAAAATTCTTTGCAAGTATCTCTTGTGTTCACTTAGAGGAAGCAGTCCCATTGATCATTCTAAAGAAGGCATTCCTAACTATAGGGATTTTAAGCAACTCAAAGGCAGACAAGCTTATTTTAACCTTCTTAAATTCATCGGCTACATATTCGCCCATTTGCTCAATTTCAACCTCGGAGAATTTGCCTTCGGTAGAATTGGTGGACTGGTTTTGCATTTGGTTTCGTTGCTTATTCTTATTGAAGTATTTAGTGGGCACATAGGGGTAACCTGGATTGTTGCTAGCATTTGGGTCAAGCAGGGTACTAAAGTTATTGGGTGTGGTCGAGGTTGTGAAGGGGCCGCCTGCTTGCCTATTTTGTAGATTATAAGGGGTTGCCATATGGTGAAACATATGAACCTTGTCTTCATGTAACTCTTCTTCATCTACTAGACCATTATCCATTGAAGTAAAGAGTTTGGATAAGGTGTCTTCATTACATACCTCCTTTGCTTCTCCGTCCTTTGGGGCATCGGTCTCCCTTTTAGGCGCATTGCTCTTGCTTCTAGGAAACAAAACCTGGTCAACCACGAGCATGGAGGAATCATACGATTCGGATGGGACTAGGTCTCAACAAACAACATTATCCATAACATTTTGAACATCTACTTGAAATATATTTGTGGCTATGAGGAACTTTGGGCAATTTGATTCAAAGTGCCTATTTGTTTTATGGATCTAACACCACTTGGACAATGCTACCTCAATGAGATACACCACACTAGTCTTCTTCTCTACACTAGCAATATGATTGAGAGGAGTAAGAACACCTCCATTGTTAGGCCTTGTATTCCATGTCTGATTTTGTCTCTATGAAGGCCTCCTTTTGAAGTTCTGGTTGGAATTTTTCCCTCATTTGTAATTTTTCCTGGATGAGGTACCCGCATCCTGGTTATCTCTATTGTCTCGGCTAAGATTGGCTTGGATGTTGTGTTGAGAGGTCTATAGCTAATTATTCTAATTCCTCAGGTGTATCATCTCCGTGGACATTTTCCTGATCATTTATGTTATCTCATCCAACTGGTCCTCTGTATTATTGCTTGGATGTGGTGCTTGGTTTTGGAGGAACACATGTTACATCACTAGTTGGTTTTGTTGTGCTTGTGGGAATTCAGGCCCTTGTAGGTATGTAAGTACTTGAGATTGCTAAGGATAGACCTGTTGTTGTTGTGGCTACAAGTAATGAGGCATGAGAGGCACCTGGTTCATTGGTGGTCCCGAATGAGGAACTATGGGAAGTTGCAGAACTTGGTTCATAAGAGGTGTCTGATGTGCTAAAGTTTCAGTAAGCTCCTGAATCTGCATGGGATGAGCAACCTATCCCAAAGAAGGTAGTGGAATGGAAATATTTTTCCCCAAGTCAGTGCTGGCTATAACTGCTTCAGCATAAGCATCCACAACCTAGGGGGAGGTGAGCACATTCATTTCACTAATGCGGCAATAAGGTTGTCTAGGGTTGCATAATAGATTGGTAGGGCAACAACATCATTAAGTACATATGGAGCTTGCAATCTCATGAATGCTCGGTGAAATTGATCATTGAAGGAGTTGATTGGTTTTTTGACCTCTCGATGAATGGACATGAATTGCTGATATAATTCTAAAGGGTTGATCAGGATCTTGTATTTTTGCAATATTGCATTCTTCAAGAGATCCCAAGTGGTGATGGATCCAGTTGGAAAATTGATGTACCAATAGAAGGCCTCTTCCCCCAAGGATTAAGGGAAGATTCAACAAGATACATCCTTGTGATTGATCTACATATCCTTCAATGTTGTTTGGAATATTTTAATATGTTCTTCTGCAGTCCTCTGTGGGTCACAAGGATTAAATTTTGTGCAGAAGCTTTCTGGATTCTTTTCCATATCATGATAATCATTGAAGGACAACCGAGAGGGATTATTACCCAACCAATCCATGGGGGGAGGCAGAGGTTGTATTTTTTGTTGGATAGGAACTTGGGGTTGCGCAAAGGCAATAACAGTTGAGATTGTTCCTTAGACTTGAGGGGCAGGGACAGGGGCAGTGTCATGGCTATAGGAAGCGAGTGGTTGGAAGGAAATTTGGAATGGCTGAATGGAGGAAGTGGATGTTGGAAAAGAAGGGTGAATGTGGTGCGAAGGGATGGAAGGGAGAGGTGAAGATAGAGATGAAGGGAATGGAGCGGGTGAAGAAGATGAGGTTGCATCCCCTTTTCAAGTCTTCTTAGCCCTAGTAGGGGGTTGTAGCTCTTGAAATTCCCCTTTATTAGGTGTGAATCTTAGAACTCTTTGGAATCCTTCAGGGGAGAACAAACCAATTCGATCCATCTTAACACAAGTTTTTCCCTCCCTCTAACACCAGTTCTATTGATGGGTGTTTTAGCACTTCTCAACACAGGTAATGCATAAGTGCATCACCTCTCTTGAAAGAAAATTTCCTACAAGTAAATTGCATAAAACTATCCCAAGGTTTTAGATGTCAGGACATGATAGTGCTTGGAATATCTCAGTTGTTTCATGTGATTTGGTGGTAATCACAGGGTAGCCTTATGTATGTTAAGTTGTAAGGGAATTGGTTCTTTGAATGGAGTTTATAAAATTCTAAAATATTGTTCTATTGCTGCAAGTTCAGGGCAATAGTTTGAAACTCCACTTTTGTCATCAGATTTGGCTTTACAATGATGCTACAACTTTGGCTAAATTACTAATTTAAAGAAATTTCAAAAGGGAAGAGAAGAGAGTAAGTTCCTAGACTTGATACTAATAATGAATAGTGATAATGGAGGATGCTATAGTGGAAAGCCTTCTTGAAACTAAGTTCCACTTAGCCAAATCAGCTAGGAGTCATATGAAACTAGTGCAATAATCTAAGGTTTACAAATTTTCAATCATTCATTCACCATGAAACATGAATAAAGGATGAAGTTTAACTACAACAATCAAAGTATGTTCAGACTAGCTTTACACTGTTATTTATCATCAATAAACAACAAAAAGTATGAACAAGGAAGGGCATCAACACAACATAATTCTTCAGCATCAATGAACAACATTAACTGATCTACTAAAAGCATGATAAACACATAGAACAACAAAGTAATCTAGTCAAATATATTAACTATGAGGAGATGAATCATGAAACATGAATGAAACTCAAGAATCCACCAAAAGCAACGAATTTCTATTAGAATTTCGGCAACATGTCTTTGCAACAACTCAACTCTCTCTTGAAAATGAGAGGATACCCCCTATTTATAGTGTCCAAAAATCAAAATGAATTACCGAGATTTAATCTCATTGTGTGGCCAAGATTCACTACAAATTAGGGTTTCACCTACGCCTTAATATTTTACAATTTAAAATTACATCTTTGTCTTTTAGCCTATTTTGTCCTCTAGTGCCTGGTATTGTAGCACTTTTGTCTTCTATTTGATTGCCTCTGTTGTAGCCACACTATGAGGAACTCATCATCAATAACCAACTTTCCTTCATTCTCCTTCATCGTGGCATACCCCATGAACCGGCCAATCAATGCCTGAAGCTTACTCCATTCCATTATGTCAGATTGGAGCACCTGGAAGTTTAATTTTCTAGATCTGCTAGTGATCAAATCCCAATCCTTGTTGTATTTTGGCATATTCTTAATCACTTGCTCTGATTGAGTAAAGGCTCAAGCAACAAAATCCAAAAAATCCGGTGTGAGTGTATCGATGGCCCCATTCTCCAACTTCTTATGAAAATATGGATGTATCGTATCAGGGTCTAGCTTAACGACAAGCATGTCATAATCCATCATGAGCTTTAGATATTCTTCGCAGGCTGCATGATGTTCTTTGACCCAATCTAGGTCTAGCTCCACTTCATGGATCACCTGCTCCAAGACCTCTCTCTTGTGATCAAGATCTAACTTATAGGTCTCAATGAGCCAATGGTCATCCTTTACTAGTGCTAGCTCCTTTTCCCAAGTTCTCTGGGGCATCTCGAGGATAGCCTCCAATTTAGGATACGTAATCCTATATAGCTCGAGGAAGTCAGTACAAAATTTCCTTGTGCCTTTGAGTTGCTTTTATACCTCCCTGAAATTATTTGTTGTCTGGGTAGCATGGCCAATACCCATATCTCCATTGTAAACTACTCGCTAGAACTAGTCTTCGGTGGCCTTAGTCCAGTTCTTCCTCCTCTCTAATTTATTGATGTGATCTTTTGAAATCAATAGAGGAGTGGTCAATGACGTTGTGGGCAGCTCTTCAGTAGAGGACTATTGTTGTATGTAGGTCATAAGATCTGCCATTTGTGCCTTTAACTCCTTACAGGATTGATCCTTATTCATTTGATGCATAATTCTGGCAACGGATCCCTGGAGGTGATCTATCTTCTGTTCCTTGGTGGTTGTTCCTAGGTCAATGGTGGAGATATTTTAGCTTAGTCCCTCTCCTTTATCCATCACTAGAGTAGTTATTTGTACTGTCCTCAATCCTAATGCATCCATCATGATATGGGATCAAACCCTTGGCTTCTTCTCCTTCTTTGCTCCTATCTGAGCTTTGGCTAGGATGACCTCTAGCCTTTCCTTGGGGTCCATGAGGATGGGAGCCTTCTTCTATAATTTATTTTCCAACCATTCAGGCATCTGAGACCCTTCATTTGGTGATTCATGACCACCTTCTTCTTTTTGGATATGTTGGATCTCCTTGTCTTCGTGACCCGAGATCTCTTGTTTTGTTTTCTCTTCCTCTTCTTCATCTGAATTTCAAATGAATGTAGCCTTTCCTTCTAGTGATTCAGTGGTGTCTATGTTTTCCTTGGGGATATCTTCCCCTTTAGATGTCTTCTCTCTTTCTTATTTCTCGTGCTTTGTGTTACATTCTACTTCTGGGCTTCTTCTTGTTTTAGCCTCTTCTTTAGGCTTATCTTCCTCTAGAACCTTCTATTCTTTCCTTTCTTCTTCTGCTGTTGGAGGAATTTCCTCATCATGATCAGGGCTCTTTTGTTGTCCCTTGGTCAGAGGCTCTATAGTTACTTCTATTTCTTCATCTGTATATTTATTTTCTTCGGAGGATTGCTTCTCAACTTGCTCCCCAACATATTTGAGTTGTTGAGCCAACTCTTCCTCAAGGTCTCCATTATGTATTTGGCATTGGGGTTTTCAAAATCTTCCTCAGAGGATTGTGTTTCTTCTTCTTCATGCACTACCTCATCAATAACTAAGTGTAAATGCTTTGTGCACTCATGGTAGTCATCAGACTCCTCATCCATTTCTATTGCTGCCACCCTCTCTCATCTTTCTAGCTCCTTAGAAGTTTGCATCACTGCCTCCATTTTGTGTGGTTCTGTTAGAGTAGGGGCAGGGAGACCAACAATGACTTGAGATAGGGTAGCCTGCACTAAAAGGTTCATCAATACTCCAAAGAGCTCTATAGGTATTTTTTTCATGTGCAAATCAAAGGCTTTTGGGAGTGTGAGGGTAGGCATTGTTTTTGCAGAGGCTAAGGGAGTAGTTGTTGATGGAGACATGGAGGAAGAGAGTGGAGAATTGGTTGCAGAGGAAGAATCCCTCACCATGATGGGTGTATTAGGTGAGGTGAAGGCAAGGTGAACTAAGATGTCCACTGTAGGCGGAGAGGAAGTGAGTAGTGCTTGAGATGTTGGTGGAGGAGTGATAGTAGTGGCAGTGGTGGTGACAGCAAGAGTAGAGGAGACGGGTGGAGAATTTGGTTGCTTGACCTCTTCTTCCTCTCCCTCATGGAGTAGATCCTCTTGAATTGTGGGAATTTGAGTGAATCCACTAGATTTCTTTGCTTTCTTTGAGCACTCACCCTCAAAGGCCTTCCTTGAATATACCTTATGCTTTGATTGGTGCTCGACTGTCTCTTTTCTTTTCTTTTATGTGGTAGTGGGAGGATATTTTGGAGTCTCTCCCAATGGGACAATAGTAGTCCCACTGTCGATTTTTCTCTCGAGCTCACCGTAGGTTGGAGTTGCTCCTTGGAGCTTCAGTTGATCAATTTTCCCATCAATCCACTACTTTGTCCTAGCCTGTATCGGTTTTGTTAAAATATCGAGGTCATTGACCTCTTCCTCATCCCAATCAATTAGAGGTAATGGCAGGTTGGCAACGACATCAAATCTCAAATCTATAATGGTGTTTTCATCCTCCACATTTGATCCAACACTGGGAACAATTTGACTATTTTAACAAAGTATTTCATCATGCACATATAGTGCCTTATGTGCACCTCCTTATCATCTTTGCAGTTTTCCTAGAAGTCTTCAACATTATGCAAATGGGCATACTCTCTCCCAACCATCTTCTTCAATTTTCCATATGGATCCATTTGGGGTCAAGGAGTGTAGAGTTCCAAGTTATATTCAATGATTTCCTTCTCATAATAATTTACACACTAATATGTGGGAATTGCATACATTCCTTGGTGGAAGGTGAGAGGATAAGGGATGTCTGGCCTGTGTTTATCACTTAGAAGTGTTTGTGCATGTCGCAAATTCCTGGAGATCTCCAACAAGATCAATCTGTCATTTGTATATTTAGGTAGCTTGTATGGCCTCTTAGAGAAGCCCTCGGTCTAGACATAAGTGAATTTGGGGAATTGAATAAATAGAAACCCAATAAGTATATAGCAGTTGGGATGCCCATGAATTTGCTTAGTAAGGTTACCAATTCATGGTAATCTTCATGGAAATCACTTATGAATAATTCTTGGGGAAATTCATTCGCATTGCCCCTCTTCTCTTTCAACCAATTTGTGCTTGCAAGTAATGAGGCATGGGAGGTGCTTGGTTCATTGGCGGTCTTGGATGAGGAACTATGGGCAGTTGTAGAACTTGGTTCATAAGAGGTGTCTAATGTGCTAAAGGTTGGGTAAGCCCCTGAATCTGCATGGGATGAGCAACCTATCCCAAAGAAGGTAGCGAACTGAAAATATTTTCCCCCAAGTCAATGTTGGCTACAACTGCCTCAACATAAGTATCCACCTGCCTAGGGGGAGGTGGGCGTATTCTTTTCACCAATGTCGTAGTAAGGTTGTCTAGGGTTGCATAATAGACTGGTAGGGCAACAACATCATTAAGTACATATGGAGCTTGCAATCTCATGAATGCTCAGTGGAACTGATCATTAAAGGAGTTGATTGGTTCGTCAACCTCTCGACAAATGGACATGAATTGTTGATATAATTTTGAAGGGCTGATCGGGATCTTGTATTTCTACAAGAATGCATTCTTCAATAGATCCCAAGTGGTGATGTACCCAGTTGGAAAATTGATGTACCAATAGAAGGCCTCTTCCCCCAAGGAGTAAGGGAAGATTCTAAAAGCCACACCCTTGTGATTGATCTACATATCCTTCAATGTTGTTTGGAATATTTTAATATGTTCTTTCGCAATCCTTTGTGGGTCACAAGGATTAAATTTCGTGCAAAATATTTTTGGATTCTTTGGCATATCATGATAATTGTTTAAGGAAAACAAAGAAGGATTATTACCCAACCAATCCATGGGGGGAGGAAGAGGTTGTATTTGTTGTTGGATAAGAACTTGGTGCTGCATAGGGGCAACAACAATTGGGACTGCACCTTGGACTTGAGGGGCAAGGACAGGGGCAGTGCCTTGGCTATAGGAAGTGAGTGGTTGGAAGGCAGTTTGGGATGGCTGAATGGAGGAAGTGGATGCTGGAAAAGAAGGGTGAATGTGGTGCGAAGGGATGAAAGGGAGAGGTGAAAATAGAGATGAAGCGGATGGAGCGGGTGAAGAAGATGAGGTTGCATCCCCTTTTCGAGTCTTCTTTGCCCTAGTAGGGGGTTGTAGCTCTTGAAATTCCCCTTTATGTGGTGTGGATCTTAGAACTCTTTGAAATCCTTCAAGGTAGAACGAACCAATTCGATCTAGCTTAACATAATTTTTGTCCTCCCTCTAGCACCAGTACTATTGATGGGTGTTTTAGCACTTCTCAACACAGGTAATGCATAAGTGCATCACCTCTCTTGAAAGAAAATTTCCTACAAGTAAATTGTAGAAAATTATCCCAAGCTTTCGGATGTCAGGTCATGATAGTGCTTGGAATATCTCAGTTGTTTCATGTGATTTGTTGGTAATCACAGGGCAACCTTACATATGCTAAGTTGGAAGGGAATTGGTTCTTTGAATGGAGTTTATAAAATTCTAAAATGTTGTTCTATTGTTGCAAGTTTAGGACAATAGTTTGAAACTCCACTTTTGTCATCAGATTTGGCTTTACAATGATGCTATAACTTTGCCTAAATTACTAATTTAAAGAAAGGTCAAAATGGAAGGGAAGAGAGTAAGTTCCTAAAACTGATACTACTAATGAACACTGACAATGGAGGATGCTACAGTGGACAACCTTCCTGAAACTAAGTTTCACTTAACCAAATCGGCTAGGAGTCACATGAAACTAGTGCAATCTTCTAAGGTTTTTTAAATTTTCAATCATTCATTCACCATGAAACATGAATAAAGGATGAAGTTTAAGTGAATAAATCAAAGTATGTTCAAACTATCTTTACATTGTTATTTATCATCAATAAACAACAAAAAGTATGAACAAGGAAGGGCATCAACACAACATAATTCTTCAACATCAATGAACAACATTAACTGATCTACTAAAAGCATGATAAACACATAGAACAACAAAATAATCTAGTCAAATCTATTAACTATGAGGAGATGAATCATGAAACATAAATGAAACTCAAGAATCCACCAAAAGTAACGAATTTCTATTAGAATTTCGGCAACATGTTTTTGCAACAACTCAACTCTCTCTTGAAAATGAGAGGATACCCCCTATTTATAGTGTCTAAAAATCAAAATGAATGGCCAAGATTTAATCTCATTGTGTGGCCAAGATTCACTACAACTTAGGGTTTCACCTACACCTTAATATTTTACAATTTAAAATTACATCTTTATCTTCTAGCCTATTTTGTCCTCTAGTGCCTGGTATTGTAGCACTTTTGTCTTCCAGTTGATTGCTTTTGTTGTAGCTACACTACGAGGAACTCATCATCAATAACAAGCTTTCCTTCATTCTCCTTCATTGTGGCATACCCCACAAACTGACCAATCAATGCTTGAAGCTTATTCCATTCCATTATGTCATATTGGAGCACTTGGAAGTTCAATTTTCTAGATCTACTAGTGATCAAGTCCCAATCCTTGTTTCATTTTGGCATATTCTTAATCACTTTCTCTAATTGAGCAAAGGCTCGAGCATCAAAATCCATAAAATCTAGTGTGAGTGTATCAATGGCCCCATTCTCCAACTTCTTATGAAAATATGGACATATCCTTTCAGGGTCTAGCTCGACGACAGGCATGTCATAATCCATCATGAACTTTAGATATTCTTCGCAGGCTGCCCAATGTTCTTTGACTAGATCTAGGTCTAGCTCCACTTCATAGAGCACCTACTCCAAGACCTCTCTCTTGTGATCAAGATCTAACTTCCAGGTCTCAATGAGCCAATGATCATCTTTTACTAGTGCTAACTCCTTTTCCTAGGTTCTCTTGGGCATCTTGAGGATAGCCTCAAGTTTAGGATACGTAATCCTATATAGCTCCAAGAAGTCAGTAAAAAAAATTTGTGTGCTTCGAGCTGATTTTGTACCTCCCTGAACTTATTTGTTGTCCGTGTAGCATGGCCAATACCCATATCTTCATTGTAAACTACCCGTTGGAACTAGTCTTTGGTGGCCTTAGTCCAATTCTTCCTCCTCTTCAATTTGTTGATGTGATCTTTTGAAATCTTTATAGGGGTGGTCGACGACGTTGTGGGAAGCTCTTCAACAGAGGACTATTGTTGTATGTAGTTCATAAGATCTTCCACTTGTACCTTTAACTCCTCCTTAGAGGATTGATCCTTATTCATTTGATGCATAATTCTGGCAACTGATCCCTGGAGGTGATCTATCTTATGTTCCTTGGTGGTTCTCCCTAGGTCAATGGTGGAGATATTGTAGCTTACTCCCTCTCCTTTATCCATCACTAGAGTATCTATTTGTATGGTCCTCGATCCTAATGCATCCATCGTGATATGGGATTAGACCCTTGGCTTCTTCTCCTTATTTTCTCCTATGTGATCTCTAGATAGGATGACCTCTAGCCTTTCCTTGGGGTCCATGAGGGCGGGAACCTTCTTCTATAATTGCTTTTCCAACCATTCAGGCATATGAGACCCTTCATTTGGTGATTCATGACCACCTTCTTCTTTTTTCTATATGTTGGATCTCCCTGTCTTCGTGTCTCGAGATCTCTTGTTTTGTTTTCTCTTCCTCTTCTTCATTTGAATCCCGAATGAGTATAGCCTTTCCTTCTGGTGATTTAGTGGTGTCTATGTTTTCCTTGGTGCTATCTTCCCCTTCAGATTTCTTCTCTCTTTCTTCTTGCTTATGCTCTGTCTGGCATTCTTCTTGTGGAATTCTTCTTGTTTTAACCTCTTCTTCAGCCTTATCTTCCTCTAGAACCTTCTATTCTTTCCTTTCTTCTTCCCCTACGGGAGGCATTTCCTCATCATGATTGGGGCTCTCTTGTTGTACCTTGGTCGGAGGCTCAGTAGTTACCTCCATTTCTTCATCTGTATCTTTCTTTTCTTCAAAGGATTGCTTCTCAACTTCCTCCCCAACATCTTTGAGTTGTCGAGCCAACTCTTCCTCAAGTTCTTGATCAGAAGTCTCCATTATGTATTTGGCATCGGGGTCTTCAACATCTTCCTCAGAGGATTGTGTTTCTTCTTCTTCATGCACTACCTCGTCAATAACTAAGTGTAAATTCTCTGGGTGCTCATGGTAGTCATCAAATTCCTCATCCATTTCTTTTGTTGCCTCCCTCTCTCATCTTTCTAGCTCCTTAGAAATTTGCATCGTTGCCTCCATTTTTTGTGGTTCTGTCGGAGGAGGGGCAGGGAGACTGGTAATGACTTGAGCTAGGGTAGCCTACATTGTAGGGTTCATCAATACTGAAGAGAGCTTCATAGGTATGTTTTGCAAATGCAGAGCAAAGGCTTATGGGAGTGTAAGGGTAGGCATTGTTGTTGCAGAGGCTAAGGGAGTAGTTGTTGATGGATACATGGAGGAAGAGAGTGGAGAAGTGGTTGTAGAGGAATAATCCCTCACCATGATGGGTGTAGTAGGTGAGGTGGAGGAAAGGTTAAATAAGATGTCCATCACATGTGGAGAGGAAGTGAGTAGTGCTTGAGATGCTGGCAAAGGAGTGATAGTAGTGGTGGTGGTGGTGGCAGCAAGAGTAGAGGCGACAGGTGGAGACTTTGGTTGCCCGACCTCTTCTTCCTCTCCCTCACGGAGTGGATCCTCTTGAATTGTGGGCATTTGAGTGAATCCGCCCGATTTCTTTGCTTTTTTTGAGCACTCACCCTCAGAGGCCTTCCTTGAATATACCTTATGCTTTGATTGGTGCTCGACTGTCTCTTTTATCTTCTTTGACCTAGTAGTCGGAGGTTATTTTGGAGTCTCTCCAGATGGGGCAACAATAGTCCAACTGTCAGTTTTTATCTCGAGCTCATCTTTGAGCTCACCATAGGTTGGAGTTGCTCCTTGGAGCTTCAGCTAATCAATTTTCCCATCAATCCACTACTTTGTCCTAGCTTGTATTGGTTTTGTTAAAATATCAAGGTCATTGACCTCTTCCTTGTCCCAATTCATTAGAGGCAATGGCAGGTTGGCAATGACATCAAATCTCAGATCTATAATGGTGTTTTCATCCTCCACAATTTGATCTGACACTAACAACAATTTGACTGTTTTAACGAAGTATGTCATCATGCGCATATAGTGCCTTATGCGCACCCCCTTATCATCTTTATAGTTTTCCCATAATTCTTTAACATTATGCAAATGGGAATACTCTCTCCCAACCATCTTCTTTAATTTTCCATATGGATCCATTTGGGGTCAAGGAGTGTAGAGTTCCAAGTTATATTCAATGATTTCCTTCTTAGAATACTCTGTAGACTGATATGTAGAAATTGGATACATTCCTTGGCCGAAGGTGAGAGGACAAGGGATTCCTGGCCTGTGTTTATCACTTAGAAGTGTGTGTGCGTACTGCAACTACTTGGAGATCTCCAACAAGATCAACCTGTCATTTGGATATCTGGGTAGCTTGTATGGCCTCTCAGAGAAGCCCTCGGTCTAGATGTAAGTGAATTTGGGGAATTGAATAAATAGAAACCTAAATTGGAAGATGAATGCATGAGCACTATGTGTGACCCTTCTCTCGAAGTCTCCTCTGAGAAGTCTAATGATGTCCCCTATAAAGGCATCATTTACCCTCCAATAATCTTTCTTGAAGTTTTGACATTGGAGCTACAGATTCCTGTCATAGACTTTCAACTCTCTCCCCGGAGTTGTGCTTTGTGATACGAATAGACCTTTGTATGGAATGGGCTTAGTCAACAGATAGACCAAGTAAGAGGTCATGTAGAATTGGGAGGTTTTGTTGATGGCTACAAACTGCTCATGCAAGCAGTTGTTGATCATTGCTGCCCAGTTGAACTTAGTCTTCCCCCTAATAATATCCTCTATAAAATAAAACATCTAGTCCTAGAAGTATGCAACAATTGGGATGCCCATGACTCTACTTAGTAAGGTTACCAATTCATGGTAATCTTCATGGAAATCACTTATGAATAATTCTTAGGAACTTTATTTGTGTTGCCCTCTTCTCATTCAACCAATATTGATTGATTAATTTGCATCTTAGAGGGTTGAATTTCCACATACTTTCTATGTATTCTTTAGTGGCTTCCTCCATTGGATCAAAGGTGGAAAGTTTTCCCTATGGATGTGGAGGACAAATCAACCAACACTCTACCATCACGCTTAACAATTCTTTTAGTTTTCTCTTGATAGGCCTCCCTGCAGGCCATCACCAGTTCATGAGCCACAAGGGCAGGTGGGAAACCAACTACCTTGGCCAACCCACTTTTCCTAATTTTCCTTGCATTTTTTGTAGTGGGGTTGACAATGACCCTCTGTCTAAATTCATCTAAATCAATTTTCCCCAAGTTTGTATCTATGATCATATCCCACTTTGTAGTGACTTTGGAGGTGATCTCCACTCCTTGAAATTTATACTTGTCGGTGCTTTGGCAGTTCTCTTCCCCTTTTCCTTTTCTGCGGATGCCCCAAAGGTCCTACAGTTGATTCCATATATCTTACAAGCAAATGATAAATAAGAATATTCATGTGCAAAAGAAGGGGAGTGTTAGAAAAATCATGCAAAACAACATTAGATCAAGTAATTTATCATTTAAAGATCATAACATCCCTTTCAGATCATTTTTTGGCTTTCGTTTGAGGGAGATATGGCAATGCGAGCTTAGGGGTGCGGGTATCTCTGGGCCGATGGTTGTTTTGAAGGAAACTGCAGACAGGCGGCGAAGAGGGCACGACAACTCGCATGCGGGAACTTGCATCAATATTTTTGCCTTGCGAAGGGGCCCACCAAGAGGTTAAGTCATTTTGGCATGTGGGTTGAATTGTTTTTGTGTGGTCCTTGAAAAGCTAACTCAATTATTTTGTGATGCGGGTCTAGAGGTTGTAGATGCAGGGGTTGTTTCGCCAGTTAGGGACTTCATAGTTTGAAACGGTGATGTGAAGGCATAATCTTGCAATGCGAGGTCCATAGCTAGGAATGGTGGTATTGGTTCACCCTCAAAGTTTAGTTTGTTCAATATGATGCAGGCGGGGAACCAAAGGAGGACGTTAGATGATGGCCATTTAGGAAGGCGAAGACAAGGTGGCGACCCACAGGCGATGGTCTGCAATGTCGAGCCTGCATAATGCATTGGTGTGAGTTGTTCATTCAAGTTTGATTGGACAGAGGTAGGGAGGTCGGGCTCCACATAACAGGCAACAAGCTTGGTGATTGAAGATTGACGAAAGCGGGACAACGACCTGCAAGCTACCGCCCGCATTGGATTGCCCGCATGTGACTTAAACTTAGTGGCTTTGTCAAAGCTCGGGGCAAAGTCGATGTCGGGTCCCACAATGTGGAAGGTCAGAGGCCATTAGCTATCTTGAAATGCAAAACAAAGGGTAGTGGCGACCTGTATTGAAGGGTTTGCGATTGACATAATTATTTCACTTCGGGGCTTGAATGGATGTGCTCAATGTGGAGTCCACAAGGTGGATGATCAGAATGCCCAAGCCATTTGGGACAACAAACGCATGGTGGAGGCCCGCACATGGAAGCCCCTAAAGGGTAGCCCACAAAGGGCTCAAAATTAATTGTTTTGGCTCAAAGGGTTTTAATGTAATTTAGCCGGTGTGGACCCTCACGGGGAGATCCTAGATTTTTCTTATTTTAGAACCTATCATGGAACCACTTGATCATGATTAAAGCCTTACATTGATGGTCCGTATGAGAGTTATGTGTTAAGTTAGGGTCGACGGACATTGCGCCGCGGAGACCCAAAAATGAGAGGCCTGAGCTAGATAGTCGTTAGAAATGTTATGCCAAAGGGTGATCTCGTGATGTAGAAACTCCGTCAGAAGAGACCAGGTGTCTCTCAACCCCAACTATGCTGAATAATAAACTTTTTTGTCTTGTGTTTGATGGGTTTATACTTTTCTTTGTGTTTTGATCATATATTGCCAATGGTTTGATACAACAATATAATGCAGCAAAATAGGAGATGTTGCAATAATAATTTTTTACTCAACTGAAATTGCATTGGAAATACACAGCTGAAAATTCCAGATTTTTATACCAGCTTAAATACTCATTATTTTCATAATGTATTGACAACCCAGTTCATAGAATAACCCCTATTATCTAAAACAACAATACCCAAGAAATCTAGGAGTTATAATTTATAAACTCACAGGTAAACATGCCTTGAAACCCTCTGATCAGCTACAACAGACTTCATATCAGCATACTGGCAAATTCTGGAAATGATCACAGCAAGAGAAACCCTCTCAAAATGTCGATGAAGCAACACCAACCAAGCACATCACTGTAGCGAATCACTGTAGCGTTTTTGCTGTAGCATGGGTAATGTTCACGCGTCACTGTAGCGGGGTACTGTTCACGCCTCACGGTAGCAGCAGATCAATAACTTCTAATTTTTCTTCTCCAATGGTGGTTATTTCAACAAACTAAAATCTGCTCTTCAAACCCTTGATGATTCTCCTCCAATAAGCACAAATTTGACTCCTGTATGAAGCCACCTTACTTAGCAATCTTAAGCTGATCTTTCACAACTTCAGAAAGCTAGACTAAGAAGAGGTATCGTTCTCCAAAGCCTAGAATGACTGAAATCTGCAAAAACCCTTGTTTCTCCAACTCCAGAAGTTCTCAGAGAGAAAAGACAAAATTTGAATAATCAATCAATAATCCGTTCTATTCTGTCTTTGAGAAATAAATACCTCTCAAAAATTCGACCCCCTTCAAAAAAGCAGTTTAAATGCATTTAATAATATAAAATTTGCCTCTTTTGAACTTAGGCAATTTTATTAATAAATGGCGTCTTTTTAAATGAGTAATAAATACTCATTTAATATTAATTGTCATCTTATTATGTTATCAATAATACTTTATAATTTGCCATTAAATAATTAATAATAACTTTAATTTTTTCACTTCGCGACTTTATAATATAAAGTCATAATTATTTAAATTCATTATTAAATGCCTCCCCTATTCACCGCTTGCTCATCAAATTGTCAAACCGGTCAAAACCGAGATTGCCAACTGTTTTCGCGCCCTCGCCAAAAATAGTACCCTTGTCGGCCCACTCTACTATAAATAAGTAGTGCCCTGGACACTTTTCAGGAGTCCTCGCAGCGCCCAAACCCAATCAATACCAATTGGAGGAGTGGTCTTGAAACTCCTCGATAACCGCCAAGGAAGACCCTCTCATCACATTTGTCACCTACTATGGGTCGTAAAATGATAGGCTAATCCTCTTACTAACTCGATGTTCACAAAATGGGGACATTACACCGCGATTCATGGACACCGAGCTGAATGGATCCCGCTTAACTCTGGTGATTTTTTTAAGTTCAAAAAGGACAACAAAGTGGGGCATCTTACTCGTACGAGCCAGTTTGGAGGAAGGTGATGGCCATCAAGAAGTTTATCATTGGATGGTTAAGGCAATGACGATGAACATCTTGTGAGTCAGAAGGGCTCAACGCATAGTTCAAGAACGCCGGTCACAAGGGTGAGTTATGCATGGACCTCAAGGATAGATTTTCAAATTCTAACTTATGGGTTTTGTGTACTATGAGGTTGTCTAACTAGTTTTGAAGGTTTTCTCTTCTTAAGATTTCAATGAATTCAAAAAAATGAAGGAAAAACCATAAAACGGGTGGTTGCGAAAGACTCACCTAGATACTTCACAAGAATATGTGCACAAACTGAAGGTAGCGACGCTCGAACGACAGTGAGATCTCAAAGGCATGGAGGCGGTGAAGCTCAAATGACAGTGAGATCTCGCAGGCACAGAGGCGACAGAGGCAGGAGGAGCTCTAAAAACTTTTCAGAAGGAATGTTAGTGAAAATAAACCATCAAAGAAACTATTTATAGACTTTCAGTCATTAAATGTCTATAATTAATTCAAGTACAGAGGCAGGCGAAGTTGGTGGGTGCGTAATTCAAAAGAATCGGTGGCAGGAACGACGGGGTTTGCAGGGTGGACGACACCCCAACATTAGTCGTTTGGTCGGTCGATGAAGGAGATGGCGATAAAGGCCACAAATCCTGCAAAGCAAGAGGATGTACCAACTTTGCCATTGTAGGGATGATGAAGTTAAGAAAAAATTCTGTATAGGGCGGCCCACATGTGCGGACCCACAATAGGCAAAGGACGACAGTTTTGAAGTTTCAAGGAAAACTGCCAAAGGAACTCCGCATAGGCTAAAGACTTGAAATTTTTGAAGGTGGTGAAACTTGGTCAACTTAAGATGGTAGATCTAGGACTCCTTGACCACTTAGGACTCAAAAAGGGGGCACACAAAATGAGGTGAAGGTGAAAGTGACCCGACAAAGCAAAGAGAGAGGGCCCCCATTCCAAATGGGGCATGTGTGCTATAGGCACAACATAAAGCATATTGCTTTGATTCGAGTAACTTTTATTTTGCATGAGGTTACCTTGACTTGGATCGATATATTGAGTTGTCACTATGTTGCTTGGATTTTGAACAACATTGGTCGATTTGCAATGTATCTATCCCAGCTAGCTCACCAAGTGTGCATTTTATACATCCATGTTTGATAAGTTTGTACTTGGTATATTCACATTTAGCATGTAATGGATTGGATGGATAATGCTGTTTTGTTGAAGACTCCATGTATTGATCATCATTTTGGTTGATAGATTGTAAGTTTTAATTTGATTTTAAATCTACCATAGGGAAAGTGTTCCAAAATTTAGATCGGGCATACTCACATTTGTTGTACCATTGAGGTTTGTAGGAGATAATGATCCCATGTATGGATTGTATAAATGTGAGTTTCCTTTGATAATCCAATTGGAATTGTAAGTCTTGATATTGGATTTTAGATTAACATTTCTCTCAATTCTTTGGAATAAAATAAAATGTCAGACTCCAACAATTTTGCACTAGGCGTCCACCGTAGAATACTTTTGATTTGGTTTGATGATTTACCCAAGTCTAGAATTTTGATTTTTTCCAAAGCTCTAAAAGTTGTTTGTGGGGTGGAGATGATAGATTTTTGGGATGGATGAAGTGTTTGATTTGATCCTAAATGAACTTAAGAGGGACCTTGTTTTCAATACCAAGATAGTGAAGAACATGCTTTACCCTATCAGTAGTTCAAACCAAAAGACCAATGTTTTGCTTGGAAGACCATAAGACAGAAGATAACAAACACATGTGTGGGGTTCAATTGATTTAATCTTGGTTAATGAATTGCTTTTACCACATCCACTTATCTTGTTTAAATTTCAAACTAAATGTCTATGTCTTAGCTCTTTTCATTCCACAAGGTCCATTATGTGAAAATCAAAGAGTCAAGGCCATTGTTTCCCTAGGTTGACTTTGGAGAGAGAAAATTGAGATATGGGCCCAAATATTTAGAAGCCTTTAAGGATAGAATCCATAGGGACAAGTAGTAATAATTAGACCCTTCAAGGATATTTGCTCTTTCCAAAGGGTTTAAAATTTTGATGACTTGTTTAATGTTTGTTTCAAAGTTTGAGATCCAAGCAAGGTATTTGACTAGCTCACAAATTGCACAACCCTAGGTTAGAAATGGCTATACTTGTTGAGTCCCCACTTGGATTTCTCCAAACACTAAGAAAAAGCAAATAGTTAGAGATTTGACGACACTGGCTCCCCTCCATGGCACACACTTCTCGAGACCACCAAATCTCAAATCCTAAAGATCCAGAGACCTCAAAGAATTTTTCTATTTCTATTTTGGATAGTACAAATGTGAGGTGGCTTCAAAATGATCGTTCTTGCACCAACAAATATTAAGGATTTTGATCTTTAAACAAAGGGTTGTAGTAAGGGCATTTGATTCAGGGGATACTATGATAAACTCTACCAAGAGGTCTCCCAACCCTTAGAACAAGGGCTTTATGCATCATAAAGATACTAGGGGAGAGCTATCATGTACCACTTCTTGTTGATTACAAACTTTCCTTGTAATCACAAATTTATATAGCAGTTTGGAAGAGGTTGGCTTTAGCTCATTACCACTTGGGTCATTCCCTCCTTTCGAAGCGGGGAGGCATGCCCTCTAAAGATAAACAAAGGAAAGAAGTACATTTGTAGTTCGACCACCTAGATTGTGTAAATCACTAGGAGGGAGCACACACAATGCCTTTCCTTCATGCTCGCATGATTGTTCAATTTTAGATCCAAATTGAAATGTGTGGGTGATTTTAGACAACCAATGTGAAAAAATGCTTTTGAATCTCAAGATCATCGAGTGGTGCGCGAGAAGTGCATACGCATTCAAGTAACACAAATTGCAAAAAATCACAAAACAATGAAGGCACAAGTTCTTTTTAATCCAAAATTAAAGATGGATTCGTTTTAAGCACCGAAAACTAAGTGTGAGTTTTCCTTGTTCAATTTTAACCCAAAAAACAATGTCTAGTAAGTTTCTAATGTTCAATTTTAATCCAACTTTGATAAAGATTGAGTTGAGGGTTAATTTTTAAGCCCAAAGATGAAGTGAGTTGTCCTAAAATAGAAAATGAAAGTGGGAAATGGATGCTTCAAGCTATTACAATAAGCGTTAAAAAATGATTTTGTCAAGTTTAAGTTCAATTCTTCAACTCAAATCTGCTTGGATTTGATCCCCATGTGAAAGAGACCACCATTGTTTGTTGATGCAAGAAACTTCTGCCCTTCAAATGACATGCCTATATGATGTGATGACTATATCTTAAAAAAAAATCTAAAGACATGTAAAATTCTTTAGTTTTAATGCATAAATCAAGACAATTTTTTCTTCGTTAATGCACTTTTAGGAAGACTTTATTGATTTGTAAAAGTGTGTCATTCTCATATAGTTCTTTGTGATGAAATTTGCAGCTTTGTAGCCTTAATGCCCATCATAAACATCAATAGAACCACCCCCTATGAAAATCCAAATAACGAGAGGTCATCAAAAGACTAAGATTAATTAGTTACAAAAGACACTAAAACATTAGAAGTCAAAATAAGATTACTAAAATCAAACCAACAAAAGACTAAGATCTTTGATTTCATTTCATTTTAGAAGGCAATATGTTGAAGTAGTTACAAAAGACACTAAAATGTCTTTAATACTAAGTGCGTTATTACTAATATGAGCAACCATAAAGCATTGACCATATACAAAAAGGCGATTATGACAAATTGAGATGGCATCTCAAAGAAGCAACAAGATTGATTGGTAGAGCTATCTCATCAAAGAAACAAAACAAAGGTTGATGGTGCACAAAGCTGGAGGTTTATTTGAACAACAATTTTTTTTATGGTGCATGCATTCATTTATGACTTTATTTGCACAACAAACAAAGAAATACTTGATGACACGTATCATTTATTTTGAGCACCAAAGCTTGATTTGGGATATCAGCGTGGGGATGGATGCCTCATCCTTTCACATGGCCTGCTTCCTAGAAACACAAAAACAATAAATGGTAACCATTTGATTATTAAATGCAAATGGACACACTCATTATCACTGAAATATTGCAACCACAACCTGCAGTATAAATATTTGTAAAAAAAAGAGAACCTTGAGATTTACTCAATCACACACAAAAGATGATAGTATAAATTCACAAATATTGTTTCTCTGCAAAAGACAATGAACAAAGATCTCAATCACGCACAAAAGACAACAAACAAAGATCTCTTTTGCTCATTCAATGCTGCCAAACACAATGGGAGACATTTATTCTTATTGACCTTTCACTTCTCCAATTTGGCAAGTTGCAACCAGGTTAATACATCATTTTAAAGAATTTTTGCATTGTAATGGGCGCAACCATAGTCATTTGGCCGCCCAGATTTATGAGATAAAGAGGATTAAATCTTCTTAAACTCCAAACAACTATTCTAACCAAAAATCGTGGAGCGCATCCCATATTTTCTCAAGGTGATGTCATCTCATGGAATGCAATGTTTGCAAGATATGTTGAAACAGATTCATTCTCACATCCTCATTGACAGAGCTATGTAAATTTTATAAGCTTAAACATGGGAATAGGCATAGTTAATAGCTACGCTTGAGTCGTTGAGACCAAGATCTCTACCTCACCAACATTTAATGCTTGGGAAAACACCTTATGATTCTGTTTTGTAGGCTCTTAAGAAGAGATTAATTTATGAAATATATGGAATGTATGAAATTGACAGAAAAATTTGTTGTGATGGCAAGAACGAATGGTGGTGATTGAGGGAAATGGAAAGGACAATCTGGAATGTGCAAAATAAATACAATATTGAAAACACACCTACACATATATAGAGGAAATGCTTGGGAATAAGGCCATGAAATGGACACAGGAAAATATATGTTGAAAATAGAGGACATGCCTACGCATATACTATTTTTTTCTCCATTTCAAAAGCAAGTCGATGGAATGGTAAATGAGGTTGTGACTTGCAAAAAAAAATTTTTGTGGCACAAATTTCTCCTTCAAATAGCATCGTGCTATGAAGCTTTGAATTTTAGATGTGAGGATGAGGGTGCCTACAGTCGATGGAGGTTGTTCATTTAAGAATAACATAATGAGAATGCATAGGCAAGTCTCCACCGAAAGCTTTGCAGTTCAAGGTTCCAATGTAGTTTTCTAAATCAAAACTTAACCATTAGAGAAAAGTACAAAGAACGTCATGTCAATGTTGACAGACCATAAAAGACAAAAAAAAAACCATATCTGAAACAACATATATACCATGAAATCATAGTTATGGAAAATACAATCTGTAACAAATTTATCATATAATAAATCGATGTTATTTCTTGTTTCAAAAAACAAGTTGAGTTTTCATGAATCCAAGTCACGAAAATGACTGTAGTTATCAACTAAATACAAAAATAAAGGAAATTATGACTGTGGCTGCTTGCTAGACACAAAAAATGAAAGCATGATTTTATATGCCTATCATAATACAAAGCAATGCCTCTTTTTTAACAGAAAATAGCTAGCTTTCTTTCATCAATCAAATTAAATCATCACAAAAGTAGCTCAATTTTCAATCAGACAAGCACAAAATTGGATTCTGTGAAGGTGAATGTGGGTTCAAGCCCCACAATGGGTGACAAAATGTGGATGCTTTTTCTGTACTTGCTCAAAAACAAACAACCATTAGCATTGTTAGTAAACTTAAGCAAACCAAAACAAGCATCCCTATGAGATACTTGATCATGCTACATATGCAAACAAGGAAATAAGAAATCAAATAAACTAAGTGAAAGAATAAGAAAGCAAGATAAAACTCTATCCCATAGTGGGAGTGGTGCTCCTTTGATGCGGAAAGGATGCCCTTTCCCACTCCTTTGATAAGCTTCAAATGTGAAGAAGATGCAAGTGCCTATAGTGAAAATTCATAAGATAGTAAATAGATTTCAAGTAGAAGTGGATTCTATTTATAGGTTGAAGGGTTGAAGAATGGAGAGATTGGAGGAATGTGGGACTAAAGGAGATCCAATGAGATTGTGACACTTGTCACATGGCTAATGGATGAAGGTGGAACACATTTTGGAGAATGTGCATAGTTAAGAGGATGGAAGAGAAGTAAATGCATGTGGTTGAAGATGTGAGAGGGTGTAAGAAGAATAAATGAGGATGTAAGAGGAGTTAATGAATGTGTAAGAGGTTTTGGAGGGAAAATGAATTAGGAGGTAGTTGGGAGGGATATTCCCAGGAATATGCTTTTGTGAGGGAAAATGAGATAATTAGTTGATTAAAAGAATTAATTTTCATGTGCAAGTGGGTTAGTTAATTAGGGGTTGATTTAACTCTTGGGGAGTTAAAAGTTAGAGAATGGGTAATTAGGATTAGGAGTTAACTAATCCAAATTTTATTAACTTGGAGGAATTAGGGCATTTGACATTTGATTTAAATAATTTAATTTATTAAATCAAATGAGAGGACTTTAAGGTATTTGATTAAATAAATTGATTTATTTAATCAAACATGATGAACATTAGTGAATTAATCGAATAAATTTATTTATTTGATTAATAGGAGAAATGATATTAATTGATCAAATTTAGATGCATAATGTTGATTTGCATGTCTACAAGTTTTCATTTTAAGTCTTTGACATGCGAACTTGAGTCGACAGGCTCCTCCTACAATTATAAACATTTAGTTGTGGCAGAGATGATGGCTCTTGTATTCTCACAAGCTGCATGACATTGTGCCGATATTCTTACCTACTTGCACAATATGCAGTCCATCAAGAGCTTCATTACACAATTTGTTGATAAAATGATTTGTGATTTGAAAAGACATTTACATCGGGTTCACCATATGTGATTAGGAATTTAAGATTTAAGATTAACATATTAAGATCATTAAACACAAAAACCCCAATCAACTACGAAGAACAAAGGAAACATAAACATAAATAAAATGAAACAATGTTACCAGGTTCATGCGTCCATTGGCTGACCTCCATAGCCCTTCTCCATTTTGTTGTAACTAATTAATGCCCTCAAATTATAAGTATGCACTAACAAGCCTATGACTAAGACAAAGCAAGATATCAAAGCTTATTATCAATAGCATCATGGTAGCATATCTATTCTAGATTCTCAAAATGATAGTGACAACATCCTTTTATAGAGAGTCAAATACGAAATGGACGATTGAGATTAAATGATTTTTATTTCGATCAATGGATGAAATTAGACAAGATGAGATAAGATAGACACGAGTTTGACATAAGAATGGGGAAATTGACTGATTTTTACAAAAATCACTTCAGTTTGAGAGGGAAATTGTATTTTCAAATAATGAAAACATTATTTAAATGCAAGAGGAAAAGGAAAATTAACTTTTTGATTAAATAGAAATTTAATTCAAAAAGTGAGAAAAAAGATGAGTCATTTAATTAAATAAAATTTAAGTTGTGACAAAAAAAGCTAAAAGTGAATAATTAAATAATTAAATAATTATTTAAGTATAGTGGAAAGTGACAAATAATTAAATAAATATAAATTTATTTAATTATAGAAGTCAAAGATATTAATGGCATAAATAAATAAAAAATTATTTAATTGATCAAAAGAGGACATAAAAGGATAAAATGAATTAATTAAATAATTTAGATTATTTAATTAATAGAAGACTTTACGACATTAGATAATAAATAAATAATTAAGATTATTTAATTATCAAGGATGAAAAGGGGGTTTTAATAAAGTCATAGGCCTAGTGATAATTTGCAGTGTCTACAATATGTATTGTTTAATAAGAAAAGGGGGTTTGCATCAAAATGATGAACCACTACTTTCCACTATAAAACATGCAATTATGTGCAAGATAGGATGCAAATAACAATCATAAACTAATTATAACTGTTATAGCAATGAAATGGGAAGTTTTGAGAGGCTAGATTGATGTGTACCTTGCTACAAGAAGCTTGTTTTTAAGTCACAAAGGATTCATTAGCCTTCAATGGCGAATGGGTCCCTGTTAGGGTTTTTGAAATTGAGATTTGGGTTTTGTTCCTTCATGCCTACACTCTCAGATCCTCAGTTATTAGCTCCCAAAAACCTATAACAAATTTTGTAACCTTTTTTTTCGTGTTCTTGAAATATGAATGACAACTTTTGCAACTTGACAACTTTGACAATTTTGCTTCAAACTTGTTCTCCACTTGATCTTCAACCTATAAATATGCCAACACACATTCAAGAGGAGAAAAACTTTATGATTTTTAGTGAATAGGGGTTTACCTAAGTCAAACCCCTTTTAGGTAATTAAACCAAGTAATAAAATTGAAGCATGAACATGAAATAATGAAATGTCGATACCTTGGAAGTTGTCTTGGAATGTAAACTTGCAAACTAACATGAAGTGCCCATGAAGAATGTAGATCTTGATCTCAAATTGGATGTGAAACTATGCTTGCAAGTAGATCCTCAATGCTACATCAAAAATCTTAGCTCAACAACATGCTTGAATGCACTATGCCTTTGACATGATGGAATGGCCTTGAATTGCTGCAATAAAACTTCACTAATCTGCCTTTGATGTCTTTGAAATTATTCAAGCCGACACCAAATCTAGGATTGAAAATCATTATAATCCCACCACAATTAAATTCAAAAAGGGGTGTCCTATGTGAGGAGGACCCATTTGCCACTAAAGGTGAATGGGTCCTAGCACAAATTTCTAGGTCCATGCTTTGGGGGGGATGAAATAACATCAAAAACCCACCTCCAAAATGCAAAGAAAGGGGTGTACTATGTGGAGAGGAACCATTCGCCTCTAGTGGGGAATGGGTCCTAGCACCATTTTCTAGGACCTTGAATTTGGAAAATTAAATGTCATGCAATATCATTATTGGGTGTCGGGATAGATCCTTTGGAAAGTGTCATTAATAAGGCTTAATTTTGAATTAAAGGAGCTAATTAAGCTCAATTAACCACAATTAATTAATGAAACCCTAGATAAGTATGAAAGTGTAATAAAACGCTTTAAAACATCTTAAATAAGGTATAATTTAAGTCCATTTTGTTAGAAGGGGCCCTAGATTCAATGTGAATGTGTACAGCACATTACAACACTAAATCAAGGCATTATTAGGTTAATTTTATATCACTTATTCCCAAATTAAGTGTGAAAAAAGGTTACTTTTTTTGCACTACACACACATATATTATTTTAATAAACATATTATTTATATAATTGATAATTAATGCATTTGTTAATCTTATAAAAATCAATAAATCAATATATATATATATATATATATATTAATTGATAAGTATATGTAATATGTTTTTAGTGCATAGTATAGTGCTTAGCATAATGAAGCGCTTATGGATAAAGTGAATGAAATGAATAAGTCAATAGTTCATGAATGCCTTACATTTAGACCAACACAGTATTTTAGTGGGTGCATAGATTAGATAACATTGCTTAAAGTTTTAGTGTTGTATAAAGCCACCAAGGCAACACTATGATAGCACATGAAATAAAGTATGGCAGTGCATGAGATAAGCTCAATGCTTATTAAAAGATTAATATGTATTGTTGTTACCTCAACGCATTGCATAAGGCACATTAATCAAAGCATTTAACATTGTAGTGAGCATTTAAAGTGTTGATTATATTGTATAAGGTAGCATTGGAAGTGAAGCGCTTAGTTAAACAATACTTTCAATGTGTAAACTTGGTTGATAAGACTTTGTTAAAGAAAAACAATAGTAAGAAACATGCATAAGAAAAGTATCAACCAAGTCATACAGTGAACATCAACCCATTTAAAGTGGCGTGAATACTAAAATGTGTCACCAAGTGATAAAGTCATGAATCAAATAGAAGTCTATTTCTTCATATGGATTTCCAAAATGTGAAGCATTTTGAAAAATGTAAAATTAGTCAAGCACTCAGTTGTGCCATGTAAGTTGACCTATAGGAGGTAATTGCCTTGCATTTCTAATCATTATTCTTGCTGTCTATTTCAATATCGGCTCATTCATATTTGTTGCTTATGTGTTTCTTGTGCAATGAATTTAGTGGCCGCCTTTTCTTGTGATTGTTGAGTCGAACCTCTTTAACTGAGAAGTGTCATTTTTAATGCCATGTTTCTAGCCTTTAGTTATTGATTCTAGTGTATAAATAGAGGAGCTATCTACCTCATTAGGGGGACACATTATCTACACTCATTATGTGTTTTGTTGAGTTAATATATTCTGAATTTATGAGTTGAGTGAGATTTGAGTGTTGAGAGAGGAATTTGGGAGTGAGATTTGAGAGTTGAGAGAGAGAAATTTGAGAGTGAGATTTTAGTGGAAAGTGAGAAGGATTATTTGGGGAAATTGCATACTGAATTGAGGGAAGGCTGAGATAGGAATCCAATACGATCAAATTGGAGCTTTGCTTAACTAGGCATGCTTATTTCTACCCCTTTATGCTTTTGAAAAGATTATATGTATTTGGTTACCTTGTTTTGGAAAATATGTTTAATTGTATATTATGGAAAGATTCTTGATGTGTCTAGTTGTTAATGAACCCCGTTATAGGGATGTATGTATATACTCTATATAATAGATTATGAGTGTTTAGGCTATTGGCTTATAATGCTAAGAAAACCATAGTGGACAATGAGGTTAGTAAACTCAACAAGAAAGGTGGCATGATAGAAATGTCATCATCAGGTTATGATGTCGTGTAAACCTTTAATGATAATCTTATCTGTTTGATTACTAATTCCTCCTATAAGGAAGGAAGAAAATATTGACCCTTGGGGTAGGGTATAAACTTAGTGGATATATTGTTATTCAATAATAGAGTTGATAAATGTATTTTATGGTTATGCTATTTTGAATTAAAGCCTATACCTATTCACAAATTTTTAGAAGAGGACATGTAACGGTAACCCATAAGCGTATTATGGGATGACTATGGGGGTAGATGCACTAACTCCTCGCAAGTTGATTATGTCCTCCAGATGTTATACAAATTTAGTAAAATGAGAATATTTGAGGTGTTTTCAAAAGGAAAGTCTTATGATTGGATCACGATCACTTGAACGTTACACTACTTTTTGATAGAAACCCTAGGTTAGGAATAACCTATTTTGTAGGGATAACTATATGATTATTGATTGAAGCAAATAAGTCGAGATTAACCTGTATGAACTAATTAAACATTTGATTGTTGATTATACTTTCTGTAGTTAAGGAAAATCTCAAATCAGGGTAAATGTATAACATTAATAGTGAAACCCTAACAAGCACAATGAAGCACAAGACAACATGAAAATCAAAATAATAAACACAAATGCAAATCGATCTCCATATTATGCTTGATTTATCTCCATTGCTCTTCTCCACCTCGCATGAGAATGCAAGATTTCGAAGGATTGTTGATAGAGGAATGTTGGTTGCTCATTTTCACAACATAACAATAAGATGTAGATGATAAAGGAAAAATAGATAGATGAAAGATGATGGATGAAAGATTGTAGAGATAATTCGACAGAGTAAGGGTACTTGAAAGACCATCCATGCAAATGGCTTGGTTGTGGGTTAATTTATAGACTTGCAAGATGGATGATCAATGGTGGAGAGAAAAATGATGAATCAATGGACAAGAGTGAAGGAGAGACAAGAATGAATGTGCATGCACCAAGTGTCCATGAAAAGGCACTCTATTTAGAAACCTTGGGTGGGCTTTAATAGTGGTAAGATTCCTTTCTCCACATAGAACACTTTTTCTATTTTGGAGTTGGCGTGATGAGGAGATAATAGATTTTTTTCTATTTTATTAAATTGTCCCACATTTTTATTATTGCCATTTTTCAAAGACAATGGGGCCCACTTGCACATTTTAGAAGAATAAGATAAAAAATGGAAGACAATTAAAATAAATAAATAAAATTTATTTAATTTAGGTGGATGGTGAATACATAAATAAAATAATTGATTTTACTTATTTATTAGAAGAAAGATACAATAATTAAATAATTTAAAATTATTTAATCATTTGATGGAAGATAAAAGAATAATGTGCATTAATTAAATAAATAAAATTTATTTAATTAATTAAAGATATGAAGAGGAAAATGAAATATAAGTGTGTTAGACAAAATGAAGGTATGTGGTGAAAAATGTGATAAATGCCTAAAAAATGAAATGGGCCAATTTTGGGTGTCTACACTTTCAATTGGAGTCGATTTATTGATGAGATCATACTTTGATTGAAGTCTTTTATTGTTGAAAGTTATGCCTTTGAATTGAGGTCTTTTATTGATGAGTTTATACTTTTGAAGGGAGTCATTTAATGTTGAGATAAACCCTTGATTTGAGACTTTTATAGTTGGTAATGTACCTTGGTACTAGAGTCATTTAATGAAGTAACATTATACTATTTAGTATGGTTAATTGGTAAGAAGAGTTACTTTGAATTATTTACTTAGTAAATGTGTTAGTTAAACATATAGGTAATAGGTTATTCTTGGGGTTAGGATAATCCAATGAAGGGGATATCCTATGCATAGATTATGAATAGTCAATATAAATCGAGCTAGAAAGGTGGGTGATACATATGACATCCACTTGTTATGAGGGAATGAAATACTTTGGCCAAAGTAGTGTAAGTTGCCACTGTTTACACTATCAGTCACTGTGATCCAGGTTTACATTCTAGGTTGAGGTATGTCATATAAGTATGTTGTAGCCACTATGTGACACAATCTAGATATGTAGGACACAACACCAAGCTCAAAAAGGGTCAATATTTATTATGAGGTTACCAAACCAATCTCTTCATTGAAGGGTAGGGCCATCTATCAATTTGATAGTTGTGTGGGGGACTGTAGTTAATCCAAGGATGACAAAAAAGTGCTTGAGTGATTCTTCTCCTCATTAGTAGGCGACCAAGATATGAATGGAGGATTTCCAAGACTATTCATACATCTACTACCAGTAAGTTCCGTGGAGCCTTGATTATATATTTTGTATTGATTATGATGGAAAGATTGTAAAAGAAAAATGATATCATGTTATCATGTACTATGTATTCATTACTTTGGAAAAGTTGTAGTACTTTGATATAATCTAATGGAAAATTTTGGAATGATGTTTATTTCAAATGTGCATATTGTTCTTGTATATGAAAAGAAAATTTTTATTGCTAAGTATTGACAACGTAATCTTAATAGGTTAAAAGCATGGTAAAAGTGTTGGGTTGAACAATGGGCATGTTACATTCCAACTACATTAAGAACACCCTAGATCACTTTCCTAGGAACATTTATTTCAAGATAATAGATTTTGAGCCTTTGTCACTTTGTTCCAAAACTGGGTATGCAAGTGGATCCAAAAGATTGATTTAAGTTCAATTATAAAATCCTAATCCTATTGATGATAGGGGTTCAAGAGATATTGTAGAGGGTGAAAAAAAATACAATATGGTTAAAAAAAGCCTTTTTAGGAGAATCAAAATTTGAAGAGGTTGTGAAAAGGAAATCTATTGAGCTGGAAATTGGGCGGGCAAGTTCAAACAAAAAGGATGAGAAAACGTCTTGTTGTTTTGAAATATTATACAAGGGACCCAAATGTCCACACTCCACCCCACCCTACGCCACCACACTCCCTCCCCAACCAAACCTATATGAGCATCAAATATGTCAACTAACATGTAAGAGAACTTGAAACCTAAGGCAAAAAAAAAGTCTTGTAATACTTTGGCAACATTGAATCTATGCTTCACTAAGAGGTCAAATCCATTGGATTCTCTTTAAACTATTATCTAAACTTCATCAAGAGAAAATCTATTAATTTCTACACAAACTATGAGAAAGAGAAGGATTTTTTTTTATATTACTTGCTAGTAAATTGGCAATTCTATCATTGGTTATGGATGTTCACCATGTAATAGAATTTGTTTGGTCATAATTGAAAACAAGGACTATAAATTTGGTGTTTTCTCTTTGTATGATTCAAATGATTATAGGGAGAGATTGAAATTATGGAATTGGATGGCTCACAATTTACCTATCATCCCTCTCAAATTGTGATAGTTGATTTTAACATGATTTAAATTTAATGTGATAAATAATATGGTGTGAAAATTGGGTGGAAGGATAGTGAAGTATTTTACTTGGTAAGAATGAAGAGATTACTTTGTCTTCAAGGCTAATGATAAAATTCTAAGAGGGAGAGTATAGGGATCAAAGTATACTTGGTGTAATCAACAAAGTGGTACAAAAATGGTTTACATATATTGGATATATTATATGTAAACAAAACACCTTAAATAATGCAAGACAATTACAATGTTATGATAAAACCCTACACTTTATTTGACCATTGTCGTATTTGAGCTAGGATTGTGTTTAAGGATACGAAAAATTTCAATACTAAGAAAGAAGAGCGTTTCAAAGAAGATCGTTTCTTTAAACTCATTTCTTCCCTACTAAAATATAATGATTACATATGTGTTGTTGAAATGACAAGGGATTTTGAATGGGCTCAAGAAAATAGTATGTGTGTCATCTCACTTCTACAAGTGGAAAACATTAATAAGGAAAAATTACAAAAAACTTCAATGATATGAACATTCAAATGCTTCTTAACAAGAGAAGACATCAATGGAGATGACAATAAAATTACATCAATAAATTTAGGACTAAAGCCAAAGCTAATTGAATTAAAAGTAGGGACAAGGGTACTATTTATTTATTTTTTGCTTAAAAATAAATTTAGGAGAGAAAATATTGGACCATGTTACTTATTAATGGTCAACTTTTTGAGAAGCATGACAAGATAACAAATGAGTTTCACTCCTTTTATTTAAATTTCTTCACCTCACCTAAGATAAAAAAGGAGGCCATGGAAATAAGGAATCCATGTATCAACATTATCCCTAAGAAGTTAAACACTAATGAGGTTGAAAATATTGAAAATGATATTGGGTCGGATAAGATAAAGGGGCTATCAAATTCCTTAAAAATCACAAGTCTTTAGGTTGTGATAGTCTCCTTGTTGAGTTTTATAAGATAAATATTGAATGGATTGCCAAAGTCCTCCTTGATGGATATGATGAAGCATTCCACTAATGTATATTAGGTGATGAGATTAATAAGGGGAAATTTGTTACCCTCGAGTTTTCTTTACAAATTACTTTTAACTTTTACATTAAAATGTGCTTTGATATTTGTTGATGACTATATGTTAATTGATATTTTAATAAAATTAAATGTAATGCAATGTGTTTCAATTTTAATGGATATTATTATTATTATTGAATTGATATTATGATTATGTTGTGATTAATAACAAGCTAACTATTTGATTGGATTTCTACTTGTGAAATGCAATATCAAATTCTTACCCTCCAAAGGGAGAGGGAGAGTATCATCAGAGTGAGGAGTATAGACTTTAGAAATGAATAGATTATTACCACATGAGTTGAAGCACACACTCACGTAGGTCTAAGTATCCAAATTGAGTAAATACTCATCCTATCGTTGAGTCAATTATTGTGTTTTGTCTAAGTTTGAATCAATTCGTAAGGTTAGGTTGAGCCACATCAAGTCTTTGGTCTAGTCTATGCAATAAAAATAAAAGTGATATACAAGAATCACATCGTTTCTTCAATTTGTCAATTTTGTGGTTATTCAGTCAAATCGACTATTATCTAATTGTGTTTAAATAAAATGCATATATATAAATATATATAATAATACATAAACAAATATATATATATATATATATATATATATAAAATCAAACATATATATATATTATAGTAACGAATAAAGCATTATATGTAGATTGACATGCTTATACCTGAGCATGTAAAAAGTAAGTTAAATATGCTTTAACTATATAGAACTTCATGGGGCATAAAATCCACCATTGAAGTCCTTTTATAAGGCAATTTAAATGGTAATAAAGCTATTGGTCGGGCCTTTTAGGATGATAACTTCTATTTTTGGCATGCTAAGTTAATATGGAGGTTGGCGCTAAACTTAAAAGTGGTAGTTGATAATTAATACTGATTGAGGGTGAGACTGTGGGCAATAGGAAGGAAAAAGGATATCACTTGTATCATTATTCTTTCTTAGTTTTAGAGAGTAGCGATGGGGGTTATAGGCAAAGAGAAGAAATCATTTATGATCTTTCTTCTTGGGCATTGTTAATTATTCTTTTTTTTTTTTTTTTTTAATGTTTTTGGGAGTGACAAAGAGGAGAAAGGGATTAGCGCGGGACTGTATGTACTAGAGAGCTTGTGGCAATTTGTATGCATCACGTTCAAGCAGAGTTTTATGTGTTCGAGCTTAGTTTGTAGGGTATTTAAGTCTTATATACATGATATATATAGACAATACTCTTCGTTTTGAACAGAGAAATTTTTGTTTGCTATTAGTTGTGGTATTTGCTAAAGGAGTTTTATAAGAAAAATCAGTGTGTTCAAGATTAGTAAGCTAAGTTCTCTTGGGAAAAATGTGTCGAGTATTGTGATTGTGATATTGGAATTTCAAAAGTGTAGGACATAGAGAAGCTCAAACATGTGTACATAATTTATTATTCTTGTGTAAATTCGTAGTTTCATTCTAGAGTTTTCAAATTTAAAAGGTTGAAAAAATAGTTATTTATAATGATGAATATTATATGCTAAAATAGAGAAGATTGGTCTAATTTGTATAGTTTGAAACAAGAATTTAATTAATCTTTCTTTCATTATGAGATAAACAACATAGTAGAAAGTTATTTCTCAAGTGTGTTGAATTGAATGATTTATTCCATTTTCTCAAGAAGAGTATATTTTCAGTTTGTTTTTTTTTTGGTCAGTAATTGGATTTCTTTTTTATTTCTTAAAATAAAACATTACATCTTCCACCATTTTATGCTAACCCCCATAAAAAAACTACTACTACTAGAGTTTCAAAAGCATCTAGACATGTTGAAAACAGTCATCAACCCCAATCCTCTACCCTACTTTGAGAAACTCCAATGATTAAAATCACCATTACATTCCAGCAAGATAACCCAGACTACAAAAAGCCAAAAAACAAGCTAACAACAGGCTTAACCCCATACTTAAATGAGAGAAATATTGTTTAGTTTTATAACAAAAACCTAAACTTAGCTTTTTCTAAGCCCAACTGCACCTATCCTTCATCGCTCCACACTTCTTCTTGCCCTTCGCCTTCTGACGACCAGTCTTTTGCTCCACCGCTTTCAGCGACCTCACTTCACCCTTAGCCTATGCAATGCTTTTCTCCACCTTCATAATGCTTGTAAAGACTTTCAGGGTTTACCAGCCACGACGCACCTCTTCCCTGCATTGGTTTTTATGTGCATCTTCCGGTCCTCGGATGAAAGGAACCACACCCTCTTCACCAACCCTCTCATCTTCATTTCCCTCACGAAGATCCACACCCACATCCAAAATTACCCATTCTAGAAATGAGTCAAGCCTGTCCAAGAAATCCTCATGCACAAAAGTTCACTTTACCTCCCTAATGGTTCAACCTGCTCACCCAAGTCCAAGCCCCACACCATGGTTAAAGAGTAAATATCCATATTGGTTCTATACCTGTGGATCAAACTTCCAAATGATTCACCCATTATCAGCTTTACACTCTGCATCAACTGCTCATCCATAAACAAAAATAGTCCCTCAAGCCTCTGGTCCAAGGTGTCTCCATAAAACAGATTCAACTGCTTCTTTGAACGGAAGGTAAAGCCTATCTCCATTAGAGATTTTTGTAGCACCAACTTCTCCACCAATTCCCACAACCAGCTACTTGCACCTTACACAAGTCTTTGTATTCAAATTGAGGTGTCATTAAATCGCTCCTTACCCCTACACACTCCTAACATACTAAACTTGTACTCCCTACAACACATCGACCGATGCCATCATTTCCACTAAATATATTTCCCCTATCTCTCTCTTCATTAATTCCCACCGTCGCCACCTTATCACATTGCTTGGGTTATTCATTTAGATTTAAATTTCACAAATCTTCTTCCTTTAATTCCCTGACCATTCTAAACTTAATGACCCATTTAGATAAAACATATGCCTCTACGTTACCACTTCTCCTTATGTGGGATACATTAAAATCCTCAAATGAATTTAACTCGTCTTTGATTCTTCCTATGGTGTTCTGAAGATGCCAGGCCCCTATATCCCCTTTCATTATTGCTTGCACTATGATCATGGAGTCACCCTCCAAGTGTAGTTTTGAAGCCCCCAACTTCTTACCCAGTTTCATAGCCAATAATGCAGTTGTAGTCTCTGCTAAGTTATTTGTTCCCTCTCTTATTGTTTTTGCTCCAAGTGCAATCACATTCCCTTACCAATCTCTTATTACAAAACTTGCTCTTGAGGGTCCTAGATTTCCCTTTGAGGCTCCATCAAAGTTCACTTTCCACCATCCCTCCCTCGGCCTTTCCCACTCAACCATCCTGTCCACTTTCGTCGTTGGTTTAACCCAACCAGGCCTCTTAACGGGCTATATTTTCAGTTTGTTATATATATATATATATTAAAAGATAAGCTTGAATTCTTACATTGTTGAGTAAACTGAAGGAAATTGAATTTATAATATGATATGTTGAAGTATTTTCTCAAACACTTCAACATAGTATTCTTTTGGATAAAAGAGTTTGTTATTATATACTATATTTGTACCAACACCACTATTGTGTTCTTGTGCATAGAACCATGAGGAAAAACATAGAAAAATCTAAACCATTTTGAAAGAAGTGATATTTTTATTAATGATCCATATATTTAATTTTACTTATTTGAAAAGTAGTTGAGAACTTAAATGTAAGACAATGATGAGGGCCACACTGCCCAAAAACCCACAAAAATCACAACAACAGATACCAACACAAAAGATGCGAAACAAAAAAATGACTCACTTTCAATTATTTCAAAAAATGAAATTATAGATTCAAAGCTCACATGCTATAGCCTCATGGGCTTGATTCATTACAACAAAATCAACTTTGAAAAGAAAATCTACTATTTAGAGCCACAATCTGTACTATCGGGGCCCCCTTCTACAACCCCCACTTAACCCTTTTTATTTTCCCCAATAACAACCCTAGAATGTTCTAGAAAGTTCAAAATTCCCCTTTTGTTTTGGCGCCAAAAGTCCCATTGTTTGATTTATGGCCTAGGAAGAAATTTTTAATGAAATTCACTTTTTAGAGGACTAACTTCGCGGGGCCATAACTTTTGATCTAGGTGTCCGATTTGCTATTATTGCATATCGTTGGAAAGATCTTGACGAGCTCTACAACACATGAGTGTGAGTATGTCAACTCGACCACGTTTTGAGCTGTTTTAGGGCCTCTAAAGTTTTATATTTGAATTTGAAGTTGCATTAGAGAAATCTCTCAAGACAAAAACTTTAATTTCTCCCAAACCGTGTAGGGTATTGAGGTAATTCTTTCACGACCAAAAATGTTTTTCAGTTATGCTCTTTGGGGTAAATTTTTAGGTCCAAACGAGCTCGTTTAGGCCGACTTAATAAAAATAGTAAGTGCCTGATTTTTTCTATTTTTGACGCATGACTATCCTACACCCCTTAAGTACCATAATGAGACTCAAAACAACTGAATAAAATAAAGAAAACATTTTTTTTGGCTGATGCAAGATTGCCCTACACCACTAGATGCTCCTGCATTGGACAAAGTGTCTCAAGTCGATGACATTGTTTGATAACATTGTAAACCATATGTGTATGAAAATAGGAGAGTAGTTTACTCTTAGAATTAGAGTGCAAGTACTTCAACAAGTGGTAGCTGCCAAGTCCCAAGATGTCATGAGAACATAACATGGGTGTTTAAAGTCAAGAAAACATTTCCATCTTAGCCGTTTATTGATTTGAGTAAGTTATTATTTTATGATTAAGTATCCTTAAGAAAGGTTAATCAAGCAAGTCAAACAATCAGTCATGTGTTAAACCTTAGGTCAAGGTGTTTTTCAAGTCAAGTTAGAGGCGTGTAACTTAGGACTTCATTTCCTAAGGAAGTGTTTGATATGTTTCAAATATTTGGCCAAAGTAATGCAAAAGTCTTTGCTTGCATTAGATGGTTCACTATGTTCCATATTGCATTTTCAATCAGATTGGTCATACTTAGTTAGAGATGTCTAAAGTTGTATTGTCAATTGGCTATGTGGGACACAACACTAAAAATTCAGATGCCATACTTGTGGGTTACTTAGTCTACACTCTTTGTGAAGGGTAGGGCCACTTTCAGTTGGAAGGTGTGCAAGGGACCGTTAGTCTGTGGTTGGAGGCAAAGTGCTCTGGTGATGCTCTCCTTGCAAACGACAATGTCGTGGCTTGTGAAATAGAAGCATTTTCTAGATATGGAAGACTTGACCATGTATCATTATTGTATTTTGTAAACTTGTATACTTGAAAGTATTTCATGTATGAATTGTAATTGAAAAGTTTTGTCTTATTCTGAAGTTGAAATTATTATAACTAGTTCAATTTCCAAAGTTGTATTATACATTGATATTTTGATCATGTGTAATAAATGATGTATGAAAATGATTTTTTTACTATCCTATTTTTAAGCATAAATTTATTTTCTTTTATGGTAAAAACCTAAGTATTTACTTTATAGTATGAATGAGTATGTTACACATTTAAAATTCTCGCGAGGGAGATAAGACCCTTATATATAACTAGAGACCGATCACATTGCTTAATATTTTATATAAAATTCTAGCTAAGTTGTTACTGATCATACTAAAGAAAATCCTTTCACTAGCACAGTCTCAAATTGGCTTAGTGAAAGGGAGATATATTTAGAGAATCCAATCACTAGTCGGGAGGGACTTTAATAGTCCAAGAGCTTTAATGGCCTTTGATGCTCTTATTTTTATAGGCCTCCATGTTCCAAGATTTTTTTTAGATGAGTCAATATTTTGTTTAATGATGTCTTGCTCATCTATGCCAACATTAATGATAAAATATTGCCTCCCCTAATATTTTTTTTATTGAAGATACATATATCTATTAGATAGGGTGCCGTCTTGCCCCAAAATGATTTTTCATTACTACATGAGGATTACATTATTTACTCAAAGGATCCTTCTTGATTCTCTCAATGAATGGTCTTACACTACTTAATGGTAAAAATCTAATTGATATTTAGTTTACAAATTATACCCAATCTCTCTTCTTAGTGTTTGAAGAAAACATTTTTTGAACTTTAAGGATTAAATTGGAATTATATAATGTATTGTTTATGACTCTAAATCGTCTAATCATGAGTTTATAGTAGTTAGTTGGACCAACTCTCCTCCTAGTTGGTTTAATAAAATTAGGTGGACATACAAATGGTCCAAAGAAGATTTTTAGATAGTTGTACTTATTCCTTTTTTGGTATCATATTCACTTAAAGAAACGTGTGATTTAATATTGATGAATATTGAGAAGAAGTTTAACAAATTTAAAGGGCATGTGCTTTATGTTGTTGGTAGATTTCAATTTTGTCAAAATTATAGTTGATTAGGTTATAGTCTTATGTGCCTCACATGACCAAAATAGGGGCTTGACCATTCATGCAAAGCACCTAAGTAGCCCCAACCTTTCCTCTTGTCTTAGCTATAGGCTTTGTTGGAGCTATCAAACACACGAGGGTTTGTATTTTCTCTCCTCCTTTTGTTATCTTTTCATTACTTTAAATATGTAGATTAGATAATTTCTTTTTCTATTTTTATACCACTTGGATTGTTACTTTGTTTTCCTAGTTTCCTATGTATATATGGGCACAAATTTTGAGGAGATATATATTTTACCATTATTTTGCACAACATTCATACAAATAATAACACATTATGTAGACATTTATGCGTTGTGTAAGTATCCTTGGCAAAAATCTCTTAACTCTAGCTTAAGGTTCCTCTCTACATGTTATTTCCTATTTTGAATCCAATTTCTTAAGTTCTTATTTTAGTTTACAATAAATACATATTTTCTCATTTGGCGTATTGTTTTAAATCACTAAAAAATACTTTTTCCAAGTCTAAAATATTCTATGGTATTTTGGTAATAATTTATCTTTTTACATTAAACATATAAGCAAAAATATTCCATTCATAAAACTAGTTTTGCACTAGAGTAATGCAGGTAACATATTTAACTTAAAAAACAAAAAAATTATAGCTTAAATCACTTATCTTTTTTTTTTTTGATACGTAAGGTGTTGATTTTATTTATAATAATAAAAGTATACAGGCGTCTGCTATGCAGGAATGTTACATTAATGACCTTCAAACATTCAAAAACTGACATGGTGGATAACTACCCAGTTCCATATTGGAAGCGTCGATCAGAAGATGAAAACAGAGACAATTTTTAGCAAACTTACAAAAACTTAACTCCATTTCGTAGATACAGCGAGTAACAAGGCAAAAACTAGCAAGAAACCAGATAGACAACCGTACCCCACTTGATCACCAGTAGCCATTAACATCTGCAAAACAAATAAAACCTTCCACCCAGTCCGTTCCCTCCACTGGCACTATCTTCACTCTTTTCTTCAAAAACTCCACTGCCACGTCTGCAAGTGTGCGATGCCGGGACAATTCGGAGCCTTTGAGATCCAAAAGAAAAGGGTAAATCTTGATAGCGTCATCCGAGTCCCACATAGTGGCTAAGTCCACAGGGTGTGGTATGCCCTTACCCAAGAGAGCCGCCTTCAGAGTAGTGTCGATGCCCCCAAGCAAGTCCTTCCGAAACAGTCGCACCAACAAATCCTTAGCCATTGACTTCGGGTAGCAATATCCAAGAGCGAAGCAAGAAACCTGGATGATATTTGGGCATTATCCCTTGCAAATTCTTTTCGCTCTAAATGTTCCTTTCCAAGGACCATTTTCACTGCCGCAACCGTCGCCGGATCATCTTCGAGCAAGATACGTTTGAGACGCTGGTCCGTTACCTCCCGAAAGGCAATTTGCCTTTCCGTTGCCACTAAAGAAATAGGGGTGTCGACCCTGAAGGATTCAAGACCTTCCGCCGATATAATAATGGTGAACTTCGATTTCGACAGCCTCGCCATTGCCGAAGATGCGCCCGGAGCACCCTGCAACAAAAACATAAAAGCAAAAACCAGGGAGCCGAACCTAAATTTAGGAATGGGCTTCCTAAATTTAACATGAAACCTCAATAATGAACCGTCAGTCATCGTATACTGATACAGATTAAGGGCTTTGCAAATCTGTCCTTCGCATGAAAGGAAATTCCTCCCCCGCAAACCTGTGATCAATGCAATTTATGGTGCTTACCACTCGGCACGTCCGCGCACAGAATAAGGTAGGCTGTGCGCTACGTGTCCCCCAGCCGACGTCGTGATAATTGAGCCCATCATTCCACTAGACTCCCTTCAATTTGTCCAAGCAAAAAGGCGGCTGATTAATCCTTCCATTGCCATTCGCATACCGCTAAATTTGGTAGGTTGGTGTGACTACCAACGCCCGACCCGAATGCCACTCGTCCATCTCACACCCCACCACACGACCACTTAGACATCCATTGTCTATGTGGGGGGCGAGGAGGGAGCCCACCCATCTGCCCACTTAAATCACTTATCTTTACATTACAATCAATAACCTAAATAAATTCCTTGGCCTTTATTTGTATTTGTTGAAATCTTCTCAAATCAGGACATCTCCCCCATAGGCTTTTGTTGAATTCTAATTTCTTCCCCAACTTAATGTAGCATTCTCCCTAAAGAGCTCTAACAATTCCCACAAGGAAAAATATATTTTCTTTCCTAGAAAAATGTCTTCCTCGTGCTTAGACCAAGACCTTCTCCCAATACCCATGTTGATTTTACTTTCCACCAAACTTTTAAATCCATCACATTAATTGTCACCACCTACATGGAAGGGCTACCATCTAGAATCTAAGTGACAATGAACCTATGTAATTTTCTATCATTATTTGAATCTCCATCCACCATTTGTTCACATCCTCTTAAATTTTTTACTCCAAAATCTAAATTGACTATGTCATAAATGTCTTATTAAACACATATTGATTAACCTATCTTATCACCATTAATACTCTCCTATTCTATTGACAATAACAAGGAGATAAGATTTTTTGGCTGATAAATATAATTCTACTTTTCATTTACGTGGGTAGTTAATTTCTAAACACAAACAATATTATTTATCCCTTTATATTTAAATTTAAACCACAATTGAATTATATTTTATACTACATACAACATTAAACACAAGTGTCATTAAATCTATAAAATTAGATTGCACAAATATATGCAAAATTTCACATTATTAACTATTTAATCTTATTTGAAAATTAGGTTAAAAGCTTTAATTTCTTAATGGTAAAGTAAGCATAAACTCTTACTTTATTAATGGTAAAGTGAAATGTTAAGGCTTTACAAATTTAGAAAATACACACTTTGAAAGAAGAGATGGAAAGGATTGCAATAGAAAATTAAAAAAATCATATTTAAGATGAATGCAATGAGATGATTGAGCTTTGTGGACTTTAAAATTAGGTTAAAAGCTTTAATTTCTTAATGGTAAAGTAAGCATAAACTCTTACTTTATTAATGGTAAAGTGAAATGTTAAGGCTTTACAAATTTAGAAAATACACACTTTGAAAGAAGAGATGGAAAGGATTGCAATAGAAAATTAAAAAAATCATATTTAAGATGAATGCAATGAGATGAAATGTTAAGGCTTTACAAATTAGGTTAAAAGCTTTAATTTCTTAATGGTAAAGTAAGCATAAACTCTTACTTTATTAATGGTAAAGTGAAATGTTAAGGCTTTACAAATTTAGAAAATACACACTTTGAAAGAAGAGATGGAAAGGATTGCAATAGAAAATTAAAAATATCATATTTAAGATGAATGCAATGAGATGATTGAGCTTTGTGGACTTTAAAATTTTATAAGATCCTGGGTGGGAATATGATCTCCATACTTGTGGATTCAACCCTATCCCACTAATTTGTCCTTCTTGTGCAAGTTCAATCTTGATGTTTGCAAACCCTCTATACTCACAAAGAGACTAGCTTAGTGTCTGTACTTACAATGGAAAAACCTAATTGTGTTGATGAACATCATTTAGAGTTTGTCATTCAAGGATATTCACCTTAAATAAACCTCGTTAATTGATTTAATAGTTTTAAAAAAGAGTTGGAGAATACTTACCAACAATGCAAATGACATTGATGTAGTTAACAAGACTCATGCAAATGAGATGCAATCTAATGAATATTGGACTAACAAAGTGCAAGAACTAGGGTTTTGCCATGTGTTAATGTAAGATTTGATGTGATTGATGTGGAGAATAATGAAGATGAGCCGATTCCTTTGTGATAAATAGACATACACTTTGAAGTTCTATTTTAATACTAGATAGATCCTAGATACTCCGTAAAACACTACATAAATATCTTTAATGTAAAAAATAATAAATAATTAAATTAAACTTATTAATTTTTTTTTCTTCCAAAAAAGTCAATAACACAACTACAAAGTTAACTCAAATAAAAAGTTTTAATCAAATATTAAAAAAAATTAGTCTAACAAAAATCAACTTCAATCTGTGATTGTAAAACAGATGGAAATCACGTGCCAAGGAAACTGCATAAGAGGCCCACTGATAGTGGTTTACAACGAAACGTACGACATCCCGCCATACAACTGTTTGACTATGACAAGCAGGGTGGGAGAAGCAGGGTCAAAACTAGCGCAAAACATAATTTCCTGTGCCCGTCCGAATCAAACAAGCAGTAGCCAACAATTTCAAGTAAACTTTAATACCTATGGTGTCTCCACCGCGAGAAACTCGAAGAAGTGGAGAAATGCTTTACAGGAACGACAAAGCAAAGCTCCCAAATCGAAAAATATCTTCTTTCCGTAAGATAAGACCATTGTAAAGTTAGGCGCCCATATTTTGGAATATTCACACCACAATTGTTCCAGCCCTAAATTTGATGGCAGTTTGCACGTATTTGACGGATGTAGGTTGTTTTACTAATGAATATTTATTGAGTATAGAATTATAATTTGAATTTGAGAGACATACGCGCAGATGTTGATAAAATTGATGCCCAGGCCAGCAGTAGCTTGGAAATGATGAATTCAACGAAGCGAAGGTTAAATTGGAGAGAGGTCGTAGAATAGTATATTGTTACGATTTAAATGCCAATTTGATCGCGAATTAGTTGGTGTGTGTTTTTCAAAATGAGGGTATTTCCGCGTAACTTCCTTTTTTTTCCTTGGTTTTCAACCTTGCGACCTAATTATTCTGCATGGCCTATTAGAAGACCAATTTTTGGTTTTGAAATGGAACCTCCTGATTACCTTCCTGCACAGCGGAGTCCCGATAGTCTCATGGATCGGTTAGAAAGAGGGAATTCGGGTACAACTCTTCTCAAAATCTCAGATATGTCATGATTCACGAGGTGCTGTTTGTATTTGTTTTTTGATTTCCCTGACTGGATGGGTTTCGGACTCGCGATTATCCCTTGACGGTTACTTTTCCACCGAGAGGTTCGGCGCACTCTGTGATGTGCTATTTTTGTGTGTGAAATATAATCTCGTGGGGTTCGAATTCCTGACCACCTGTTCTCAATTTGGCTTCGTTTTGGACAAAAAGGGAGCTGCTGTTGATACTTGTTGCGTGCATAGTGTTTTTCTTATATTTTGCTACTTGGCTTTCTGCTTAATAGGCGTTTGTTGATGTTGTTGCCACGGTTTTGGCAGGAAATGAGTGACACGTTAGACGGAGGGCCAGATAAGTGTTCTATACAGATGGCAAGCGCGCCAGATTTAACGCATACAAATGGAGATGCACCTCAATTTGATGTAAGTACGTTTTCATTATATATTTCTTACGTTTGTAAAGCAGTTTAGAGCAGGAGACAGATTTAGGTATAATGCCTATAGGTTTAATTTTGATCCTTTTGGTGTTGAATTTGCTTAATGGTAATTTAAGTTTTAAATTTAGAGATGATTTGGGTTTCACTGCGAGAATTTTGAGCCATTTTGATATGTATGTGTGTTAAATTCTGTTGATTGTGACAGTTTGGTTTTAAATTTTGGGATCTTCTGAGTTGTCTGTTATCTTTAATTATTGCTTATGGGGTGTTAAGTCTTTGGGACAGATAATATGTCAACCACATCAAATTTTGCTTTTGAGTTTAAGACCTTTTGTTTATTCTAGATTGAAGGTTCGTAAGATTCTGTTTATCAATCATAATGTAGAGAGATGTGTTTGGGCAAAGATGAGTTTGGTAACCAGGTGGATATGTCGATAACTTATAGTACTTGAGTTGTTTTTTTTAGCATTTCCATATTGTGTGGTTAAGCTTTTCAGATCATCAAAAATTTATTCCTTCCTTCTTCCTTTTAATGTGTTGCATTGTATACAATAGTAACAATGCTATCAAAATGTCTTTTGTCACCTTTTGCCAATGTGTCTTAAATTCATTTATTCCGTTTCTCAAGTAAGCTTTATGCATTTGAGGTGCTTATGAAAATAAGTTCTGCTTGAATGTTTGTAGCTTTGAAGGATCGTGTTTGTACAAGTTATTCTCTGTTGCAGCAGCAAACTTGACCTTTGTTTACATTGATTTGAAATTTTACTGTGGTTTCTCCAGATGGGTCGTATGGCATATGAAGAATGTGAATGTGAGGAAGAAAGGCTTATGAATAATGTTGCCACCAAAGCTCATAAGTTGAAGACTACGACAGATCGGACACTGGATGATGAACACAAGCAGTGGAATTTCAAACTACTAAGATGTCATCTATGGAGAAGCATAGTTGTGATTTTCTTCCAGAATAAAACCAACTTGTTGTTTCCTTTCGGTCCTGCTGCTGCCATCGCAGCTTCATGGAATATGAAACATGTAATACAATTTATAAACCATATGCTTAATGTTTTTACTTGTCTCCAGTGGTCTTGTTTTCTAAGGTTTCTGTCCTAGTGTAACTAATAATGATAAATGATCTTCGGTTGCTTTTCTAAATGGATCTTTTCCATTTGTGGTCGAGGGGACATGAAAACGGAACGCCTGTTAACTACTATCTTGAGAATACAAGATCAGAATGCATGTCTTTCTTGTGCTTATGTTTTTTTTCATGGTCTTAATCTATACTACTAAGTTAATATTTGTTAGCATTGCAGGGTTGGGTATTTCTTTTCAGCCTGTTGGGTATAACACCTTTGGCAGAACGACTCGGGTTTCTGACAGAGTAAGTGCTGGCGTCCCTTTTCCTAAAATGGAAAACTGTCTTGTTTCATAATTCGCTATTCTTATTACTTATAAAACAGGGAAATAATTGGGATAGCATAGCCTGATCTTTTTTGTGACACTTGTGTAATGCAGGCAGTTAGCATTTTATACTGGTTCTACAGGTATACTATTCTTTTGATTCCTCCTTCCAGTGTCAGATGTTTGACAAAGATACTCTGGGCTATCTGATTTTCCAAACTTTTATTGATGCTCTGACTTCTACTAATTGACAGTCTGTAAGCAATTCAAGTCATTTAGAGTATCAGAAACTCTTGATACTAGCAGTCGGTATCTCTTATTTACAATAATTTGATTAACCTGCCTAGACAACATATAGTGGATATCCTTAATTTCATTTCTCAGACTATGCATCAATGTCCATGCTTTCTTGTAGAATTTTTGTTTATCTTGGTTGTGTGTTTTCTTCTTAGCATACCGTTATGTTACCCCATTACATCCTCCATTTCCTTTTGTCATGTCTTGCAGGAAGGCTCTTCTAGTATGCATACCGTGATCATTGATGATTATGCATATGCTACTTTTTTTCAATTTCTGCTATATTATTTTTTTAAATATCTGGACAATACATATTATGATATTGGTTAGTGCACTAATATTTATAAAGTGGTTGGTGACATAGGTTATATGTTTTTTGTCTTTGCAGTTGGAGGGCTTTTGAATGCCACTTTTGGAAATGCCACTGAGATGATCATTTCTATATATGCACTAAAACATGGGATGATTCGTGTTGTACAACAATCATTGCTTGGTTCTATACTTTCAAATATGTTACTTGTGCTTGGTTGTGCCTTTTTTACTGGTGGCATCGTTCACAATAGAAAAGACCAGACCTTTAGTAAGGTACATTTTGTTCTCATATGTTTATTTATGCTATGTGTAACTGTATTACATTATGGTTGTAATTTTGCAGATTTAGCAGTTCATTTGTACTTTTTGTTAGAAACTGTTAAATGGTTGTCATGTTTTCTATAGGGGGCTGCTGTTGTTAACTCAGGATTATTGTTGATGGCTGTTATGGGACTACTTTTCCCAGCTGTGCTCCACTCTACACACACAGAGCTCCATGCCGGACGATCAGAGTTAGCACTTTCGAGGTTTACCAGCTGCATCATGCTCATTGCATATGCAGTCTATCTATTCTTCCAATTGAAGAGTCATCGAGTTCTGTATGAATGTTGTAATGAGGTTCGATCTAGCATTTTACTGCCATTATATTGATTTTTTTTTTTCAGTTTTGATCTTGTGCTTTGCTTTTTTTCATGTAGTCTATTGCTTTTGCTCCCAATCTTAGCTATACAACTAAAGTCTACATTATAGTTTAATATTCTATATTTTCTATTCCTGACTGTTAAGTGCAAATTAAGAGTGATTTTGGGATGTTGGTGGAACTAAGAATTTTTTTCTTTTGTTTGTTATATAAAATCAAGAACCTATTAGGCTCTCGTGGCCTAGCTAAGTTTCTTCTAAGGTATGGGAGAATACAAAAGTTCACCAAAACGCATTTACATACTTAAGCTTACTTAGATCATTTATTTTTGGTGTCTCATATCATATGATTAAGACACTTTGTCATGATCTTAGTATGTCTGGGGTTTCATCCTTGTCTTTATAACAAGGGTTTCATCATTATATGTAGTACCAGTTTGATATTGTACCAGTTTCATTTTGCATCTAATGAAGTCTTTGGCATTGTAGATTTCCATTGCTTCTCTCTTGTGGGGAAGGTTGTTTTGGTTGTAGGTGATCCTTGGGCTATTGTGGGGATCATCAACAACTCTTACACTCAAGATGTTTAGAAACTGAAATGATTATCATAGAGAAGAGGATAATGAAAAGCTAGAAATGTGGAATGCCGAAAGTCAGTTTTCATGAAATTTGGTATTCATGAAACTGCTGTTTTGTTCTAGCTGCATATAAGCATTTATTTGCGACATGGGATGATTATACACCCTTAACAAGCTACCAAAATGACCCATCAATCATTTAAGTGGGTTAAAAACATGCCAAAAGCACTCTGGCAGCAAATTGTGCTACTTTGGCAACAACTGCAGGAACAATTTCCCAGAGCCGTAACTTTTACATATAAATTCAAAATGAGATGCCATTTTGTTGAAATTGCATACAATTTCGATAGGAGCATGAATATGTCAAAATATGTAAATTTTGACTCCATTTGGCTATTGTTTTTGGCCTTGCAACAAAGTTGCATATCCATAATTAATGCTAGTGTACAAGATTAGATCCATTTATGAATCATTTGTGTAGGTGTCCTCTAATTTAGTATATTTTTTGATGTCAAACATTGTGCGTCTTGTCTTGGGTCTTTGTGTTATTCATTGTTTGTAAAATTTGGAGGTGTTGTCTTGCAGAATCATTTCCATGATGTAGATGACTCCACAATTGATTGAAAATTTCTGGGATAATAAAAAGCATCTTTGGGCTTACATTAACTTACTTGTTATTCTTGGTTAGTTGATTATTGCAGTAACTGTAAAAATTTGCAAAATCTTTGAAAAACTTTTTTTAGAATAGCATATGGGACTTCTTTGAGCAATTGTGGATTTTAAAGTAGATCTGATTATGCAAAGTTTCTTTGAGTCCTTGTATTGCATCTAAATGAAATTGTAGAGACTAAGGGGATTTTAGATCTAGTATTGGTTCTTTGTTTCAGATTTACAAGAGTGTTTACATATTTCTTCAAACTTTGACTCTGTTGCCCAATGAATTAAGGCATTGATCCTTTAGGTGAAATGATCAAACTCTTTCTTATACTATTATCTCCCTTTTGAGCTCTTTGTAAAATTAGTGTAGATTAGGTTATGCCAACTTGCTTAACTTAGTAAAACAAACTTTTGCTAAACCTTATGAAAGCTTGTGTCTGCTATTCTTTCAGAGAGTTATGCATGTTGGATTTTCAGGTTGTACATGAAGTATGGAAAGTATAAGGGGATTAATATTAGGTGATATGAACCAGGTTTGCATCTTTAGTTGCATGTGTAAGGTGATTTGTTGAAAAGAGATTTTTAGGTCTTCAAGACTAGTAAACCATTGTGGGGTATTTAGTGACAAATAATTGGGATATCCTTGCACATAGGGTGTGGCTAAGTTGTGTGACCTAGTCTGTTTTTTCATTTCTCTTTAATTGTCCTATCAAGATCTCTAGGAATAGCCTCCTTGGTCTTGTAGAGCCAAAAGTGTAGAAGAGTTGCATTCTCTTGTCAGTTGGTGAAATATGCTAACCAATTTTTTCGATAATTTAACACAACATAACTAGCAATAGTTGATTGGATTAGCGTTAGCATCAAACTAAAAACTGAACTTGAATTGAAGAACTACTCAACGTCAAGAATGTGCACTCAAGATCCTACTGAGGGCGAGGTGCTAACATATGACGGAGTGTTAAAGATTGAAATTATGAAATGATAGGCGGATAACCAGCCATGAGAAACAGTTCCACACTACCACCAAACAGTGGGGGGAAAAGATTACAATAGAAAACAATTCATCCGCTGCGGCGGGCATCCACAGAACTGTGGGGATTCACCACTATGAGTGGGTATAAGATATTACAATCAATTTAACCACACTGGCGGTAAACCATCCAGGGGACTTATGTGAGAAGATACAGAAAGAAATTGCAGCAATTAAAACTGGAACAGTACTACTGTTTACAGTTTGTACAAATGAGAAATAAGCTGCAAATTACATAGGAAATACAATAATCTTCAAACACAAGATTAATAGATGTTTTTCAATGATTGTTTAACTCTCTAACAGCTGATAATGAATCAGAAATCAGAACTTCTACAATCTGATACAAAAACTGTAAACTGGAAATATCAATCTGCAACTATGAGAATCAATGAAATGTTCATAACTCACTCAATTCTCCTCCGAATGACGTGAAATAAGTTGCAAATACTCCCTAGAAGTCTGGCGCCCAAGATGCAATCCAGAAACAGCCACCAAAGTCTCCAGATTATTTGGCACGAATTCCAATGCACCTCTAGATGGTACGGCCTTCACCAAAAATCGATTTTGCAAGTAAAAATTAAATACTTGGAATTAAATTCCAATACTTTGTGGAAAGTGGCGCCTTCAGTCAACAAATGGATGGCCAAAGTACCCAGAACAAAATAAAATTCACTCCAAAAGATATGAACAAAACTCAGCTTCAGCTGTAGCAAAAACCAGGAACTCAAACTGTGAAAATACTCCAAAATTCATTAATCTTTGATGCTCAATCTGCTAGTCTGATGTTGAGAAGCAGCAATGTAGCCAACTAGGTGTTATATTGCAAACACGAAATTGGATGAAAGGCTAGGAGGTAGACATCCTCGAAGCAATATGTCAATTGTCATTTCGACAGCATAACTTTAGCATAATTTTCATGGATGAAATGCTGGAGCAAAGACCTTCAATAAATAAGAGCTCACAAACTCTTCAAATGCCTGAGAAGCAGACCAAAAGACACAGGAGACCCTTCAATTACCAAAAACCATTCAACTTCTCAAGGTGGCGTCCCAAAAGGCCTCAAATAAAAACACTTTATTCAAATAATATAAAAGTGGCGTCCACTTTCAAGATGAGGAAATATTTGAATAAAGAATAAATAAACTTATGATGAAGGCGTACCCTTCATGGCCCCACATTAAAAACAACTTAAGTTATCTCCTTAGGCCAAGGTGGGGGTCAACAGTGAATTAAAACATAATGCCTTTAATTAAATAATTTTCGCCAAATAAAGCTTTCTGAAGACCAAGCCAAAATATAACAACTGCTCCAACTGCAAGGAACTAAGAATAGACAACTGCAACTGCCACAACTAGCATTTACTAAAAATAGTAAATAACATGAAATGCCACAAAACTCCAAGCCACGGAACCCTAATTTCACCTCATTCCAGTCTACGGGTTCCGGAATAGACTGATGAATTGCAATGCTGATCACTGATGAGAAGGGGACATTACAGTTGGCCCACAATTGCCAACAGCCTAAACATGAGCCTTGTCCATTTGATCCAAATCCACCTATATTCGTTGGGTTTAGATTGCAATTTCATTCTCTATGGTTGCAAGATACATTTTGGAGCACCAATAGCTTAGAGGTTGGAAGGTATTGAGAAAGTTGTCTCCCCTCAATCAATAGGGGAGAAACAATGGAGGGGTTTTGAATGATTTGTTTTTTGTGAAATTCCCTGCAGCTATGAAATGGATTTGGAGCATTTTTTGCATTCTTGATCAACCTTGAAGTCTTATGAAATCACAACATTCAAATTGCTTTCAGCTTCATAGGGGAGGGTTTTGGCTGAATTCAAAAACCCTTGCTGAAGAGAGGATTTAATAGTCTACAAATTGTTGGGAATGGCACACTGATTGTTCAAACTCTTTGCCTTAATCCTAGAAGGTGTGTTTGCCAATGCAAATTGTCTTGTGTGCAGACTATGCAGCCCTTTCTTCTCTGCATCGTTGTCTGCTTCTGCTTCCTCTAGGTCCTTGCTCCTGCTCACCATATAAGCCTTTTCTTTTTCTCAAAACACAGACATACATCTGGCATATATATATATTTTGTATCTGTAATATATCATATATACATATATAAAGTTACATACGTATGTGCATATATACACATATGTACATATACATTTAGATGTATTATATATATGTACATATGAGTATATATATTTTACAAGTGGCAAATGCTACAGGGGAGCAATACAAAAATAGAGAGCATCGAACATACAATCAGCATTATTCAAAACACTATGTAAACAACTTCTGTTTAGTTTTTGGCTATATAAAGTAAAATATAGATTATATGTAATGATGGCTTTTGTCATGTGTGCACTTTTGTAGCTGCTGTTTACTTTCATTTTATGAGTGAAATAAGATCTCTCTGAGTATTGTTGACTGTTTTATTTTTGAGCACATCACGGCATTTTGTTGGACCAGATATTAATTTAAGATCCAAAATATCTCAGAACTTGTGGCAGCCAATTTTTTCCCTTAAAATAATGAACAAATATAGTTTTAAGGCTTTGATCGTTTATTGAGGAATGTTAGATTATTCTTGATGGTTAGTGCTGACATTTGTTCATATAAAATTTAAATTAAATATAACACTTTAGTGAAACATAATATGTTCAAATACTTGGTGAATGGTATCAGAGTTGGTGAATAAACTTTCGTTGTCTATGAAATATATGAAAATTTATAGAACAATATATTACTTCTAGTAATAACTTGTCATTTGATTCTTATGTTGGGACATATGAAATTTGAAATTAAATTTATCACAAATGTTATGATATTTGTAATTTATTTTACAAATTAAATTTCCTCTAAAAATTCATATATTGATATTTCAAACTTTAATGGTAAAAGACGAATTAAAAAGTTTTGCTGACAAACTGACACAGTTAACAATATCCATTTTTATAGACTTTCCTAGCTCATTTGTTGCTTCAGCCCACAGAGGCAATCGACCCACAGTTAAATTTTTGAGTCTTCAATGTCCTACCTTCTTGGAAAAGTTTAATTTATGGCATCGCTTGTATGCATTATATGTGTCTCTTTTTCATTGATTGTTAAGAGTTACATATCTATAAAAATGTTGGCCCTCAGTGTTCCCCATTTATCCACACAGCCACACTAAAAGTCCAAGTTGATGTGGCGTGTAGAATGTACACTTGATGCAAATAATTTGACACCAAAGTGACATACAATGTATTTAGTTAAAAGCATGTTTGTCTTAGTAATAATAGGAAAATATCTCTAGACAATAGTGTTAATATTGAGTGGGTAAAATAAGATTAGAAAAAATGGTGAAGTAACAATACAAAATATTAAACACTACTTGTATGAGCACATCTATATACTGATATAAAGCTTTACTTTCTCATTTTTATTTTTTAACCATAATTTACTTTTAATATAATGCATTAATAAATCAATGTGTGAGTATGGACTCTGGATATCAATGGTTATGTTGGTTTGAACTGTCTCAATGTGTATACACATAGGTATGTATATATGTTTATAATCATACATGCAACGAGTCTACATATGTTTATAAAACATATGTTTTTATTTGGATAGATGTGGACCATATAATCTCATAGGTTGGTTTGGATGGGAGAAGGGGATTGACTTCCTACAAATATATGTGCATAGTACAGTGGGAGATTAATGGGTAATTGCAATTACCAATCATATGTGTATCTGTATAGAGGCTATTCTGCCAATCTACTTTAGTTTTAGGTTTTAGCTTTTAAATTTTTTAGCTTCATATTGTATTTAATGGCTGCACTTTTGAGTCCCATTGATCTACTTGGGTCATCTTTAGTCGTCAATAAAATTTCTTTCTTATTCTTTCCTTTTTGTGTTTGCATTCCTCTAATTGAGTTGAATGATCACCTTTCCACAATCATGATAAGCAACCAGGATTTGAAGGCATAATAGAATTGGATTCTTATATCCTGGTTCAAGTCCCTATTTTTGAAAAATGTGTATGGGAAGCATGCATAATGGAAATCTTGTTTGGACAAGAGAGGTTTACTTCCAAGAAAAGATACCGAGCTTCATTAAACTCTTAAAGAACATGAAAAAATAAAGACGGTGGATAATCTTAATGAAATAATGATGATGGAATCATATTTCTTCATATGTTGGAAGACAATATAAAATAGGCATCTTGAATATTTATGATGATGCTTGCCCTGTCTGTCAAAATAAATTAAATTTTTTGTTACATTTGTCAAATGGTTAGTTCAATTATTTTTCTTGTATTATTATTGTTTGGACATTCTTTTGATTGAGATGCTTACATTGACACTTAACTAAACTATACTATAAAGTATAAAAACATATTTTCATCTTTTCTAGGCTATCTATGTACTGTGATACAAGTGTAAGGGAAACATATATAGTCTTATTGTCATCTATTTATGAAATAGGCAGTGTTTCATTTGCTTTATATTTTCAATGGGTCTCAGTGAGTGACATTCGTTTACTTTTTAAGCTGTTATAGTCCGTGTTCACATAAATGGTTAAGTGATTGAAGGATTTACTCAGCATATTAGTGCCCCTTAAATGCTTTCTTTCTGTTTTTAATCATCTTTGAAAATGCATGATCTGAGATTTGGGATATACTTGATTCTTGAAGTCCTTCTAATAAAAAGCATGGGTTGTATTTGCAGGGTGACAATGAAGGAGGTTCTGAGGAAAAAGATTCTCCACATCTAAAATTTTGGGAAGCAATAATATGGCTTGCTATCCTGACTGCATTTGTTTCTTTTCTTTCAGATTATCTTGTCAATGCTATTGAGGTAAATAATAATTTTCAAGTTTCAGCATATAGTGTCCAAGGAATTGAATCTAAATTAGCATTTAGTTGTTGGCAACCATATTCATGCATATTATTTATTATTTGAAATCTTCATCAATGACATTTGATAATAGAAATCTGCCTTTATCACACGAAATAGAATGTGCGTTATTATGGTTATCTTTATTTTCTTCTTGAGTTGTATGATAAACTTGTGAGTTTTTGGTGTTTGTTCGAAGAGCAAATTTTAGCTTGCAGATTTGTTTCTGCCCTTTTTTTGGACCATTAAAGAGCAAACTGTACACAAGGATGCATCTAGACGAGTTGGGTTATAAAAGCTGTGTAGGCTGCTGCTGTGTAGATAGGGATTCTCATTATCAGCATTTGCTTAGATAGGTTACGGGGCCTGATTGCTTATGTCATAATCCCTGTTGTTTGTGGTTTCTTTCCAAGCTTGGCTGTTGTATCTTTTTGAATTGTACTAGATGCATGTGCTCTTCAATTTTATTCACAAGTTATTATTAGTTTCCACAGAAGCCAACTGCTCAACCTTTAACAAATGTCTTTTTTGGGTTTATTAATCTTATGTTTCCATTTTGACTTGTAAACTAAGGATAAAGATCCAAGAGAGGACAAGACAGAGAACAAGACAGTTCATATGGAAGTGAGAACAGCAATCTCTAATTAGCATTTACAGAGGCAAATATTTACTTGTAGAAATACAACTAAATCCCCAATTGTCAATTTCTGCTTTGGCATATCAAATGAAAATTGCTAAGATTACATATCCCAGGTATGCATCTCTCCGATGAAGGTGAATCACGATAATTAATCATCACAATGACACATAGGAGTACACAAAATAAATCAAGGTCTTAATAGACAATAGGACATTGATACATGTTAAGAATTACTTACTAAGGTTACTATCCTAGGTATGCAAGAGAGGACAACGAAGACATACCCAAGGGAGAACAAGGCAGACAACAAGACATGGTTCTTATGGAAGTGAGAACAGCAATTTCCAATTAACTTTGACAGAGGCAAATATTTATTTTGGGAACTACAACTAACTCACAAATTGTCAATTTCTACTTTGGCAACCACCTAAATTATGGCATATCAAATTAAAATTAATCAGATTACATATCCTAAATATGCATCCCTCCCATGAAAGTGAATCACTATAATTAATCATCACGATGACATATAGAAGTACACAAAATATATCAAGGTCTTTGTGAACAATGTTAAATTATGTGATCAGAAGTAAATGCACAGAAAATTAAATCAGAATCAGACAACATAACACAGCATGTACCCTGGGAAAACCCTCCACTTGAGGGAGAAAAACCCAGCAACAAAGATCTCTCTTATATTTGATTCAACAGAGGCAATTTACAGATTACAGTAATGGTCTAACACAAGACCGATATCTGGTAATAATAAGTGACAAATAATAACTTCTAGATAACACCTGGCAGAAGTTCGCTTGGCACTAAGAGGTCTTCGAATTATGCACTGGTACTCTTGCTTTTCTTATCACTGTTGCCGATCTCTGTCAAGAGAATTTTATGCCACAGCTGAGTTCGCACTGTTGTCAATAATGCCGAACATATGATGTAATTCGTATCTGTTAAGCTCGCACTTCTCTGTTATATTCGTCCTTGACAATGATCGCTTCTCAGAAATATTCGCACTTGACTGTGATCTGTTCTCAGAAGTATTCGCACTTTTCTATGTCGGACTGGGAGAGAGCTATCGAATTATGTATCTTCGATGAACAAGATTGAATTCGTATATATACCAAATCATTTACATGTCGGCCTCAATATGTTTCAAAATCCTTTTACAAAGGTCGGCCCTTGAATAAACATTTCTTAATGAAAGATAAATATCAAAAGAACTTTTATGTCGGCCCAAAAATAATAAATATAATTTGAATAGCCTATGGCTATCATTCAAATTTGTTTTTCACTGTGAAGCTGAGCTGGAAGGCGCTACCGAAGCTGTCATAACATTAACAAACAATAGGACATTGACACATGTTTGAAATTACTAAGATCACTAATCCTAGATACGTGTCCCTTCTCTAATGGCGAATTGTGATAATTAATCATTGAGGCGACATACAGGATTTTACAAAATAATTAAATATCTCAGTTGACTTTAGGACATTGAATTGTACCATTTAACACAATTTCCTTGTGTAAATGCAATGATTATTGGAATCAAATCCTTAAAGAAAAAGAAGAAAATTCAATGTATTTGATATCAAGCCAATTGGTTTTCCCACGGAGGAAAATGTTCCTTTTTCACCCACAGGGTATAAAGTGCTGAAAGTGTGTTGACTATGTCAAACCTTGGTATGGAGATCTTTTTGTAGGGATGGTTAGGACTTAGGTGTCAGAGAGGCCTTAGTTTCCAAAGACAAAATACTTTCGAACATGTTAAAGGGTTCACATTAAAATGAGGAATGTCATGATAAAAAGGTTTCAAAGAGGCTGAAAAGCATTTTGCTTTTACTTGCATACACTGCTTGAGTTCTAGAGGGAATTGTATTTGTGGAGCATTCTTACTTGTAGTTTTTAATAATTCACCATATTGATCTGGCTATCAGTCTGATAGTGAAATGCATTACAAAGCTTAGCCGAGTTTTCAAGCACAACCAAGGCAACATAAGATGTCTTGATGGGAATTTCTTTTGGTTGCATTGAGAATTTCTGGTGTTTCCATATGCTATTGAAGAAGTTTTGTGAAAAGAGAGTATGAAATGTTGTCATATCAGGAATTGGGCTGGTTATCTTGTTGAATCTTTGTCTCATTAATAAGTTATTTCATAGCTGATGGAAGTCCCCCATGGATTCCTTAGACAGATGATCCTTAGACATAGCTGCTCTGCAAAATGATTGATAAGTTTTAGAGACAATAGATTGTTAAGCTGTTCAATGATATTGTTCGGAGACTTATATATGTCTAGGTCAGAAGAGAACAATGACTAATTTTTCTGGTATATGAAAACTAGAGCTATTCTACTAGCCAGTTTGACAGCTACATAAGTTCATTGGTTTTCTTGGAATTCATAACTAAATTGGAGATTTAAAAGTGCAGTTAATGTTCATTTTTGTCTGTTATCCTTATAATATGTTTTCCTTAATCACTGTTGCAAAATAATATACGATACAATCAATTGATTTCAGTCTTTAAGGACACTAATCTTTTAATTTTAACTTGTAAACCAAATTAATTTGTTTAAAGTATCTTATTTACTGGTTGACGGTCACTTCAATTTTAGTAGCATTGTTTGAAGTTAGTGAATATTATTTGTTTACTCTCCACTAAAATAGTATTGTGTACTCAAATGCTGAATTGGACAGGCTAAAGCATCATTTGCCACAACTAGGCATGCATAATATAGTTGGTTTTTTTGGTCAGAGATATGAATTGGGCCCTAAGATATAGTGAAACGGCTTTTGAAGTATCTGTGCTTTATACAGGGGGCATTGTGTGGTCATCTTAACTAAATATTTCTTTGATAGTATATTCTATTATTCGGTTAAGAGACTTGAATAGGGTCCTTATCTTTAGTGAAATGGCTAATTTGAAATGCCCGTGCTTTATATAGGGGACACCTTGTGGACATCTTAAGATCTATTTTATATAATATTCTATGAGAGACATGAATTGAGCCCTAATTTTTAGTGAAATGGCTGATTTGAAATGCCCTTGCTTTATATAGGGGGCATCTAAGAGCTGGAATATGCCAGTTGCTTTTATGAGTGTCATATTGCTCCCAATAGTTGGGAATGCTGCCGAACATGCAAGTGCAGTAATGTTTGCTATGAAAGATAAACTGGTAAGCAGTAATTCTCTATTTTCATATGATGTTAATAATATCATTTGTTTTAACTTTTCAATAATCTTTTATCTCTTACCGTTTATCATATATATGATTGACTTAAATTATAGTACTTTTACAGGACATTACATTAGGTGTTGCAATTGGATCTTCAACACAAATATCAATGTTTGTGGTAAGTCATCCTCTAATAATATTAAAGTATTGTTTATGCATATGTGGGCTGATGTATTGATATTCTTTGTTCTGAACCTTATGACACAGCTGCCTTATAGATTGGGATTTTACATCAAATATTTCACAATTCTTCACATTTCCTTCATTTATTGTAGCTACATTCACAGAGTACTCAAAATGAAACATTATTTGTATGTCTGCTAGGTATCCTGTGATCTACATTATATCAAAGAAGTAATTTATAAAATCTAGACAAATTCAAAGGATATTACAAAGATCGTTGTGGATGACTTATAAACAATAATTAAACTCTAGGGTGATTTGTCCAATAAAAAATGTCTTTTTTAAGCGATCTTGGATTTCTACTGGCCAAGCAGTGGGAAGCTTCGAATTCACTGTTTGTTCATTAATATGCTTAGGTCATCTGAACTTGGCCTCCAATGTGGCATAAGGGTGTGGGATATGGAAGAATCCTTGACAAGTATAACTTTTAATAAAGTTTGGTGGCCAGTACTTGATGAATGGGAATAAATTCATTGAATGCTGAGTGTTACTGATATTATCCTTGTTGAGATGATTGGAACATAGAATGTGTTGATTATTGTTCTTATTTTGGGCATGTATAATTCTATTGACACCTTTGCATTGTATTTCTGACCATAAAAGTTTGTCCTTAGTAATATTGTTCACTTCTCAATATAATGATCCTTTGGGAATTTAAAAATGACTGCTATAGTATTTTGCTTTTTGATGCTTTTTCTAATTTTCATGTATTGGCTTCTTGCACTCTTGTTTGATGTATCAAGTTCATGAAGATTCAATTTCTTTGCCACTAAATCATTTCTATTGCAATTAAAAACTGTAATTTGGAAAGATATTCAATAATTAATCTATCTTCTATAAGTACGTTTATATTTTTGTCTTTTATAATTACAGATATTCCATGTAAATAGAAAATGTGTTTTTGATTCAGGTTCCTTTCTGTGTGGTGATTGGTTGGATCATGGGAAGGCCCATGGATTTGAACTTTCATGTTTTTGAGACCGCAACACTCTTTATCACGGTTATTGTGGTGGCATTTCTGCTTCAGGTTAATTGCATAACTCTATGAAATTGGTTTAATGTTTTCTTTTCATATTCATTTATATTTATTGATGTGCTCCTTGATGCCTCAACATGTCATAGTCCTTAGGTTTATGATATTTATTTTTGGTCATTGTGGACATTAATATATTTTCACTTTCTTTTTCTCTTCTCTTTAGGGTGGCTGGTTTGAACAAAAGTTTGGTTTTTATGCTCATTGCTTTTTGGTTTGAGATCAATGTTTGTCTATTTTTCTTGCAACTCAAACTTATGTATATGAAACTTAAAGACCAAACAATTACTTAACATACACATTTTTCTTACATAAACATATGCAATCAAATAGGCTTGATTTTGTTGTGAGAAGTTAAGTTTGAAAAATTTCTTTAATGCTGAATAGAAGGCTAGGCAAGTGCATGATGCATATGACTCTTTCTAATGTACATGTAAGATCATAGGTATTGTTAATTCTTATTTCATATGGAGGGCATATATTCAACATTGTCAATCTTTACAAGCATGTTTTCAACTTAATCGAGCTTTATATTTTGGGATCAATTGGGGTCCTCACCCATCGAAATAGAATACAAACAACAACAAAGTACAAATGAAATGGGTGAACCTGCACGTGTTTGAAAGAAAAAAATCTACCAACTAGAAGCTCAAAGGGACAAAACAAGCATGCACAAAACAAGGGGCCAAACAAGCATATAACAATTCAAAAAGCATTATGAAACCACCCATAAATAATGAGAAGACAAACAGGCCACTATTCAACAATTTGTGGCCTAGGACTTCTTCCTAGAGGAGGATGTCTTGTTTGTAAATGTAGTCTATTGTGTCTATTCATCCAAAAAAAAATTTGTAGCCTAGGACTTCTTCCTAGAGGAGGATGTCTTGTTTGTAAATGTAGTCTATTGTGTCTATTCATCCAAATAATCAAATTTGAGGAATTGCTGGAGGGGATCACTCCCATGATTGGTTGAGCAAGAGAGAAAGGCAATCCTAACTTTAGAGAAGCATGCTCAGTAGGAGAAATTGACAAATGAGGAGAGACCTCATAAAGAATCTTCCCTAGGACTACTTGACAAATGAGGAGAGACCTCATAAAGAATCTTCCCTAGGAATTGACAAATGAGGAGAGACCTCATAAAGAATCTTCCCTAGGACTACTTGACAAATGACGAGAGACCTCATAAAGAATCTTCCCTAGGACATTGACAAATGAGGAGAGACCTCATAAAGAATCTTCCCTAGGACATTGACAAATGAGGAGAGACCTCATAAAGAATCTTCCCTAGGACTACTTGACAAATGAGGAGAGACCTCATAAAGAATCTTCCCTAGGACTACTTGACAAATGAGGAGAGACCTCATAAAGAATCTTCCCTAGGACTACTTGACAAATGAGGAGACCTCATAAAGAATCTTCCCTAGGACTATTGAATCCTTGTAGGTGTTAACTTGAGGGGACAACAATAGGGCGAGAAGACTCAACCAAAATCTTTTGATGTTGAGGCCTTGCCCACTTCCACCAAGAAGCAACCTTGGAACTCTTTATCCTTTTCTAAAGACAAAGTTTTGCCATATGACTATGGGCAAAGTGAGCTGTATAGTTGAAGGTGATCCTTTCACAATCCAATGGTTGCTTCCAAATACAATCACCAACCTTGAGACAAATCTCCTCTGGCAAGTCCCTTGAGAAGTCCATTTCATTGTGAAGATGAGCAAAGGTAGGATGAGATTGTGATATAATGATATTGTAGACTAGGAAATGGAAAAGAGCTTCCCCAAGGAATTACTAATAGTTGTTAAGCTTGGGAGAGCCAAAATTGCAAAGGGAGATTAGGCAGCCTAATCCAAATTGGAATTGTTGAAAATGGTTTAGAAGGATTGAACTCAAGATACCAAGGATTCTAATAGAGAGGAGCTTCGTTGCAAGCCTAGGGACTTGCCTCAAGAAGAAACTCTTGATCGACCTTCATTCCACAAAAAACAATGAAAAAACATTGTGCGTAGGGCTAAGTGAATAAATAATAAACGAGAAGGAAGAAAGGACTTCCGAGGTGTGGAGATCTATGTCAGCCCAAATATTGTGAAACTTGTAGATAATCCCTAATCTAGTATAGTGTTCCTCTTCCTACAAAACTTTCAAATTCAACTCCAAAAGAGGAATATAATCAAGTTTTAGATTTTAGAATCAAGTTGAGAACCATAGATCCAAAATGGAGGCTAGAGAAGCGCAAACAACATTATTCACAACATCCTTTTGACCTTGCCCAAGCAACCGCCATGAATGAACCTTGTACAATGTTGACATTGTTGTCAATAGGACATGCAAAAAGGACTGATAGACAAAGGAAACACAAATTGGGAGAGTGAAGAGGAAAATGTTCATTGTTGTAGATCAACGAGGAAGGAACACAAGGATTGGCGAGGCGAAGGGAGCTACAAAAACATGAACTACAACATTAAACATGAACTACAACACTCTGTGGTGAGTGTGCAATTGAGGATAGCATGCAATCATGCAGAAGAGCTAAACCATTGGCAGCTTGATTTCCTAAAACATATCCATCTTTATATTATCATTTCTTCATAAAATTTAAATTCCTTTTGAAAGATTCCTTCCTCAATCTGATCTGAATTTTCTGATTTTTGTTTTTTCTTGGAATCTTTGACCAGCGTATAGAATAGGTTTTTGTTTTGCTTGTGTTTTGTGTTTTTTCTGAGTTTTATGCGAAATGCATGACATGTACAATGCTGATAAAGGAAAAATAACCAAACATGTGATGATTCTATTAATTAAAATACTGAAATTACATAGATGAATCAATTAAAAGATTGAAATTACATAGATATGGGCCAACTGCAACATACCCATTCATCCAAAGACTAGGAAATGACTTTTTACAAGGCTGCAACTGAAATTTTAGGTCTGATATAACCCTGATACAGCAAATTCGAACTCTCCCAACTCTACAAATGACTACCCACTTCGTTTCCAGGTGTGAGAGGAGTTGTGCCACTGCTGTATGAAACTTCTCAGCTCCAAAATTTCAAAAACTTCACCTAGCACTTAGGGTTTGAAGCCCAAATGCCAAACAAAGGTGTTGTTGCCTGTCCAACTGCTGAAAGATGGTAGAAATGTCCTCTAAAAGGACTGATCTGCAATCTGATGTGAATTTCTGTCCTCAAAATGGACTGATCTGCAATTATAACCCCAAATAATGCTGCCAACTCCACACTAAAGCTGGATAATGTTGAATCCCGTCACTAGGAGAAATGGGTTTTCGTCCAAATCTCCAAATTCTCCCAGAAGTTTGCATTCCTGGAAGCTCCAAGCTCTTCAAACCCTCAAGTTTGCTGCTGCTCTCAGATTGAAGTCATAAGAATGAATCCAAAATAGACAAAAATGCCTTTTTATCTTCTCCAAGAGGGGTTGACCTTTTTTGGAGTTACTATTTGGCCTAAAAATTCCTAAAATAACATTAAGGGTCTAATTTTACATTGTGAACTTGGTCCCCTTTTTAAAACAACTTAAGTTCTAGGATGGGGGTGCACTTTTCACTATTCACTTTCTAATTTGTTGTTACTATTCACCTTTCACTATTCCATTAAAGCCAACTTTATTATTTCCAATTTATCCCTGACTTAATCAATTGAACTCGACTCTAAAAGGCTCGAACAGCTCCCGGCAAGGTTCCACAACCTCGAAATGGGTCCCCTATCCATACTGCTAACCTACGGGAACCTCGTAATAGGTCAACCTTAGCATCAGATTTGAACGCCTAAGGAAGGGACATTACACCTTTCATGTACTTCCAAATTTAATTCCTAATTTCCGTTGATTGTGATCTGACTTTTCTGATGTCAACAGTATGTACCGAAGATTTTGTGGTCAATATTCTTTTTCCAAGTGTTCAAAATAATAATTTGCAAATCAGAAAAGGATCATAGTTGAGATGTTTATCTAAAATTTGTAGTCATTTGAAGATCTGCTCAAAGTGTTCTAGACATATAGAGAATATTGAAGCACTATTTGTGATCAAACAATTATTGCTTTCATATTTGGTTTCAGATTAGTTATAACCTAAGCTATTGAATCAGGTATAGGTAAGACAAACTTTACAATTTTTTTTTTAATTAAAATCATACATATATATAAGCGTAAAAACATAAATGTAAGTTTAGATAGCATGCATACAATTAATAGAATAACCATAAAAATACTACTTTGATTTCAATTTGTCAAACTTGAATGTCATGATACCTAAATTATCATCAATAAATTGAAAATTCAGTAAAAAGGCAATCTAAGGTATCATCAATAAATTGAAAATTCAGTAAAAAGGCAATCTTCTTAGATCAAAACTGCTGGATATTTTACTTAATAAATCCACAAGAAAAGAAATATATGTTGGTTAAACCCTCATACTAAAAACATATAATTAAATTGTGTACATGGAAAACACTTAAAAAGAAAAACTGATATAGGGGAGAGGGGCCAATAGATGGGCAGGGTCCTATTGTTCCTATAGTATTTGTGGTTATAGGATATAGTATTTGTGGTTATAGGATTTAGTCTTGCAATATATTTATACCATATATTGTTAATAATTATTCCACATGTAAATTAAATAAGGTGCTCATGTGAATAAGTATTGCTCTTGTGTGGACAAATACCGTTCTTATATGTACAATTATCGGGGTGGCAATTTACATGTATTGGAGTACTTCATCTTAATATTTGTCATGTGACAAATGTAAAAGGTAAGTACAATAATCATGTTGTGTTTTATCATCAAATGTAAAAGGTTATCAAAAGGTTTTGTGATCATTTAAAGTTGAATATAAGTTGTCTTTTAAATAAGAATATGGTGCTTTTATAACAATAAATAGTATTTTGTATTTAACTTTTGAGTCATTTGTGTTGGATATAAAAGTTAGAGATAACAAGATTGATGAGGTATTGAGATCATTTGGGTTGAATATACATAATATTGTAGATAAGAATATGATGTCTAACAACAAATGATATATTTTTTTCAACTACTAGGGATTCCATGATAAAGTTTTGGTCATTTTTAATTTTTAATTTTTTAGGATACCTCCCACTAGACATGCTGATGTGGCAAGTTGCGTGATCAGTCACACCTTGAAGCCTTAGTTGTACATAGATAATAGTCCATATCACATTTCTTAAAAAAATGGAGGTCGTATGCAATTCCATGTAACTGCTACATGGCCACAAAGTTGGTCTACAACTATTGGCCCCTCTCCCCTCAATAGATCTCCCTTAATTCTATCACCACACATAAAATATAGTCTCCATGTTCAACTAAAATCTTTCAAATCATCCGTTCTCTTTTTTGTTATAAATTCATTCTATCATTTTTATTAAATTTTTTCATGTTTGCTAAGGCCAATGAAGAAAAGCATAAGAAAAATTCTATTTGATAGATCGCCCCACAAGAAAACCTATGTGGTTATGTCAAGAGACAAATTCAAGTTAGCATACTTGAGCGAAGGGGTTGTGGAACATTGTATCCACTAGCATGATGTTTCCTATAAATTTGATGCCAATAGGGATGGGAAAATTTGGGTGTCCAATTCATGCCTTCTCTTTGAAGGTGCATAATTTGTGTTACTTGGGCTATAAATTTGAGGAGAATCTTTATCAAGACTTGAAGATGAATATTGTATTGGACAAAAAATGTCAACAACCCTACAAAATCCCTCAAAATCATCTAGGGTTCAAACTTTTGATCCTAGAATCACTTGGGTACATCAAGGTTTAGATTTTTTTATCCCAGAATCGTTGGGAAACATCCATGGACGTAGTTGGGCAATTTTGAGATAAAAATACAAACTATGTACAATTCCATAGGGTTTCATACTTGAATATGATTTGGATACATTTCAATTCCAAATTTTAGGGTTTTAGGGGACAATTCGGTAATAGAGATTGTAACATGCTTTTATATTTGTTTTGTGTGGTGAGTGAACTTTGTAGGTCACTTCTAGCACCAACATATTTATATCTTATCAAGCCATTCATACATTTTGAATGCCAATTATTTAGGATGATCTAACACTTTGATTGATTTGTTGTGTGTCGACATTGCTTTGTGGCACATTTTGTTTTCACTTCAAATTTCAAGACCTTCCCTAAACCATGTGGTCATACCATGAAGCTCTTAACTCCTTTTCACTTAATGTATACAACTTAGGTGGTGATCCTTGTTCCATTAAACAATTTTGTAGTGTTTTGAAAAAACAACAAAATAGAAGAATTGTACTAAAAGAAGGCGAGCAAAGGTGAATGATTGCATTGTTTGTAACTGCCATGATGTCCCCTTCTTGCACACCTATAGTATGATGTAACATTGCTTTTCGTTGATAACAAGAAGCATAGTGTAGAAGATAGATATCTTGTGGCATACATCTAATAGCGTGGATCTTGTACTGAAGTGTTATGTAATACAACTTTGCAATTTATAGTTCTAGTAGGGTGTCTCATTGTTCTTCAATTCCTTTTGGTTGAATAATACTTTGATTTGATATTTACTCTACTCTTTGATTCACTTCTATTCGTAATACATGTAAATTTGTTTGGGTGTGTTCTTCCTTGACATCCCTAAGCCCCAAATTAGTGGTATTGGGGCAAGCTTTCTCATGTTTATCCTACTTAGCATTTTGTTTACCTATTCACACGAGGATCTTGGTCTTCAAACTCATGACCTTTATTCCTACCTACCTTCACAATTTGAATGGATAGCCACCAAATCCATGTTAGAGATGTTGACTTCAGAAATGTTTAGAAGACGATAAGAGTATGCTTTGCAGTGATAAAGGGATTTGGGGCCACACCACTCATGGGAAAACCCCAAGATCATTGACAATTGTGTGCAACCTCTTCATCATGTCTAATCCCCTTTAACTGTGTCAACTTCCTCAACAAAATGACTATTTGGAGGAAAAACACCATAATTAAATTTGGATAATTCCTATTTTTGAAGACAAAATAGATGCTGATGCTCTGTATAACTGGCTTAATCTCATTTGCTCATACTACAAATTCAAAAAAAATTCTGATCAAGAGAAGAGCACTTTTACCCTTTTGAGAGCTCCTTTGTCTATAAAATATGGTGGAATAACTACAACACTATCTATGAGGATGACCTAACAACTATAGATACCTGAAATTGTTATTTTCAATATTTTGAAAGTCACTTATTACCCAGTGTGAAACTATGATGACAAGTATATCAAGTATTCGGATTCTCACTTTCCTCAAGCTCATTGCTAGTTTGTTCAAGAGTATATAAGCATATTCCATATGTTGACTTCCAAGTTGAACATTCTAGAATCCAAACAAAATCCTATTTCTAAGTATAGTTCAGACTTGAGATTATATAGTTAGATCAACAAAAACTTCCTTAGGAGGAGGCTACATGTATGGTTGCAAATTCAAAGTAAAAGCCAAGCAAAGTCTATGAATGGAGTTTCTAAGTTCTAGGAAAAGTTATAGATAAGTCTTGAGCCAAGTAGAACTCAAAGCAAGGAAAAGGACCTTTCTGTCATTCCCAAAAGAAGCAAACATGGCTCGAGGAACAAAAGTATTAGTCAGAAGTTGGCAAGTCGTACATACTACATAATTCTATTGGACACTTGATCAAGGAATGGTTTTTTTCAAAAGTCCCTCTTTGCATAGATAGAACTTAAAAGCATTCATTCTATAGCAGTGACACAAGACCAAAGAAAATAGATCATGGATTATCATGGATTGTGAGCCAAACTGTATGGGAGCAACTAGAAATGTAGCCTCATCTTTCAATTTTGAGCAAAAAGATGCAAAAATATTGTTCAATTTTCAAATATGGGTCAATGGACAAGCTATACACTTAGTTGTTGACATTGGCAGCTAGAAGAATTTGATTTCTCTTGAAGTGGTTTGAAGGTTCGACTTGTTGATATGCCTCACCCATAAGTTTATGAGAATTCAAAGTTCTAAGATAAATTGTAGAATGAGAATTCTAGGTTTGGAGCCAAAAACTCAAAGCAAGAAAATGGACCTTTGTTTCATTCACAAAAGAGCGCATTGCTTAACCCCTCACACAAGCCTCAAAATTGAGATTCTAAGTTTGAAGATAAATCTAAGATTCAACTTGTCAATGATGCCTCTTCCATAACCATACACCATTGGATGGTTTAGCTTAGGTTGAAAGAAACACATCAATCATTAGTGTCATCTATATACAAAGTAAAGCCTTATGAAGATATTGTCATTTGTGATGTAGTGCCATTAGAGGTATTTGATGTTTTACTTCGACAACCATATCTTTTCCAACAAAATGCAATCTATGTAGCAAATCCTAGATATGTTATCATAGATGTTGGTAAGGATGAATGCCATATGTCAGTCCTTGAGTTTTGACTCATTAGTGCTCGGTAGTACAAGAAGCTAATATGTTCTATGAAGACATTTTTTTCTTCAAACGTTTTTTTCTCTTGTAGATGAGACCCTAATGCAAGAGAGACATCCTTGTTGTTTGAGCTAATGTTATGCGCACTTCCACAAAACCATGGCAGCTGAACAAAATGTTAAATAATTACAAGGATATTTTTATTCCTCTATTGAAGTGCCTAATTAGCGTGTGTTGAGTCATACTATTAATTTGATTTTAGGACTAGTTCTTCCTAATGCTTATTTATACAACAATTCATTCCTAGAGAATGGTGAGATCAAACAACATATCCATGAACTCCTAGAAAAAGGACATCAAGCTTAACTCTATTCGTTGTATGATCTAGGAGGACTCTCCAATAGTGGTACACATCGTAATGTCAACACCATTCTCATGGCTTGTGGTAACCACAATAATTCCTTAGTGGTTTGTGGTACACTAGAGCACCTCCCAAATGCTTTTGGCAACACAAAGACCAAACATCCATCTCTTGAAAGTGTTGGATATACTCCAACGATAGTGCAATGCACTTTGCAAAGGAACAAACACTTTTGTGGTACCCTTATCTCATCCAAACACTTTGTAGTTTTTACCGCAACTTCAACAATGTCTACCATACCTCCAAGTTAAACTAAAAAGTCTAGTTCTTGTCACTCATTGTGTTGCTTTGAGTGTCACACTATAAAACTCAAACAATGTCTACCATACCTCCAGGTCAAACTACAAAGTCTAGTTCTCATTGCAACTCATTGTGTTGCTTTGAGTGTCACACTATAAAATTCAAACAATGTGGATGATCTAGCAGTCTAGGTGGCACTCTCGAGGCTTGCATTATGCAAAATCATCCACCAACTCATTAGGCACCTACTAGCGAATGGATGCACCTCACAAACACTAGGAGATGAGAATTCAAACAAGGAAACAATTCCCACTTCTATAGGAGACATTTCAACTTCTTAATGATTCTCAACATTCACGACATGAAATCTATGTAATCTATATATGAACATATGTGTAACATTGGTAGTCATGTAATCGAGATTGACAATAGATAGGTAGATAACAATCATACATCTTTCTTAAGAGTATGCCATGTATAGAATGAATAGATGAGTAAAGTTACATTTACTATTTTATTCTATCTTTCTTTGTCTTGCATTTGCCTATCGCAAAAGCTTACAACTTCATCTAGATCCCCATCAAGAGAGCTGTCCACTTGGATTCAACTTGGGCCCCAGATTAGTGGTATCAGAGTGGTTCATTTTCATCTTGGATTTCCTATTGAACGTGATCATAGTACCTAGCCTCGAGAACATACCTTGAGATTCATTAGACTACTTAATTGACTTGTTTCAAGATGGCCAAACTAATAGAGAGGAGATACACATGATGATCAAGAGAAAAATCAAAGAAGCATTCATGAACCAATGGAAATTCTTGTTCAACTAGTTTGCAAAGGTCCTTGAATGGTCGGATCCATTGACCTCATCATCAAGTAGAGCTTTTGGCAATTGATTCCCCACTAGGTTTTAAGTATACCTAGATTTTTATGTGTTTGAGGGTAAGATTAATATTGATGCTGTAGATAACTGGTTAAATTAGGTAGAATCTTACTTTCCATGAATGACTTCTTTGATAAAGAGAAGATTAAGATTGCCCTCTTTTTTGGCCTCCACTCAAATTTTTAACTTCTTCTCACTTCCTTGATCCGAATTGTGTTGGTGCTTGTTTTTTGCTTGCATATAGTGATGATAGAAAAACACTTATTGGTCCTCATGACAAATCATTTTGTGCTATGTGTATAGGGTGGCCAAGTTTGCTTTGATGGCCGTGTATGGGGATGAGATTTTATAGGGGTAGTGTTGGAGTCCAGCATGAATGGTGTCATGCTTCCCTAACTTTCCCTCCACACAAAAGACAAATGATAAAGTTTAAAATTAAGAATTATTCTCATGGTGCCAAGATATACTTTTCAATTCTAAACCCTTTATTCTCCATATTGATTCCATTCTCACTTTATCCCAAGCTTTTAAAATTTTGATTCAACTTAAGTGGCTTAAGTGGTGCTTAAGTGAGAAAGTAAATGTTTTACCATGAGGAAAGAGTTTTCTACATAGTCTAAATTTTTAGGGTTGTCTTTAAAGAGAAAAATTTGGGCCCCCTTACAACTATGTGGTGACATTCTGTTTAGCTTTCCACTCTCAGCAAACATGGATATGCATTGAATTAAAATGGTTTGTGGAGGTTTGCAAGGGTCTTAAACAGAGCCTATGAATGCATTAGGTGGGTGTTCCATTTGGTGGTGTGGGATTTTGGTGTTTGGAGGGCAGTCTTTTATCTTATTTTCTTGCTCATTTCTTGCTGCTGCATGGTGTTTCCTACTAGCTTTTTGCAGCCAAGTGAACTCATGGATTTCATTGATTGAGGCACCTTTTCTAAAGTTTATTTCATCTACAGGAATGCCAGATGTTGCAGGCCCACCATGTATTATCTCATCAAGTCTCTTGCCTAGTCAGCACATGTTTTTCCTCTTGCAGCCATGCTCTGTTTTGGGACAGTGACTATCTTCCGAATCTCTTATCTTGCTTATGGGCTGTTGGTGGAATTGAATGCAGAGTTGACCTTTGCCCATTCCTTGTGCTTAAGATTGACAAACAATCAAATCCTTGGCTACAAGTGACTGTCAAAATTTATTTCAACTTACCCCAATGCATTCGATTGCTGTTGCAGAGCTGCTGTAGGTGGTTGAAGTATGTTCTTCCCTGTTCTGTCAGGCTGCAGATTCAATGAGGATCCTATCTTCTACACTTGATTTTGATTTGCTTTGTGTTGAATGCAAGCGCTGGAATTAAACTGATACTTATGCTCATTCTTGGAGCTAAGAAGTTGAAACTATTGTGCTATATATACATGTATCGAAGATGTAAATGGGAGGGTCTTGGAACTATTTTCATAATTTGGTCTGCCTGCAGATACTTTCTTAGGGATCAATTACTGCAAGTCTAGTCTTGTTTTCATGTATGCATTTTATTCGTGAGGTGGGACAAGGGGCATTCATGCAGATTCCTCTCCACATTTTAGGTGTCTACATGTGGATTTTATGAGGATACCTGTATGTGTGATGAATCTTGATTCATGTGTCACATTGAATGAGAATGTGTAGCGTAGTTCTCCATTTAGTTTATGTAAATGTTTATAGTCGATCTTGCCTGGACTTTGTTCCCAATTTGATAGTCACTGGTCATGATGGTTTGAAATTTTGAATCAGTCATCAAATTTAAACAAAGTCTCTTGTTGTTTCTTGTGGTTTAAAATTAGTTTTAGGTTCTGCCATATGTGGAGGCTTTCATATTACACCTATTAGACGCCTTGAGAGCTTTTAGTTGATTATATCATTGGTGGGATGTGTATCATGGAATCAAGTAGCACATGTGTATGATACATCAAGGGGTTTCATCTTGAGTGATTTAATTTTGTTTTCCATCTGTTGCTGCGTGTGCTTACTTGCTATAATCTGCTTTTTACAAGGTCTCTTTGGTCTATTTATGGCTGCCATAGGGCATGGTCAGACAAGTCCTGAGCTATAACTCTTGTTGTCTCTTTACTTGTCTTGTTGGATACCTCAAGGACTGCCCTCCTATAGGTTCAACAAAGCCTAAAGTGGGAGGAGGAGTTGCCCTCCCTTATGCGTTAGCTTCAGACCGTCCGTTCCTTGCTGATGAATCCAGCCTCTTTGTCATGGCATAATATTCTCCTTGACATGTTTTTGAATGGCGATTATAGGAGAATGAAGCAATAGCTTTGGGAGCTAATACTCTTGAAAGTTTCATTACCTATCAAGAAGTGGTGGCAAGCCTATGCAATTTGCGAAGAGGATTAGATAGAAGGCAAATTTGAACCAACTTGGGATCAATTCCTAGAAGCCTTGAAGGTTAAGTATTATCCTGGAGATGTTTGAAGATGTTTATGCTAATCGCTATATGCAGTTGTAACAATTATGGTGAGGGCACCACCAATTAGTTCAAATCTACATTGATATGTTCCATGAGCTCTATGCAAGGATGGGCTCATTTGAGCTAGACCAGCAAAGAGTCCTCAAGTATTGCAGCAACCTATTACCAACTATTCAATCTAGATTGAAGTTGATCAAGGTCAAGATTATGGGAGAGGTGTATCTTTATGTGGAAACCATTGAGAAGGAGCTCAAGTAGAAGACAACGTGGGAAACAACCAATCTTCCAAAGAAGATATAAGAGCAAACCATCCAAGATAGGTAAGTGGTGTGATAGGCACAAGAGTTATAGTTGTTCCACATCAATTGTCATGCTCAAAAGAGTTTGCTTATAGAGGTTGGAATAGTGGATGATGATGCCAAGACCTCACATGGAATCATTGACATAGATGATAGATCCTAATGTCCTAGTCAACACCACATAGGTGATCCCAAAAGAAGCTAAATGCAGAGGGGCTATTCGATTCATAGATGCGGGTGAAAGAGCAACCATTAGACTTCATGACATAGTTCCACGGGGACGTGTCCCCTTCAAAAAAGTGGCCGTCTTGGAGACGGGGACGTTTCTGAGAGGCGGGGATGTCAGGGAAACATCCCCCCACCATCTCCCCGTCCCTCCGCCGTCCCTTGGGCGTTTCCTTCACAGGGAGTCTTCTTCGCGTCTCGGAGTCTCTTGCGTCCCCTTATTAAAATAATGTTTTTAAAAAAAAATTCAAAAAACAAAGCTTTAAGTTTATGATTTATCATAAGACAAAATATTTTAAAATTTTAATATTATATTACTATAATTAAAATTTAAAATATAATATATTATATGATTAAATTTTTATGACTTACTCTAAAGTAAGTCTAAGACTCTAAATGAATTTTTTTTGTTTCATTGAGCATTTTTCATTTCGTCCGTTCGTGCCCTCCATGCGACTGCGTTTGGCGAGTGGCGTGAGATTGAGGATCGAAGCCCTCTGAGAAGCAAGAACTCGTTACTCAATTGATTTAAGCGAACTAGGACTAGGTAGGTTTTCGTTTTTAATATATTTTTTTTCATTGTGTAATGCTAGACCCAACACACGGGAAGGGCATTAGAAATAGAGTCTATGTCTGGCCGTCTTGGCACCCGCAGTCATCGTGAGTGTGGAGTGTACTGTGTGGATTTTGGTCCCTGAAACGAATGCCTCAAAGAAGTGTCCGCTCATGGATTAGTCGCAGTCCATGAGCGGACACCCCTTTGAGGCATCCGTTCCACAGTTCAGACCAGTCCATGAGTGGAAACCTCTTTGAGGCATTCATTGAACTATGGAACAGATGCCTCAAAGGGGTGTCTGCTCATGGACTGCGACCAGTCCATGAGCGGACACCTCTTTGAGGCATTCGTTCCACACATTGTGCAGGGTGCTAAAAAATTAAAATTTTTAATTTTTTTTATCAATTTAATTTTATTTATGCCTCTTGGCTCATTGTGCTCTGCAAAATGTGGAAGCACAGGCAAGGCATGTGAACTGTTTGACTGATTTCTTGCCTGTGCTTCCTCATTTTGCAGAGCAAACAATTCACATGCCTTGCCTGTGCTTCCACATTTTGATTTTGCATATCTTGCAATATTGCAATTCATGAGACCACATTTCTTTCTAAGTTTTAGACTTTTAGTTTATAGGTCTGATTATTTTTTATTTTTTAACATTGTTTTTGCAACATCATCATCATAATGAGTTCACACAACAGAAGTGATGATGAACTAGACATTCAAAGTGCAAATGATTCATCAAATGATCTTGAATTTCAAATAGGAGGGGAAGCCGAGGGTGAAGTTCAACCACAAGTACAACATGGCTCAGCCTCAAATACTCAAACTACCACAAGTTCCATTGGTAGTAAAGATAATAGCTGCCCTTCAGAATTCCTTCAAGAATAGGCCAAGGGCCCCTTTGATCCAAAAAAAACCTTTAAAACAATTTGCATCCAAGGTAGCAACAAAGCCTGGGACAACTGGGGGCACTAGATTATGGAAGTGTCACATGTGTGAGCTTACATGCTTTGCAGCATTACAAGAACTAATGCACACTTTCTTCTTATTTGAGGCAAAGGTGTAGATGTATGCAAAGTTGTGGCAGGTAACTTGAAGTATAGGGCTGAAATTTTAAAATTATGGGGTTGTAATGAGGATGAAGTGCCTACATCTGCTACATTGCCACATAAGAGTATGGGTGATCAGATTTCAACAGTGTCTACTTCTACTTTATAGAGTCAAAGGCCACCAAATCCGTTCAGTTCAAGTGCAACAGAGCCTAGGGGGAAGCGTAAGATGGCATCTTCACAACCTTTAGCAGATTTATTCAATGTGCAGGCAAAGGATGAGGCAGATGATGCCATTGGCAAATTCTTCTTTGCCAATGGCATTCCATTCCATGTGGCTCGCTCTCCTTATTATAAGGAAGCTGTGTCAAAGATAATAAGGGCAGGACAATCATATGCGCCACCAGGGGAGAATAAATTGAGGACAACAATCTTGGATCAAAACTACTCCAAGATTAATATTTTGATGGAGATGAAGAGAACCTGGGTCACAAGTGGATGCAGCATAGTCATGGATGGGTGGACGGACATTAGGCATCGTCCACTCATCAATATCATCGTCACATTTGTAGCGGGCCCTTATTTGATATTTCCTTAGGGCTATTGATTGTTTAGGGCATAGCAAGGATATCAGTTTCAGATTCTCAAGAATGCTATAGAGGAGGTTGGGCCACAAAATGTGGTGCAGGTAGTAACAAATGCGACCCATGTGTGCAGAGCTGTAGGGAGGTTGATTGAGGCAGCCTATAGACATATTTTTTGGACTCCTTGTGTGCATGCTATGAATAATGCACTTAAGGGCATGGGTAAGATCAACTGGATCAAATCTATTGTCAGTGATGCTAGAGATGTGCAGATGTTTATCTGCAACCATCATCATTCACATGCACTTTTTAGGTCCTCCAAGAAGGAATTCCTGAAGCCTGTGGAGACTTGGTATGCATCATACTTTATTCTCTTGGAGAGGATGCTTGAGTTGCAAGAGCCTTTGCAACTAATGGTAATGACAACAAAATGGAACAGATGGCCTGAGTCGAAGACACAGCAGGGATTGAGGGTTAAGGAGGTGGTGAAGAATGATGTCTTTTGGGCTGATGCCAAATATATTGTCTCCATCATTGAGCCAGTCTTCAAAGTTATTAGATTTGGGGATTCTAATGCACCTTCCCTTAGAGAGGTATACGGATGCATTGATTCCATGCTTGATCAAATGAAGGCTAAAGTGCAAGAGAAGGACCCCACAATGTAATTCTACACCGAGCATATTTATCCAATCATTCAACATAGATGGGAGAAACTCAACACTCCCTTACACACACTCCCTTACACATGGCTGCCTACACATTGAACCCAAAGTGGTATGTGCCACATCTCGACAGAATGACACCTATAGAGGATGCTGAGGTGAAGGAAGGGTTCATGAAGGCCATTGACAAAATGTATGATCCTATAGAGGCCAGCTTGCTTCGTACTGAGTGGACAAAATTTGCTACTCTTTGGGGATATTCAGAGGCGGCCAAAGTAGATTTGGAGACTATGTCACAGGAGGACCCCAAGTTGTGGTGGACTATGCATGGGCCTAGATCTTTGATTACTACTCTAGCCATTCGTTTGTTGTCCCAGGTTTCTAGTTCTTCTGCTTCTGAGAGGAACTGGCCCACTTATAACTTCATCCACTCTGTTAAGAGGAACAAGCTCACTTCCAGGAGGGCAGAGAAGCTTGTGGCTGTCCATAGTGCCTTATGTCTCATTGATCGCAACACAACTACATACAAGGAGAGTCCAACAGCTAGATGGGATGTAGAGCCAGAAGAGCCAGCACAGATAGATGAGGATGCTACACAGACAGGGCTGGTTGGTACTGGTTTAGATGAACTTGAGCATTTGGGGTCCTCATCCGACGGTTCCAGTGATGAGGAGATTGGCATGGAGCTTGGAGTTGGAGATGATTAGATCATTAGAGGCATCAGGCCATTAGCTATTTAGTATTTAGTATTTTGTTTTTAAAGTTTGAAGTTTGAACACTGTTGTGTTGATAACTTGATAGTTGATACTTGATTGTAATTATGAATCATGACTATGAAATTTTGAAATTCAAATTATGAATATGAAACAGCTAGTTCTCGTTCCAATCGCAATGTCTATTAAGTTACAACTTACAAGTATATTTTCATTTTGATTTTCATAATTCATTGTTTCAATGTTCACTAGTTCAATGAAATCATTGCAATGTGTTTAAACTCTAAAATTTACTTATTCCTTAGGCTTTTACAGTTATACATCTTTTTATAACTAATTTTTCAAGTACTATATGTATTTCAGTGCACCGCTCCCTCGCCGCCGTCCCCCTGCCGTCCCCTCGCCGTCCCCAAACTTAGGCCCCTCGCCCCCGTGCCTTCAAAACCCGTCCCCTGCCGTCCCCCTGTCCCTGTCCCCGAAACTCGGTGGAACTATGCTTCATGATCAATGGTGGTAGCATGATGAATCTAATTTATTTAGAAAAGCATTGAGAGATTGAAGTTGCCAACCATGCTTCATCCATATCCCTACAAATTGGGATGGTTTAGTGTATCCAACACCCAAGGTATACACCTTACTCTCTAGTGCTACTTTTCATATCCTATTCATCCTTTTTAGGAGGAGAAAGTTAGTGATGTGGTGGTAATGGAGGTTTATAATGTACTCCTTGGACATTTGTCGATGTATTGTCACAAGTGTGTGTACAACACTAATGCTGACAACATAGATGTATGTATCAATAAGAACTAAGAGATATTGGATTTGTGAAGTGAGTCCATGCTTAGCATGTGCTTTGCCGACTCCAAAGAAGATTATGTCATACTACTATGAATACTTAGCTTTTTACACCTCACCTTCAATGGAAGAATTACTAGTTGTGGCAAAGACAAACCAAAATTTGAAAATCATGTTTACATAGAATTGTTTGATGCTTGTATATAGGATATTTAGGAAGGCTCAACTCCCTAGACAAGCCAAATGGTTCACCAAATAGCAATTAGAATTCAAGGATTTGCATGTATTTTCTAGACTCAGTGTAATAAAGACTACTACTTCATAAGTAGAGGGCGATTGAACCAAGAGGAGTCTCCAACAATGGTACAAGCAATAATGCCAAGACCATTCTCATGGTTTTGTAGTAACTATGATAACACCTTAGTGGTCAATTGAACATTAGAGAACCTCCTAGATGATTATAGCAACACAATGATTAACCATCCATCTCTAGCAAGTGTTGCACATACTCTAGTAGTAGTGCAAAGTACTTTGCACAAGAACAATCACTTTTGTGGTAATTATACCTTATCCAAATTTTGGAGTTTCTACCATAGATTTAGTAGGATTCAACACAGCTCCAAGCTCCAACCCAAATTGCAAAGTCTAGTTCTCTCTAAAGAAACTTTCCTTTAGTCATCCACATAGTATAAAGACATTGGAGGAATTAAAATCATTCTTTGTCTTGTGCTAGGGACAAATGCATTAGAAATCAAGAGATTCCTCTCTACCAAATTATTAAAGAAAGTCAAGTTCTTGATTGAGGAAAAATGGTTAAATCGAATCTCAACTTACTAACAACTTTCTAGATCTTCTTCAAAAACATGCTATAATTAGAAATCCCTTTCAAGGAGGGGCAATTGATCAAAGAGGATCTAGTACCTTAATTGACTCAGTGCAATGTTGTTATTTCCTCCCACACACCATCTTTAGACCAAGATTTAGGACTTTCCCTAGAACATGTAGTCCTATTGCCAAGATCTCACTCTTCCATTATGTCGTATAGCTCCAACAATGTTAATCTTGTTCCATGCAATTGTTTTTGTAGTGTTTTTAGAAATAGCAAAACAAAAGAGTTTGATTGACAAAAGGTGAGCAATTGTATTTCTTGTAATTGCATTGACATTCCCCTGTCATTCAAACCCATATAATTATGTTATATGGCTATTCTTTAGTGTTCCACAAAGTTTCAAAATGGGGGGATAGGGGGATGGATTTTAGGGACGGTAGGGACCATGGACCTAGATTTTTGGATGGCAGTTGCAGTGCAAACACTATATATATAGATGTGTGTGTGTTTATATATATACATATATATTTGTGTGTGTGTGTGTGTGTGTGTGTGTATGTAGTTATAGTTATAGTTATATGTCAGCAATGGAGAGAGTGATAATAGCCACTAGTGGAGCGAGGAAGTTTGAAGGAGGGCATGCGCATGATCAGCAAATAATGAAAGATCCACTAACCAATATAATCGATATTTTGGATAGGAAAGTGTGTGGAAAATTGGTTGTTGCCAACTTCTTCAAAGATTAGTGGTGCAATAAAGCTAAGGGGTCTATCTCCAACTATGAAAGAAGGATATCGAACATCAGTCACCTCCATATTTGTATATATGCATAAACATACATATATATATGTGTATGTGTGTGTGTATGTGTATGTATATGTATGTATGTCTATAATAGATACGCAAGTTGCTACCATGGGAGTAGCTCCATATCAACTCTTGGATCAATTTTTTGTTATTGGCATTGCTTGTATTTCATTTAGAAGCTTTATCAACTATCTTTTAGAATGCACTTTTTTGGAAAGTCATACTAAAGATGCCCATCAACCATCCTTCATCACAAGATTTGAGTACTTGATAATCTTTAATTTGTTCTTAAATAAATTCCCAAAGAGTTAGTATGATTAAGACAAAGTCGATGCACAACTCATGCAAAATCCATCCACTAATTCTGTAAGACCCTCTAATCTTCAAGCACTTTCAGTTTCTGCTCATTCACCTTCCTTGTTTGTCTTCGTAAAACTGTAGAAGATTTCTTTTGGTGAATGAATGGTTGTGATGCTCTCTTGGGTGCCAGATTTATGTGGGAGTCACCAATGTGACTTTTACTTGTGAGCAACAATGTGTATGCCTTCGTTCCCTACCATTGAGCCACACTGCTTAGGCCTTAAACAGTATACTATTAAGAGAAAAAAGCTTTTCTGCAGAGGTGGAAGGTGAATTTTTAATTGTGCTTTTGCTAATTTTTACAAGGCATGGATATTATTATGATGTATGAGGTAGCATCCATGAATGGCCAGGAAAAAGGTGTGCGATGTTCCTTAATAATATGTCTTTGCTTCTCAACTTAAATATATAGGGAGATGTCACTTTCAATGAAAAGGAACTGGAGAAAATATTCTGCTTCAGAGAATTCTGTAAATTTTACTCATATACTGATTAATGCAATTACTGTGTGTGATCGATATATATATAATATATACTCAGAGAGAACAATGTATGCCTGATGAATAGAGTAAGTGATGTCCAATATGCTGTGTGTAGATACTTGATCAACCAATCTTGAATGATACAACTCGGTCTGGATTTGAATATTGACTACGTTTGTGTTGTGCGCCGATGATGAAGAAAGGAATTAAGTGAATGCCAACAATATAGATAGTCTGTTCTGAGCGCCGCTTAATGATCTGGTTCCTTCGTATGCTTCTCTCATGGCAATCAATTAATGGATGAACTTCTGTCTTTCCTTTGTCCCACGTGGCTCCCTATTCTCTGTCTTTTTTGGGTCGATTCTTCCAGTGATTTCCTCTGTTAATTTCTGTATGTCTCCCAACTTCTATCAAGCTTCTATTTATGATCATTCTCCATACGTGGCTTGAGGCGTGTCTCCTCTTTGGTTCCAAACGCGTCTTCCTCAAGCGGTATGTCCCTTCACATGATTGGCTGTAATTAGTTAAGATGTAATACTTTAAACAGGACGTTTATATGAGCATCGATTTGATATAGTGTTTGAGCAAATCGATCTTATACTATATAAATAATGATTTTAATATATATATATATATATATATGTATGTATGTATGTATGTATGTCTTGGTAAATCATTATTTAGAATTTTATAGAAGTAATAAATCCAATCTTAGCTTGTACTTATCTGTTTGTGATGGGGACATCACAAGGTGATTAACTATATCTTGAGAATTTAACTATATATGTATATTTACTGATAAAGAGTACATTTTTTCTCTTAAATATATGTAATGCATGGTGCAATGTTATTGTGTCCTTGATTACCACTTGTGGGTGTAATTGGCAGATTTTTCTGTAACATCCCTGCATACTCAGATGATAAGTGCTGTATCATTAATAATTACAGTAAAAATAGCCATTAAATTGTGATACTTAACCTTTGTAGAAACTTTTCCTTTGATTATTATCGTAAGTTATATATGCATCACACTCATGTAATTGTAATCCAATTTAAGATGCAACTATAATTAAAAAAAAAAACTACAGAGGGACTGCTATGTTGTTCACATTTTTCCTTATAAAAAATGCTACATTTTACATAGGCTTGTGTGGGCAAAGTATAATCTTTGGTGAAAGTTTCTTGTGTTGCAGGATGGCACATCGAACTATTTCAAAGGGCTGATGTTACTATTATGCTACTTGATAGTTGCCGCAAGCTTCTTTGTGCACAATGATTCTAATAGTGGTGAGTTTTTTAATTTTCAACTACATTCTTTTTTTTATTATTATATTTTTGGGTAGTAAAGGAGTCATAGAACCCAATGAGAATTATGTTAGTGAAATTTGGATCACAACAAGAACAAATGCATTAAAACATAAAGCATTCAATCCAAACTAGACTACACCTCCAATAGAGTAAATGAAGGTACAAAACAATAAGAAATTGCAGCACTACACACTAGCATTATAATTCCATGACTTTGAGATGTGCTCCTAGATGAGAGATTGCAATGACAAGTTGCTTATGTTGGTTGCTCTCTCTTGGAAATTCCTTAGTTGGGCAGCATGTACTTACTTCCAAATGTGGTTATTTGTGTTTTGGATAGGGGTGTTTATATAGATTTCCAGCCATGGGCATGAAAGGTTGAGATTTGATCATGAGATGGACTGATAGAATTGCTTTGCACGGAGGAGCAAGCTAGGCTTGAAACAAGTGGAGCGATAGGATGAGATCAAGTTGATAAAGGGCTGAGATATTCTTAAATTGCATGGGGATGGGATATGTTCACAAGTGGAGGTGTGGAATAAGTGCAAGTGGATGGAGCGGATCAAATCATGATGGTTGAGATCAATTTGTCTTGCATGGAGTTGTAGGATTCACATATGTGAAGGTTTGAAATGAGGACAAGTGGAGGAGGGGGCATGAGTTGAAATGGATGGCTAGGATATTCTCAGATTTGAATGGATGGTTGAAATTGAAAGGGTAATTTTTTGGATGCTTAGTGGTGAGGTGGAAATGCTTTTATTGTATTTTAAAACTAATATGCATTAACCAAATTAATTAAATAAGCGTGTCGTATTTAGTTAATTAGTTAGAAAAAGGTTAGACTAGGTTAATAATATAAATAGGATTTATTCAATTAACTAGTGATGGGAAATGGTTTATTTAATTAAATAAATACAATTTATTTAATTAATTGATGATAGGAAATTAGTCTAATTAATGCTAAGTTGCCGAATCGGGTACGGGTACGTGGGTACGGGTACGGGTACGATATGCCGGTACGGCATTTTTTTTTTTTGGGTGTGGGTACATCTGGGTACGTCCGTACATAAAACATATAAAAATCATAGTTATAGACATATTTGCAGCCTAAAAAGTAAAAACAAGAATTAAATTTAGAATACCACATATCATGCATATGCTAAACAAAACTTAGATCTACCATAAATATAACAAATCCGAAATACAATTAAACTAAATTAATTTGATATCAATTTTTCAAAACTTGAATGTTATGATAGATATATAATTATATCGAATTCATTGTTCATTGGTTTTACATTTAAAACAAAATAATACAATTAATGGTAGACATCACTTCTACCCAAAAATGGGTGGCTCTCTACTACAATATCATCAAAGTCACTATGTGTTAGAGAAGGAGGAGGCCTCTTTGATCCCCTTCCACTTCCACTTCCTCCTCCTCTCAACTAAGGATGGTTTGTGGCACGACCAACTCTTGCATCTGCTTCCTCTTGCTCTTTAATATATGTTGCTACTTTGTGAGGATGTAACCCTTTACCAGTTTCTCCTGCACATATTGCGATTCCTTGTCGAGAAATGGCACATAAATGGCATTTCACACGACTGTATGAGCTAGTATACTGAGCTTTACAATGATTGCATATCCAAACAAATGTTCCTCCCCCTTTAACTTGTATCACTTGTACATATTTCCATAGAGGTGAATTTGAGTCGGTTTTAAAAGTAGAACTGGTTGCCATAATGCAAATGCTGTAAAAAATTCAAAAACAATTAAGAATTATCAAACAATAAATGCTAAATATTTAAATAGATAAATTGATTACCATTTCTAATTTCAGAAAAAAACAAATTATTTAAAATTTAAATTAACATTTTGATTTAATATATTTAATATTATTAATTTATTATTTAAAAATTAAAATTAATCTAAAAAATTAGTAATTATAATTTACAATTATTATATAATAATATTATAAATTTATTATTTATAATACTAATTTTAAATTTTAAACTATTATAAATTTATAATACTAATTCTATTATAATAATATATATAAATTATAATTAATATTATATAATATTATGGTATTAAATAAATTAATAATAATATTATAAAGGATACTAAGTGTTATTACCTATATCATAAATTAAAAATTAAAATTAAAATTTATAAATTATAAATGTATAATAAAAATTAAAAATAACAAGTTTATAAACAGTAATATAAAAATAATAAATAAATTTAAGATTTATAAACTAAGTATAAACTATTCATAATTTATAGAAAAGATTAAAAAAAAAATTGATTTGCAAAGCTCACGAATTCATTGTTAAATTTTTTAAATATAATAAATAAGTTTTAAAATTTAAATTTTAGTATATAGTTATAAACTTAGAGAAATAGAAAGTAAAAATTAAAAAAAAGGATTGAAGAAAACATACCTCAGGAACGCACGCACGTAGAAATGTCCGACGGTTGAAGCTTAAGGTATTCGCACCTGCAACGCTCGCACCTCTCACCTGCAACGCTCGCACCTGCAACTCAACCTGGAAGACAATGAAGCCACACAGCCGCAGAGAAATCGCTTAGGGTTTTGAGTTTTGGGCGCAGACAAATAAACGCCGCCGTGAAAGGATGGAGAGAAATAACCGTGTGAAAAGAGGACGCGTTCAGAGTTTTTGAGATTTGGAAGCATTGAAAAAGGTTTCGAAATCTGTGAAAAACGCATCAAAAACACCGAAAAATGCCACGTCATTAGAAAAACGGCAAAAAAAACACCATACGTTTCCAGCTCAAAAAATCCGCTTCCTGTTCGAATATGCAACGATTTTATCACGCATCCGTTTGGATACGTTTCTGTACCCGGAATCGGCAAGGTAAAGGGCCGATTCCGGTAACATAGAATTAATGAAATAAATAAAATTTATTTAATAATGACAAATAGCCTAATTATTTAAATAAATACAATTAATTTAATTAATCAGTGACAAAGTGATGCCAGAAGATCTGGAGCAGATTAGGAGTGTCTACAGGGACCAATGTCAAATCTATCTTCTTGATTTTTTTTGTACTTTGATTTAAGGGCTGTTTTACAGTCAATAAAATTCGATGTTGTACTTGGAGAATACTTGGTAGCCTAAAATTTGATTTAAACTCGGGACTGAGCCAAAACTTGGCATAGTAAAGAAATATATAAATTTATAAAATAAACTTGAATAATGAATACAAATAAAATCATAAAAAATGAAATTAGAAAACATAATTATATATTTTCTACTTTTTTGAGATAAAAGAAAAGAGTACAATACACATCATAATTGTAATGTTCCTCACTCGATTTGTTCTAGATTTTTCCCACAAATCACAAATTGCAACGAATTAGGGTTAGGGTTTCATCTCACCAAATAAATATTTCTTTAATGATGCAATCTTGGATTGGAATCCTGCCTTCACCACATGAACGGTATATGCAAATATGTATATATGCTTGTTAGAGTTAGACAATTGCATCACGTCCAAAGATTATCAACAATGCAAACATATTAGGATTTTGGGGGAAGGGACATGATGGGTCTGCCTGAAGCCATTTCCATACCAAGCCTAAGAGGGTGTATACCACAGCTCTCTCATTAAAGAAAGGTTAGTTTAGGCAGCAATCATGTATATGAATTAGTTTAGAACAATGATTGATCTAAGAGGTTGGTTAAACAGATAGTCATATATTTATAAATGTTGTGTCCATTAGAGATGCATCATTTCATGGGAAAGTACAGATATTAGATGATTATGAATAGAGATAAGGAAGGGGGAGGAAAATAGGAGATTTCCTGAGCAGAACAGCAGATAATCATGAAAGGATAATCAATAAGAAATCACAAGGAGTCTCGTTGACAAGAACAGAGTATCTGATTGTTGAAATGCATTCTAAAATCAAGTCTAGCCATGGTTTCTCAAACTCAGAAGCATTAAGAATGCACATAAGAAATAGCCAACTTTCTCGATCACATGATTTGCTGACATCCAATTTGAGAATCATGCTTTTCGAATTTGATACAATGATGGAGTGGATGGCCTCATGTGCAATGATAATTTCGTTTGATATATTCCTCATGGGGGTGAAACCATTTTGCTCATTAGAGATGATGGAAGATAAGATGCATTTTAGGCAATTTCCCATTACTTTGGAGATGATTTTGTAGATGGTGTTGTATAGAGAAATTGGTTGATATTTTGCAAAGGAGAGACAATCCAACTTCTTTGAGATGAGAGCGATATTTGTGTTATTGAGATCTTTTAGAATTTTATTAGCCATGCAGGAGGCAGCCACAACACCCTAGACATTCCACCCACAATGTTCCAAAATTTCTTCTAGAATAACACTGGAAAGCCATCGAGGCTAGGGGCTTTATTTGGATGTAATTGAAAGACAACACATTTGACTTCCTTGAGAGTTACAGGGGCCAAGAGCATGTGATTGTCATCATCACTTAATACTTTGGGAATGTTGGTGAGTAGAGAATGCATATCTCTAATGTCTTGAGCTCCATTAGCTGCCAACAAATCTTTGAAATGCAAGACTGCCAGTCATTGGATTTCCTCTAGAGTAAGAAAATGTAACCACAGTCGTGCTAAACCGAGGAAATCCTATATCTGCGCCTTCTCACCTTTGTAGAGTTACGGAATGACTTTGTGTTTGAGTCACCATTTGGTAACCAGAGTTTTCAAGATTCCAATTTCTGGAATATTCTTCTGTGGCAGGAATTTTTGTATGCTTTGCCATCAAATCTTTTCCTTGACATAGTCTTTTTTGAACATACCATGGGCAATGAAATCCCTGTTTAGTGCCTCTAGCTCCACCTTGATCTTCTGTTTCTTGTCAAAAATATTCTTGAAAACATTTTGGTTCCATTCCTTTAGTTTTGCTTTTAGAATCGAGTTTTTTGATGAAGCAAAACATTTTGGATATTCGCCTTGACCCATCATTTGAATAAGTTCTAACATGTCATCATTTCAAAGCCACATTCTCTCAAACTTGAAGGAGGATAGTGTGGAACGATACTTGATCAAGGAAAGCATGATAGGAAAGTGATTAGACTTGGAAAAGGGTAAAATCATGGTTTCCAATAAAATATTAGAATTGAACGAGCTTGCTGAGTGTAAGAATTTTCCCAAATGCTCAACAATATTTGTGAATCCTTGTCACCTATTTGTCTAGGTGAATTGCCCAAGCTTAGGAACTATGTCAGTCAAAGTAGAGTCAACAACAAATTTTTGAAATGAGATTTGGGATCAGGAAGGAGCACGGAGTCCCCTTTCTTCTTTGCGCAAGATAGGATTACATTAAAGTCATCACCAATGATTACTTTCTCATTTTGAAGATTTTGAAGAAAGCCCAAGAGATCTTCCCATAGTTGGGCCTTTTCATTGGTTTTAGTGGGTGGCGATCTAGAACAAATTCTAAGTTGGATGTGTAGTTTCTTACTCGGGTGTTGATCTAGAGCAGAGAGGATTGCAAAAATTCAATGGACTATTTGCTCGTGAGCCACAGGATTTCAAGCCCCCTCGCCATGCCATTAGCACCTTCAAAAAGATCTTTCCAACTTTTTGCAATGTCTCATGAATAGAGTGGCATCCACTGATTTCAGATTTGTTTCCTAGAGGAGGAGGATATCAATTTGCATGTGGTCAAAATGGCGTTCCACAAGCCATTTGTCAGGGGCTTGGAGGCCCTCAACATTCCAGGTGGTGACCCTCATTGCATGCTAAGGGAAGGGTTTCCTCCCTTAGATCTTAGAAGATAGTTGTTGATTGAAGACTAACCCTTGGCCGAAGTAGTCTCATCTCGGTTTTGTTTGTTGGTTTTCCTACCATGTTTTTTTCTAGTCCTATCTCAGCCTTTAGGATTTGAGAGGCTGATTAACCAATCCTTCGAATGTCCATAGACCCAAATTCGTCCATGTCCTCAAAGTCCAATTCTAGCCAATCATCCTCCATGTTGTTAGAAGTTCCGCCATCAAGAATGCGTTGCTAAGGAACAATTTCTCTTTCAATGTTGTGACTTGACGATGGAGCATCACCTAAGTTCGTGGGCTGAGGGGATGGCACAAGTTGTGCAACATCCACAAATTTGGGGAGGGGCCCCATTTTCTTTGATCATCCATTTCTTCACAATCTTTGCCTCCTTTGTGCAATCAGATTCCATGTGTATGTGGCTTCTACATTTCAGGCAGAAGATTTTGTCTTCTTATACCTCAATCTATTGCGACTAGTGGATGCCATTGAAACTTAAAGAAATTGATTTCAGAATTTTGTGGGGATCACTAGAATCCTTAGTCGGGCATAGATGTGCGAGTTGCCTTTGAGGGTCTCAATGTTGATTTTGTCTATGAGGCCTATGGCGTCACCGATCTTGATGAGCCTTTCTAAATTCTAAAATTCCAAAGGTAGATTATACAATCTGATCCTCAGAACCAGGTAGTTGGGTCAAAGTTAGGGTGCCATCTTTGCAAGTCTAGAGAAATCTCATCCACATACCAGTACCGCTATTTATGACATCTTCCCAGGCTGAATTTGAATTAAAGATGGCAGCAAAAAACCCTTTAGGGAGGAATAGAACATTGTTGTGATGGCAGTTGGCCATAGAACATTCCAACACTTCCATCCTGGAAAATCGTTGTCCAATGAATCTGCCAAGCACAGCACAATTGAGTAATGATTGGATATGCGCTTCCATCTTCTAGAAAATGGGACCAGAACTCCTCTTCATAGCTGCATCTTACAAAACATAAACTTGAGCTTCACGTTGCCTTAGAAATGTCAGAAAAATCTCACCTGCAATGTTTTTCAATTGAATTTCCATAAAGGTGGATATATTTACCAGTCTTTTGCAGTTCCACGATCCAGCTAGGCATCCTTCAATTTCTTCTTCTCTGTTTCCACAATCACATATTCCCGATTCATCAGATTTTTATGTCACTCACAACTTTCAGCTATTGAAGTTCATTAGTGTGTTGTGTTGTGTTTACAAACAGAGTTTGGTCATCCTCTTCTTGAACTAAAGATTTCAAATGAGAGGTCACGAGACTTCTGCATATTTAGGTTTCCAGAATTGGGATCCTGTAGAAATGTGGTCAGCCTCTTATTTTAGATGCGAATGTTCTCTGACAGAAGAGACAGCATCAATACAGGCAAGACATAGACAAAGAACTATATATAACCCACATCACAGAAATATTGAGCATGATAGAGAATTATGCAAACAAATGCTTAAAAAATTAAGAGAAGAAGCATGCAGGACAATTTACATAATCAAAAACTATTGCAATAAAATGACAAATCAAAGCATACAAGCATAGAAATGCTCTATTTACCCTAGGAAACCCTTCCAGGAGAAAAACTTAGCAAAACAACACCACTTTGATATATTATCTAAAGAATAAGATTATAACTTACAAGAGATTTAACTTGTGCTAAGAGAGATCTCCACTCTTTGTTAAATCTGATAACATGCATCTTTAGAGAACTTGTCCTCAATGCAACATATATTCTTGGAGAACCTCTTCAATGCACTCTATAAGTTGCTCCGCTCCTTCTGATCACAACCCAACAACATCTGAAAGCCTATAACATGGTGTAACCATACATCCATTGCTATGATTTCTCTGGATCATGTCACAACAATGTACAATCTACAACCTACCTGTGTTGTTACAATGCCATGAGCTTGTATTTTAAATACAAGCTCATAGAAATCCACCAAGTGGTTTTAAAATACAATGGGCCATGACCCTTCACACCCCTCACATGACATCATGTTCCACAAGTGTATCCAAATGCCCATGTGTGATTCTTGACATTCCCCAAGAGTCTCTCCACATTCCCCAGGAGTCTCTCCACATTCCAAGGTTTCCGTGTGGTTCTACTTGTCCCATATGACCTTTCACCTTCTAATGCTTTGTCTCTTTGCTTATCCTTCTGTGACCTCCAATTGTGTTTGCAACTCCAATGTGTTATACAACATTACACTTGTAGAAAACAACCTAACAACAAAGTTTGGCATCCTATTCCATTAGGACCACAATACAACAGCATTTAATGTTATTACATGGTGTACAACACACCCTCCTAACGATAACATTACGATGCCATTATGCAAGGTGTACATCACATTTTTTCAACAAATAAAATGAGCTTCACCCATGATACACATGATATATGCAATCATGGTGGTCATAGCTCTGGCTGAAGGCCCATTAAAAAGTTAACAATCTATTCTGCAATACACTATAGATTCTTTGGAGGTATCAATATTCAAATGGTGAAGATATATAAATTGGATATTTTTAATCATCAAATTTATGATAGCTTATTGTTAAAATTTCATGTCTTCAAGGTAGACCATCTAATTTTTCCTTCAGTGGAGAATTAGCAATAGGAAAATCCCCAGATCTACTAGACTCTCTACCATGTTATTAGCACCTTCAATAATGGCAAAAGGATATATGGTCACAAACAGCAATAAGTTTGTTTTCCAATTGGAGCAGTTATATGACTCCTGCAAAGAGCCAATAGTCACCCAGTCACCTTCACTAACTAAATGCATTGAACATAGTTCATTGGCATACCTGGGACCGAAACTAAGGCTCTCTAGTTTATCAATATTATTAGTTATGGCACCCAGTAAGCCTTCAATTGCACTTTGAATTTTGGCGCCATTTCTCATATGAAATGCTACAGGCTGTGATGGTACATCGAAGATCTGTGTGAAGTAAATTGATGGAAGGAGCGTCAGAGGAAAGGTTGATTACATTGTCTGTCCCACTCCAAATGAAACTGTTATAATTGCTTGTACCCACACTATCTTCAATAGTTTCTTCACGTGTATCCAGTCAAGTCCAGTCAAGTAATTGTACTGGTACAACTATTGATATTCAAAGTGGTCACTATTCACCTTCTTACTGGAATTGATCTCGCTAATACCATTGTTCATTTCAACATCCTTAGTGACCATTTTAGTATTCTTCAGGTCCGTTTTATTCATATTCAATCTGCTGCAGTGGACTTGGAGTTGTGATAGTGAGTGTTTGGGCACCTCTGTGGCGACATTCCCTCTATTGTCATATCTTCGTGTTCCCTCTTCCAACCTGTATCTGTGCCCATTAGACCAGAATGAAAATACTCGTTTGCTTCCTCAAAAGAACTTCCTATTTCTTCAGATTGTGACCACATATCAGTCTGAAAAATTTCCAGTCTGAATCATTTACTGAATCATTGATCAGCTGCACATTTGAGCATGCAAACTTATTTGCCTGCGTGGAATGGCACTCATGCTCAGATCTGCTTTGCAGTGTATGTACATTATCTTCTTTCCTGCAGAGCTTCCTGAATGTTAATATCTGTGTTTCCTCAGGGTCGTCGGAAATATTTCCCATTTTTATTGATGTGCTTATTTCTATACATAATTTAATCAAAATGTAGCTTTTTCTAGTTCTTCTTAAAGCTTCCTAATTTTTATTTTCTGGTGTTAGCTATGGTATCTCTAAGTATGGGTGATGCTGGTAGCCTGGTTGTATGAAAATATGGTTATTTCTATGAGTTCTGAGGTGGTGGGGAATGCATATGTAAGAAGGGAGAACCTCTCTGTCACGACAAGAACAGGGAGCATAGTTAATCTATATTAATTTTAGGTCAATCTAATTATAGCTTCTGCTCTTAGACTGACTTATTTTTTAGATGATGAATGCTACGATGAATGCTACGTTGTTTCTTGCTGCTCCTCACCATCAGTGAATCAAGAACCTATCAGAAGTAAGATTTAACATTTCCTATTTATACAAATTTCAAGACCACATTTTTGCCATTTGGGCGTGAACATAATGAAGTGTCTCCATTCAATAGTTCACCATCATTTTTTGCCATTCCTTACTCTGAACTAAGAGCTCAGGAATGTCCAGCCTGATCCATTTTGGATCAGTTTCTGATAATACACATTATCTCTTGTTCCATTTGATTGGCTTTATTTCTAAAGTGTTATCTTTTTTTGGGTGCTCATATCTGCCAGTTTCTTTAGAAAATAAAAGCAGTCGGAAATTGCTGTAATAGTAAAAAAGTATAATGTAATGTTAAAAAAATTGTGTTACTAAGGTTTGGATGAATCCTCTACAATAATCTTGTCTTTGATGGTTAAAAAGAATACACATAATTATTTATAGCTAACTCCAATCCTGATGTGAATTTGTAGATGGCGATTCAGGAGACGTTTAAATTGGATCTGGCACGTGGGGCAATAGTGTACAGGCATTCAAGTTTCATAAGGTACTTTGGGTAAGGTTGATCATATACTTACATAATCAGCAGTGTGTTATCTCTGGCCTGGCTTTTGCTTCATGGGAAGCTTCACATACCCGTGCAAATTGTTTGCTATAATTGACTGGCAGGCCCAATGTTATAATTTTGAAGATATTGGTGGTCAGAATTTATTGTGTTTTTTGAAATTTTTTATCTCATTTTGAAATATCTTGCCAGCGTCATGCATACTGCTGTGAAGATGGGTTTATTGAATGTAATAATTCACTATTTTGTAAGACAGGATTTTTTATACTAACGGATGAAGCTACTACTCTGCAGCTTACCAGACTGCAAAGTTGCTACAATTGGTGCTGAAGGATTTTGAAGTATAAAATGGTTAGGAAGTATATTGTAGATTCTATTGTATAGGATAAGAAGTACTGGCATTTTTTTGGGCCCTCAATGGGAAAAAAATGAATGGTTATAAAGATGGAAAATCAGAGATGTTTTGATTTGTAAGGTTTGTGCTAGCAAGAAATTGTCATTATTTATGACATTCTTATTTGTTGGAAGGCCATTTGGGAGTTTTTGGAGCACCCTCCAGGCTTTAATCTATATATTTATTACATATACAATAATACATGTGTATACATACATGCATACATGCATGTACATGTGCACATTAGCACGTACATCCTTTCATTTAGCAGATTTGCAATATATGGAAGGACTAAAGTATAATAAAGAATGTTAGACATTGTATTAATTGCATTTAATGCCAATAAGCATGTACCGGGTTGGTTTTAACTAGATTATCCAGTATGTTTTCCAACAAAATCAAGGGCAAAGTTAGAGTTGTTGGGTACATTTAAGAATCACATTGTCTAGAAGATTAGGTCCATTCTGAGTACTGATGGTGAGAATAATTTGGTAGGTCAACTCAGAAATTGCATTCTTGAAGGGAAATTTGCAACTATGGGTAAGGTTTGTCGACCGCCATTTTGGCATTGGAGTTAAATATTATATCTTGCCTTGAGAATGAGCCATAACGTATTGTACGAATTAGACTCTTCTGTATGAATATGTGATCCTGCATATTTTGTTGATGTACTTAATATCAGATGCTTCGTAATAAAAGATTTTGGAAATCTGCTGTCAACTTGACTACTTATCACAATGCATGGGTTGTTCTTATTAGTACAGACCTTATTCATTTCTGATACTGACACCTATATCAGCCTGGAAGACAACAATGCCAGCTGTGTATAATGTTGATGATGGATATTTTGTTGATGTACTTAATATCAGATGTTTCATAATAAAGATTTTGGAAACCTGCTGTCAATTTGACTATTTATCACAATGCATGGGTTGGAGTTCTTATTAGTACAGACCTTGTTCATGTCTGGTACTGACCCTATATCAGCCTGGAAGACAACAATGACAAAGCTGTGTATAATGTTGATGATGGATATTTTGTTGATGTACTTAATATCAGATTCTTCATAATAAAGATTTTGGAAACCTGCTGTCAATTTGATTATTTATCACAATGTATAGGTTGGAGTTCTTATTAGTACAGTCCTTATTCATGTCTGGTACTGACACCTATATCAGCCTGGAAGACAACAATGACAATGTTGGGTATAATGTTGATGATGGCGCTGATATTGATGAAGGAAAATAAAAGCAGGTTGCTAATCATTGCTTTTTAAAACTTAAAATTTTTTGTTTCTAATGCCTCCTCAGCAGTTGTATTTATTATAATTTTTCTTTATACACTTGGTTAAGGTTTTTAATGGGTGAGATGCAGTTTGTTTCATTTAAATAAATAATCCTTTATCTGTTTTTTCTATATTTGATTATTTAATGCTTTATAGCCTAGCTTGAACCATATGGAGCAATGGAACATTTGGTAAACTATATTTGAAGACAACTTAGTAGATATAAAAGACCCTGCATATATCCTCGTGGTTTCATTGGTGATGGGCATGGTTTTTCCATGGAGAGTATTTTTTTGGTGCATGATTAAATTTACTATTTACTGTGGCTGAAGAAGCTTTACGTCGTCATACTTTAAGGACTTTATAACCTACATTTTTCAGAAATAGCGTTTTTTGTTTCTGCCTGACCATGATGGTAAGGTTTATATGAGGTAGAAGCTGGTCTCTGTACACATTTTGTTCTTGGCCCTTTTTGCAGCTTTCTGCAGAAAGGCTCTACAAGCTCTCTATCTGGAGAAAGAAAGAGAGAAAAAGGGAGGGGGGATTTTTTTGCATGTTGGCTACGAGGCACTGCATTATGCAGATAATCAAGTGTCACGGAGGGTGTTTCCTGCTTCGCATCTTGCGTATCCTTTGGGATTTTTTAGAGTGAGAAAAGAGGAGCACGATTGTCTGTTTCAAATAAATGAGCTATCTGTCGTCCATTTTAAAAGGGTGGATATATGACATAAATGTCAATTCCTCGACCTGAACTTGATAAATTAAATAACTAGTGATATTCAGGTCTAGGATGTGTAGAATAGAAGTGGGTAGTAGGATGCTATGCAGTTTTGTTTTTTAAAAGTTGTTCTGCCCATTTCTTTTTAGTTTTTGATGATCTTTTGGTTTGTTAGAAGTCGTGCTCATTTCTTATAATTTTTTGATCATCTTTCTTGATTTGTTCAAGCAAACAGTCGGGGTTTATAGTGAGTTAGACGGTGGATTCCAGTGACTGATAAAGTTCGAAGTATCATTGAGCAATTGCAAAAAGATTTTTATAGGTACACCAAAGAAATCAACACAAAATACCTAGAAAATGGAAATAGGTTTTAGTGAGCTGAAGATGATGAGTCTATTGTATCACTTTGAATACAAATAAATCCAGATTGCAAAACAAGCATTTAGTGTAAAAATCTAGCTTGGGATCAAATATTTCTGATATCTACGGTCAAATATGATTATCGTCTAAAGTGACGAGTTTAAAAAACAAGCAAAATGTATGAGTCAATTATGACAACAAATATTTATATACATGAACAAATGAATGTTCAAATTGTCCTAAATAAGTATCATAATTAGTGTGGATATTCTCATACATTATTCATCAATAAGATTTTGCTCAGGCTTAATGTTCATTGATTGGTTGTTACAATTACATAAGCAAAATAGTTCGTCGTCTTAAGTTTGATGTCAGTGAGTCCAAATAACATGAAAATAAACACAATTAAAATAGGGAACATATGATACAACAAATAAAACAGACTATAATAATTGACCTAAATAAAAAATCTAAAATGCGAGAAAATTCTACAAGAGAGATTCCCTTCTTGAGCTACGATATAACGAGTTATTAGAATAGTTTATTGCCTTCTAAAGGCCTTAATGAACCTTTTGCACAATCAATGTCTAAACCCCACATACTTAACATTTCCCTAATTATGCTACAACTCTTTTGAGATTCGTAGTTTGAAGAAACAAAATCTAGTATCTACATAAATGATATCTCTTGAAGGTATAATAGAGTGTGTTAGGGGAGCCTAGTAGTCTTCATTGTCCTCATTGCATGTAGGTTTTATCTTTTTTATACCTTCTATAGCAATTGAAACTATCAATTGGGAACATTTTTCATGGATGATTGTATTTCATCATGACATCAACATTTTGAGTGTTCAAGCCACTTAAAACATTTTTGCCTATTTTATGATTTTATAATTTGTATTTTACAACTCTATTCAAGTGTCTCTCTTGCAAAATGAATATAAGGGGTAGCCGTCATGGGAGTTAATTAGTGTTTAGGTTATTGATTTCAATAAATTAATTGATCAATTCAAAGTCATTACTCTTCGATTATGGGGCTTTTGGTCCCCAAAAGCTTAATAACTTTCTAGAAGAGGAAATATGTCCACCAACTTATCTCTTAAGATCATCATTCTCCAACTATGGAGCTTTTGGTCCCCAAAATGTTTAGGAACTTACTAGAAGAGGAAATAAGTCCAACTTATTTCTTAAGATTATCACTCTCCAATTATAGAGCTCTTGGTCCCAAGAAGCTTAGGAACTTACTAGAAGATGAAATAAGTCCAACTTATCTCTTAGATGCCACTTGGTCTTGCATGATCTAGCCTTTTCAAACCAACTTGTGACAATTGTTACAACCCTTCTATTTCTTCATGAACTTGGTGCATAGGTAGGCTAGGAGTCTCACATTCTAAATTTCAACACTTGGTTCATTTAAAAAAGAAAAGTGAAGTGAATTTTCCACCACTATCGATTAATTTCTTTGCTTGATGTGTATTTAGCATGGGGATATTCAATTTTTCTTCATAAACATTGATGATAAAAGTCTTTATCTTTAATCACCCAATACTTATTGTCCCTCCAATAGTTTACATCTCTCAAATACACTAATGGGTTGCTAAACACTCCACACACACCAAGAGAGCACATCTACAATAACATCGTCTACAAAAAGTTATTAGCATTAAACATAGATAATTCTACTCTCTATATTATCTAATTCAATTCGTTTGTTTCAAATTCTAATATATTTCTAATTATAATGTACCTTGTTGAAATTTTGTGTACTCCCTATATTATCTAATTCAATTCATTTGTTTCAAATTCTAATATATTTCTAATTATAATGTACTTTGTTGAAATTTTGTGTACTCACTATATTATCTAATTCAATTCATTTGTTTCAAATTCTAATACATTTCTAATTATAACGTACCTTGTTGAAATTTTGTGTACTCACTATATTATCTAATTCACTTCATTTATTTCAAATTCTAATACATTTCTAATTATAATGTCTCTTGTTGAAATTTTGTGTTTTTTTTGGGTTTAGTGATTGATTTCAAACCTATGCTAATCTATGAAATAGAGAATCTGTCCTAAATGCAAGGAATTAAAATCAAATTATTTAAATGTGAAATGTAATTTTTTTTAATTTTGTCTTTTATATTTTTTTGTGTTTTTAGTATTTATACAATTTTTACTTTTATTTTCATACCATAGAATTACTGTTAGCAAAAACCAAAACAATTCAAATCCTAAATTAAGAATTGGAAAATGACAATTAATTATCAGAATCCTATAACAGTGAACACCATCCAGACCAAGTCAGTATCTAAAATTAGATTAACTGATCAATTAGAGCCTGCAGTGGAATAACAAAGGTAGAAGACATTACACAGATACGACAATTTTTATTAATTTTTCCATCTACTTATCATTTTGATGATGGATCATAGAGTATGATCCAAAATATTGATGAAAAAAATCTCACACAGTTTATCCAATTTTTTTTAACATTAACACGGATCAAATCAGAAAAAGATTCTGTAATCAGTTTCCCAAACGTTTAGCCAATATGTGATTCCTAAATCGATCGCTCTAGACCTGCAAATATTATCAAGGAATCACATAATTAATGCACCCCGAATGTTCAGTATAGAATGAAAGCACAAAAAGGAATTGCATAATTCACAATCAAACGGTAGTTGAGATTTTTGGTGATAATGTGAACAGTAGGCTGGTAATTTTTTTATTAATAATTCCAAATGGATCTTTTGAACAATGAATAACATCACATTTCAGGTCGCCCAATCACATAGAAATCATTTGCAATAAATAAATGCTCAGAGTGATGTGATTTTATTAACACTAAATCTATTTCAGTTCAATATTCACCAGTCTATAAGGCGCAGTAGTTTAGAGCAAAACATTCATAAAAATAAATAGCAATTACCGACCGGACTGCACACAATAATTGTTCACAGTTACCAGCCCAATAACTGAATTGGGTTGCTTAGATTAGTAAAATTTCCAAGATTCAACCATGGATTGCATCCAATAATGTAGAAGAATTGAATATTTTCGTCCTCAATACAATAGTGAAAGCAAAGGGTTTTTGTCCTCTGGATCATGCTGTCAAACGTTTTCATCCTTGAGAGTTCTAATTGAAATTGATTTACTGAAAAAAATAATTCAGATATAAAATAAGGGTATTATATTTGTCTTTATAGGTATTACATAATTAAATTAATTTTCTCTTCTAAGATTAAAAAATAATAGAAGTAATTTAATTTATTAATAAAAAATAGTTTATTTGAACCTCCAAATAAAATAATAATTGATCTTTAAATTAAATTGTTGCCAACTCAACTAAGGAGGAGATATGCTAGTTCGACTTCGTTGGAAGTTGGAAGTTTGTCATTGATGATGCAGTTTGGCAATATGAGCATGAGGTGCATATATTGCATGATCCAATGTTGTAATTGATGTCAACATTGTTATCATCATTCTAACACAGCTTGGAAGTATTTTTGGATGACATATGTACAAAACAAGTTGGTCTAGAAAATATGGTTGTATAAAAAATTGGCTAAGTATTTCCTTTGGCAGTTTTGTGGTTCAATTGTTGGCATATGGCTTGGGGAGATTGTTGGCATATGGCTTCTAGTGTTGTCATTGATGGCAACTGGAGTCATTATTGTGGTCTGTAGATCAGGTCATACCGGCAGACAAAGTCGAGAAAAGTGTTCTATCGACAAAAAACAGAAAGAACAGAGTATCCGGTTAGTTAGTTGATCTATATGCTTCACTTGATCATCAGTTTGAGTTGTGGATCGCTGGGATATGTTGTTAAGCATATATGTTATCTTATTGTTAAGATTTGTGATGTTGCATTAATTGGTGTACGAGTTAGAAGATCCGATAGGATGATTTTCTGTTTATTTCCTCATTATGGCTGACTTAATGAATGTAGTGTCTCAGATGTATAAGGAGTAGTTGTTTAAATGTTTCTATGTTCGAGAATTTTGTTTTGGGTTGTAGCTATGGTTTGTCCGACTTGTGGGGGTGCGCATAGTAAATTGTTCATAATCTAAGCCAACATATGGAGAATATTTTGTATTCTATTTGAAGCTGACATATAACGGTTGAATTCTTGCTAGCAGATATATATATGCGAGTTCGGGTAATTCATTTTGAGTACATGGTGTGTGTGTAAGTGTGAAAAACAGTGCAAGTGTGTGTGTGAATATCAGAAGATCAGTTGAGTGAATTGGGTTGCTCAGATTAGTAAAATTTCGAAGATTCAACCATGGATTACATCCAATAATGTAGAAGAATTGAATATTTTCATCCTCAATACAATAGTGAAAGCAAAGGGTTTTTGTCCTTGGATCATGCTGTCAAATGTTTTCATCCTTGAGAGTTCTAATTGAAATTGATTTAATGAAAAAAATAATTCAGATATAAAATAAGGATATTATATTTGTCTTTATAGGTATTACATAATTAAATTAATTTTCTCTTCTAAGATTAAAAAATAATAAAAGTAATTTAATTTATTAATAAAAAATAGTTTATTTGAACCTCCAAATAAAATAATAATTGATCCTTAAATTAAATTGTTGCCAACTCAACTAAGGAGGAGATATGCTAGTTCGACTTCGTTGGAAGTTGGAAGTTTGTCATTGATGATGCAGTTTGGCAATATGAGCATGAGGTGCATATATTGCATGATCCAATGTTGTCATTGATGTCAACATTGTTATCATCATTCTAACACAGCTTGGAAGTATTTTTGGATGACATATGTACAAAACAAGTTGGTCTAGAAAATATGGTTGTATAAAAAATTGGCTAAGTATTTCCTTTGGTAGTTTTGTGGTTCAATTGTTGGCATATGGCTTCTAGTGTTGTCATTGATAGCAACTGGAGTCATTATTGTGGTCTGTAGACCAGAATCTGGTCATACCGGCAGACAAAGTCGAGAAAAGTGTTCTACCGACAAAAAGCAGAAAGAACAGAGTATCCGGTTAGTTAGTTGATCTATATGCTTCACTGGATAATCAGTTTGAGTTGTGGATCCTTGGGATATGTTGTTAAGCATATATGTTATCTTATTGTTAAGATTTGTGATGTTGCATTAATCGGTGTACGAGTTAGAAGATCCGATAGGATGATTTTCTGTTTATTTCCTCATTGTGGCTGACTTAATGAATGTAGTGTATAAGGAGTAGTTGTTTAAATGTTTCTATGTTCGAGAATTTTGTTTTGGGTCGTAGCTATGGTTTGTCCGACTTGTGGGGGTGCGCATAGTAAATTGTTCATGATTTGAGCCAACATATGGAGAATATTTTGTATTCTATTTGAAGCTGACATATAACGGTTGAATTCTTGCTAGTAGATATATATATGCGAGTTCGGGTAATTCATTTTGAGTACATGGTGTGTGTGTAAGTGTGAAAAACAGTGCAAGTGTGTGTGCGAATATCAAAAGATCAATTGAGTGAATTTTGCTTCTGCAGAAGAAGACTTAGTTAAGCAAATTATGGCAAAGCAGAGCGAATTGCAAAATCAGACAGAAGGTCTAGAATTTGATTTATGTGCTTCACCAGAACTGAATCCAAGCATTTGTAGATGTTATCTTCTCAGTTCAATATTTTTGTTGTAATTACAATCATTTTGTAAGGCAATGAGCCTTCCTTATTTTGAGTAGTGAGCTCTAGGCAGTGTGCCTGAATGCATGTGCATTCCCTTTTCTTCATACTTTAAACAGAGTATAATTGTGGACTAATCTCCACCGTGGTTTTTCCCCTAACAGGGTTTCCACGTAAGAATCTTGGTGTTATGGTGTTTTGATTGTTTCTTTAATGTGCTTGCATGCCTATTTCAATTTAAATGCTATGAATGGTTTATGATCAAAATTGAAAGTTAAATTTTGCTGAACATTGATTCACCCCCCCTCTCAGTGTTCCTTGAGTCCAACATCAGTGTGTCAGTTTTTGGGTCCACACTCCACTAAAAGTTGATATATCACTCTACGATTCTAACTAAAGTTTTGAGATCATCAGGTGCAACTACATTCAAGATTTGGTGACATTTTGCGAAGTATTCCGAAAGATATGAATGACAGAGTTCAGCTCTATATTTTACAATCACTTCGTGTATAGTGTATCGAGTGTGGGAGATTCCACATTTCTTTGTGGATAATTATTTTGTTCTATGATGTTTAGGATAAGCTATTAGTTGTTGGTTGAATGGGAATTTGAGGGAAGATCGAGCTTTGAGGTCACATGTATGGTGAATTGCATGTACACATATGGGTTTTGTGGTTAGGTCTATTTTTGGGCTGACCTAACACATTTGATGTTTTGTAGAGGACAAGCAAGTAATTTTATCTTATGTGGGATTTATATTAGGTCCATGCCAACTTATCTTGATGTAAATTGAATTTTGAATTAAGGCGCAAAAGTATGGATAAAATGTTTTGAGGACGACATGCTTAATTTTGTGTGTTCCTTCTAATTAGGCCGACCTAATTGAAGTTACACTTAATATGGATATATATAGGAGGTTAACTTCGAAGTTTTTGGAGAGTCAAAGATGAGAAATATAGGATGATGAAGAGATAGAAAATTGTATGCGAGTGTTAAAAGATATATGACATGTATGGTGCTTCACCTACATGTGTGATGCAAAATTGAGCAGATTGCGAACAAAGTATAGTATTGATTTAGATTAGTGTGAAGATCATTTTGTACTTCATTGGAATTGTAATCCAACATATGATAGATGCTATTGTATGAGTGCAAATAGGCTGTATAGCCACCCCTTCTTTGTTCCTTCTCTTTCTCTGTGGGTAGTGAGTTCATTTGGATAATGAGTCCACTTGGCAGTGAGCTTTTCCGTAATATATTATATCTGGATATAATATATTGTGAGCCAACCCTCACCATGTTTTTTCCATTTTGAGTTTTCCACGTAAAAATATTGGTGTGCATGTGTTATGTGATCTTGTGGATGTTTCATGTTTTCTTTCACTATTGTTGCTAGATGTTTGTTAGTAATTGGATGGATTATACTTAATTGGTTTAAAGGAATACTGAATCAACCTCTCTCAATATTCCAGGTGTTCAACAAACTTTCCCAAAATTGTTTGTCCTCAAGCAATTGTAACATGGGATGCTCCATGATGCTCATATCCTTTCATGTGGCATATTCTTTTGGAAGGTTCTCCCATTGGACCAAGTGCTTAGTGATGGTCCTATTCTTCAACTACCTCTTGTGGATGTCAATGATGGTCTCAGGAACTAAGACAAGATTCCCTTCCTCATCCAAAGGAGGTAACTCCATTGAAGGGATGATGTGATGTCTAAGAGCCCACTTGTGGCAGGAAACATGGAAGACATTGTGGGTCTTGCTATGTTTTGATGTTATGTCCCCTTTTTCGTGAGTGATGGAGTTTGGAGGAATTAGCCTATTCCTGATCCTCATAGGCTAACGGGGCTTGATAAGAGGGTCGTTTGGCAGATACCCAGTTGATTGGTTGGCTCATTTTGTGATTCAGTCTACATATGGAGGTGTTCTAATGATTTCTTGATATGTTTCTATTTTTAGAAACCTCATGTTATAAAAGTAATGTTATGTTTGCACTTTATATAATTATTTTATTATAAAGTTCAAAATAATAAAATAATAAAATAATATTATAATATTCCTTCTAGAAGGTGACTTGGGAAAGTTCTAGAAGGAGGCCGACCTCTTGAGGAAAATGTATAAATAGGCATTGAGGGCTCATTTCCTATCATCCAGATTTGTTGTTGTTGATGTTTGATGTTTGATGGTTGTGGAGCCTAGGGTTTCTGCAGTTGTCTTTGGCCATTGAGAATGAAAACTCTCAATTGGTGAGCAATTTTGAGGGTGTGAAATATCACTTGAATTATTGCAGCTGGGAGAAAGTTACTTCAAACTTTTTATTTGAGCTTCATTGTAAAAACTTAGTGGCCTTTGGCCGAGTTTTTGTATGGTTTGTTTTGGAGCATTGTTGGAGACATTTTGGAGTTCATAGTCTTCATCGATTTGGCATTGAGGAGGTTGATTGCATTCATTCAGTCATTGCCAGAAGTTCTGATGTAATATTTTCAGTCATATAAGTCTGCATATTGGAGCCATAATTTTGCATATCATATTCAAATTTTTGCTTGTATGGCCTTATTCGTGCATTATTTCTTTGTGGGTATTTGAGCATTCATCTTGGGAGAGCTTGTCAATTGTTTTTGAGTATTTTGGAGCAGCTATCAGGTTGCTGGTAAATAATTTTAGTGGTCTAATATACTACAGCAAGGGTACCATTGGCAAGACATTTTGGTTCATATCTCATCATTGAAGCATCCTATGGTTCTGGGTATTGTTGCATTCAATTGCTATCGCCGAGACAATCATTTCAAGGACAAATTCAAGGAGTTTAATTGCTGCATTTATTTATCTAAAGTATTGCCAGGCAAGAACAGGGGCGGCTGGGTGAAAGCATCGATTGGGCCTAAGAGGAGTTCATTTTGCTTGAAACTTGATTCTTTCATCAGCTCTCTTCTAAGGCATCGTCATTTCTCCAAGTTCCTTTGTTTATCATTCATGTTAGCATTGCATTTTAGGTGTTATAAATTTCAGCTATAGGTGTGCATTATACCAACATTATCATATTTTGTAATCCATGTAAATGCCAAGAGTCTTGGCCATATTTCATGAGCATTGTATTAGAAATTTCATTGCAATTAAGGAGATATAAGTTGCTGGTGTCATTTGAGCAATTCAATATCATTTGTATTTAGTTTGTTAGTTTGCATACCAACTGTTTGTTAAAATACCAGTTGGCTGTAGGTGATCATTTTTTCATGCTTAGTTCATATATATGCATTGAATATTGCCAAAATAAGTTGCACATTCATGTTAGGACATTGTTTAGACAAATTAGAATCATTTGCAAACATTATCATTGTTGTTAAGAGAAGGAAAGTACCATTAAAACAAACTGAAATGTTATATCAGTCATATGACCCTTGTATGCAAAGTGTTTGATAAAATTTCCAAGGCCAAATTTCAGAAGTTTTCAATCAGATTTGAGCAGGGTCATTACATTTGATAACTCCAAATCATAGATGACCTCTCCCAACTTCCTCATGATCATGTATGGACCATAGAACTTGGGCTTGAGCTTCTTGGATCCTTTCTTTTTGAGTGAAGATTGCTTTAGGGTTGCTATCTCAAGAATATTAAGTCTCTTACCTTGAATGTCCTCTCCATGCACTTTCGATTGATATAGAAATTTTGTGTGTTTTGTGATTTTTGGAGATGCTCCTTGAGTGTGCTCGGAACATCTTGGCTTTGTTTAACCAAGTCACTTGCCATGATAACCCTGGTATATACAAACACCAAATTAGTAAAATTCAACATGTCATATCTATTAAGTGTCATAAAAGGAGACATACTTGTTGACATGTGATATGTCGTGTTGTAGCAATGTTCACCCAAATGCAACCATTTGATCCAAGCCATTTCCTAATCTAGGATGCAATTCTTTAAGTAGCCTTCTATCCACTTGTTCACAATCTCCATTTGCGCATCATTTTGTGGGTGATAGCTTGTGTTAGGTGTGAGCTATGTACCTGTTAATTTAAATAATTCATACCAAAAATTAGTAAGAAATGTATAATTCTTGTCACACACAATATTGTTAGGCAAACCATGCAATACATATATTTCTTTAAAGAACAAGTTGGTCACTTGATAAGCTTTAAAATAAGAATGAATAACAAATAAATGTGCTAACTTAGTTAGTCTATATATAACAACACAAATGCAAAATTTTCCTTGTACCTTAGGAAGGCTTGTGATGAAATCTATTGAGATGCTTTCCCACTTTTTTTTGGGATAGACAATGGTTGTAAAAAACTTGTGGGATGTGTGTGCTTTCCTTATTTTTTTAGCATATAATGTAGTATCTAATATGAGGGAGAATGTCCTTAAGGCCCTTCCATGAAAACCTTTCCTTGATTTGCTAATATGTCTTGTAGTATCATATGTCTTGCAAGGGGTGCCTCATGTAAAGATCTTAGGATTTTCTCCTTCATTTTAGATTTTGAAACAAGGTAGATTCTCCCCTTGTACAAGATGAGCCCGTTCCTAATGCTATAATTATCATCTTTCACAATTCAATCAATTAGATTAGTAGAAAAAGTATTCTTAACATATCCCACCATAATGTTAGATTCCAATTAGACAAATTGACAAAAACCAAACATAGATTTGGTTATTGCTAAACGATTTCTAGATTCAATTGTGTGATAATTTTTTGCATCAACGTTTTGGATCGCATTGAATACATATTTAATTTTGGTTTGTAACATTTAATACATATATTCACATGTATCATAGTACATACCTATATATGTATTAAATCCTTTCAATTAATTCTTTTTGTTTTCAATTAATTTTTGATTAGTGTTTTTAAGTTTCTAGTTTTAATTATTTGATTGGTTTTGTCTTAATTTGTTTTCAATTTAATAAATTTATTCTTTTATATTATTCACATAAAGTGAATAATATAAAGAATTTAAGATTTTAATTTAATTGAGTTTTTATTTTACTTTTCTTTTTTCATTTTTGGAATTTTATTATTGAATTATTCAACCTTCACTATTTTATTCTTTATTTCTTTCTTTATTAGTTGGTTAATTTGGTTTTTGTTTTCTTTTTCCTTTGTTTCCAATTCGCTTGGCCTTTATTGGTTTATTTTTTGTTTCTCTCTCCTTTCTAGTCTTGACCCTCTTGTGTCTTGGTCAACATGCAACCCCTTCTCCCTCCTTACTTTCTCTTCCTTTTTTAACCATTCTTGGTTTGCAGCTTATCAATCTTATCCTTGTGCTCTTTTCTCATCTTGATGATGGATCACAGATGTGATCCGAAACATTGATGCAAAAAATTATCACACAATCGAATCTAGAAATTGTTCAACAATTATCAATATGGATTGTGGAAACTTGTTATCTTTGATATATTTGGTTTCCTAAAGGGAGCATCAACAACCACATTGTTCTTATCTTTAACATATTCTATATCAAAATCATATGTTTGTAGTTTATTTAACCATTTCCATTGCCTGTAATTCAAGTATTTTTGCTTTAGGAAATATCTTAAGTTGTTGTGGTTAGTCTTAACCATGAACTTGGTGCAAACTAGACATTGTCAAATTTTTTCTAAAGCATGCATAATGGCTAACATCTCTTTGTCGTAAATTGAAAATCCCTTTTCTATGTATTTTAGTTTACATATTTCAAATGGTATAAAGTTCTATTTTGTATTAGTACCGAAGATAAGAAAAATGACTAAAGTGAAACAAACACAAAGATAATGCAAGTACACAAAACCTTTACCTCAAATCACCTTCTTGAAGTAGAGTGCAACTTAGCTCCACTTGATATGCTCTTGATTATGGTATACTTGTTGATATTTTATAACCTTAATATAATTTTTTCCTCAAAGAGTTATTTAAGAAATTTTATAAAATTAAATCATTATAAAAATATTTAGGTTCTTAAGCACCAAGCATTGTAAAAAGAGGAAAGGAATATTTAAAAAAAAAAGATTTTTATGCTAAGTCCCCACACCACCAAGAGAAAGAAAAGTGAGGTTTTTCTCCTTTAGAAAAAGTCGTCCTACAAGTTTGTGTTGGAGATTAATGAGGAGTGTTAGGGTTTTTTTGTTTGCTGGAATTGAAGGAGTCTTCCATCTTGGCGTGAGATAGCAATGCAGGTCTGCACAAGGGCACATTGAAGAAGAGGAGAAGTAGAACCACATTGCTGGAATTATGGGAAGGTTTTGACACATTACATCAAGAGAGAAGTTTTAGGGGCTCATTAACACCATCCCATATGTGTTCAAGGTTCCCTAAGACCCAACTCCTTCGTGGTATACACTCTAAACATAATCCTCCCTGTTGATAAAAAAATCTTTTGCATTTAAAAAATATTGTTGAATCATTAAATTTTTTCCCAAATAGTTATAAAATTTGTCGTGAGTGATGTTATCCATAATTAGGTATACATTTTAGAAAGACACATAATAGGTATTTTAAACATCACATCCTTGAGAGAGCAATATGTATATCCTAGTCATATAATGATATTTGAGTGTCAAACCTTGTATTCTATCAAACCCTTGTGAAGTATGTGTCTAGACGGATATAGTATGTTAGTGTGTCAATATCCAATACTCGACTCTACTCACAGATACATGATAAGTTACGTAAAATCTTTGTGAAAGTGGGAAGCACAGACCTAAGAAAAGTAATTAAATAAATCCTTCGTAGATGGTATGAGTTTTGAGCTAAAGTGAATACAAAGGAAAAACCCAAGGCATCATAAGGTAGTCTAGTCATGAAATACAAAGAGATGCACATCAAGAAGAGGACAATTTATAACCAAAGAAGAATGGATGGAAATCCTTGTGGATGACACTAGAGTAAGAATGTAATGTCCCATTTTCGAAGTTGACAATTAAAAATACGTTTGGCATATTATTGGAAAACCATATCATTATCATTGGGAGCATATCGATTATCAAACATTTGCATAGTTATTTGGAAACGTTGAAATTGCATGGCATCGAAGATTAACTACAATGTTTACTGATGACTTCCTAAATTGTCAAATAATATATATATAATAAATCGATACTATTGACTTTTAATGGAGATGAGGAGATCGACATTAGTCCATCACTAATGGACAAACACAAGAAATATGTCGGAAGCATAATGATAGCATGGAGTATTCATTCCTGATTATTCAGTTGTTGGACATGGTATTTGACCCAACCACATGCTATTAAAATCATGGTATTTAATATTAAAATCAGACTATTTAAAATAAGGGTGATCAACTGCTTCCTTATTTATTTTTCAATCCAATAAAGAATAATAAAAAATTGGCTGATCTGGAGCACGGTGTTGCAAGTATGAGTAGTTGGTGTTGTCATTGACGTCAAAAAGCTTTAGTGTTGTCATTGATGTCAACTGTATGAGCAAGAGATTGTTGCAAGAATGTGTGCAATTGGTTTTGAGTTGGTATTGTCCTTGATGTTGCTTTGATTAGTTGCATTATGTTGTCATTAGTAAGTTATTGGTGTCAACCTCTAGTGTTGCTTTGATAAGCTTCTGTTTATGAATGTATGGTTGAGTTGCTATGTTGTAGTTGGCTTGATAGTGATGATGAAGTACTGAAGATGTTGATGATATTTTTTTGGTGCTTGGTTTCCAAGTTTTTTTTTAAAAATTGAATAAAAAGAGGAAACGGTGTATTGCAGTGGTTTCAATGTTGTAGTACTATAGCATTCTGATTTGGCTCCACATTTCTTCTAGGTTGAAGATCTGCTTGTACAGTTTGGATATGTTGATTAGAGGTATTCAAATATGTTGCATTCATTTTTTTTTGTGTTGTATCATTGTGCAGAGGAAGTTGTGTTTACTAGTGAATGAACTATGTATTGCAGAGGTGTCTAGGAGAAATGTTTTTGCTAGACATTTCTCCGCAAAGTGGTTTCAAGTCTTGTGGATCTGGAAGGGTGTTGATAGTGTGTGTATCTTTCTTCAAATGAAGTTGTTCATGGATTGGTGCTTTAGAAGTCAATTTCTTGAGTTTTAGTGTATGTCAGAGTTATTTGAGTGTACTGGGTGTGTACATTCTTCAAGTGAAAGTTGTTGCAAAGGAATCTATTGGATTTTAGGGTGCTTGTGGAATATTCTAGATTGTGCTAAAATTTTATGTGGTGTCCATGAGTCATTTTTGTATTTGAGGAAGCTTGTACTTAATTTTTTAATGGTGTTAACACAGGTTTGATTGACCTTGGGTGTTTACACTAATTGCAAAGTTGCTTTGATGTTTTTGGAAGCATGGCATGGCATGTATGAATGGATTTAGGTCCTATCTAAAGTGTGTTGTGGTCCACCTTCATTCCTTTCCATTGCGGGAATGTTTTGGTGTCAACCTAAATTGAATTTGCACGGTTGAGATGCATAGCCAACCTTGGGGAATGTTTTCAAGGTTGAAGATGGTATAAATAAGTGTTGAGTTGTTGAGGGATGATATGAAGATGAATATGATGTGAGTGATGAGAATTGTAGAGTCGTAGGGTGTAAATTTGAGAAGTGTAGTATGAGATTTTATGTGTTAGATTATTGAATATAGTAAGTAGAAGGTGTCTACAATTATTTAGAAAGAATATGAAGGTGTTGGTGATGTTGGGGTGGATTTCTTTGTTGTATTGAGATGCATTTATCATTGTAACACTATTCTCTATCTTCTTTTCTATTCTAGTAGTGAGCCTTTGGCAGTGAGCCTTTCTTTCTTTTGGGTAGTGAGCCTGTAAGGAAGCTAAGGTAGTGGAACAACTTCTTGCACTAATCTTGAGAGGAGAATAATGCAAATTTTTTATAGATCTTTAATAGTTACAAAAAGTTAAACAAAAATAAACATAAATATCATGCATACCACAACACAATGATTTACGTGGGGAAAACCCTTTCGGAAGAAAAGCCCCACACTCCAAAAGTCATCCAATATATTATTCAATAAATCACAAAGATTACAATATACTTGCAGAGCAAGCTTCTCATAGGAGTATCACCACTCAAAGAGCAAGAGACAACACGACTACTATTAGACTCTCAAAATACATCACCGTCTCTCTACTGTAGTTGTAATACAATGCCCTTATAAAATAGAGTTACATTTTAGGTCAAGAAAGGCCAACAAAATATCCACCATTAGATCTAAAAATTAATAATTAATGATCTAGATTTACACTGTATCATTTATCTAATGTATGCCGACCATTTTAATAGTTTCCTGAAAAAGTTAACAAAAAATTGTTTACACACATCCCACTCCTCCCCTTGATGCCATTGTATATTACACGTATTAGTGTAACTAGGATATATATATATATATATCCTATTGACAATAACCTTTATATAATTGCAAGGTTGAGACACATTTTCCCAACTAATTTCTCACTTGTTGAATACCTTGCAAGAGCAATGGGAGGGAGTAAACATTGTCTCTTAATTTCTAGCGGCTGAAAGGCCCATAATCTCTGAACACCATTTGAACTTCTTAGTGCTCATAGGCTAAGTTAAAGAATCAACAACATTCATCAAAGTCTCTACCTTAACTAGCTTCACCCTGCCATCTTCAACTATATCTCGAATAAAATGATACTATACATCAATGTGCTTGGTCCTGGCATGAAATGTCAGGTTCTTGGCTATACATATCACACTCTGACTATCACAATAAATTTTCACTGCACCTTGTTTTATTCCAATAAATGAACACAATCTCTTAATCCAAATGGATTCTTTACATGCATGAGTAGCTGCCATATACTTTGCTTTGGTAGTGGACAAAGCAACCACAACCTGTCGCCTACTCATCCAATTGATTACACCATTTAATAATGTGAACACATAAGCATTGGTGTATCACCTGTTATCAATATCACATGCCTAGTTTGAATCCACATAACCATGAATATCAAGGGAAATCTCATATTTAGTCACATTACTATAATAAAAAAAGGAATAATATGAAGTACCACATAAATTTTTGAAGACTCTTTTAACTGCATCCCAATGAATTCTACCAAGATTATACATATATCTAGAAAAAACTCCCACTCTTGGGAAATGTTTGGTCTAGTACAAACCATAACATACATCAAACTTCCAACTGCACTCTAGTAAGGCACTCTGCTCATGTCTTCCATCTTTGATGGAGATGTTGGACAATCTGAAATAGATAACTTTGTTCCAACTGAAATAAGAACACACTGGTCTACAATCCTGCATGTTAAATCTCTGTAAAATTGAATTGACATACTTACTTTGGCCAAGCCATAGCTTTTTGTTCACTCTATCTCTTTTAATTTCCATCCCAAGAATGTGTCTAGTTGCACCAAGGTCTTTCATTTCAAATTTAGCAACAAGTTGAGATTTTAGTTCTGAAATCATACCTTTCCCTTTGCCAACAAATAACATGTCATTAACATATAATGAAACAAATAGGAAATGATTACCATAAATTTTATAATAAACACAATGATATGATTTAGAATGCTCAAATCCCAAACTCAACACATATGTATCAAATTTCTGACCTATCATATCCTAGGACTTTGTTTTAAGCCATACAAAGATTTATTCAATTTGCAAACCAATTTACTTTTACCTTTCACCACGTAGTGCTCTGGCTATGTCATATAAATATCCTCTTCCAAGTCACCAAAAAGGAAAGCAATTTTCACATCCATTTTCTCAACCTCTAAATCATAAGAAGTAGCAAAAACAAACAAAAATATAATGGATGTCATTTTTGCAACAAGAGAGAATATATAACCATAATCAACACCCTCAACTTGAGAGTAACCTTTCACAACCAACCTTTCTTTGTACTTCTCAATACCTCCATTTGAACCAATATTTTTCTTGAACACCTATTTACAACCAATAGGCCGTTTCCATCCTTCAGGAAATGGTACAAGATCCCATGTATCATTCTTTTTCAAAGATTCCATTTCTTCATCCATAACAATCTTCCAGGATTCTACAACATTCATACCTAATACCTCTTCTACAAATCTAGGTTCATCCATGTTAGTATTCAAATAAAAAATACATCTTCAATCATCAGGTGTATACCTTTTAGGTGGTTGTCCATTCCTTGTAGACCTACGTACAAGTTGAGTTGGAGGTTCTTCCTCTTCTTCTAAAGATCTAGAGCTAAATGAGCTCTCCTCAACTTCTTATCTATCCTTAGGCCTCAATTCAACTTTCTAAGGTGTAGAAGGAAATTGAATCACATCTTCCTGTTTACTTTGTTTTGGCTGTAATGTAACATAAGAAGGCTTAGTTTCTCTAAAAATAAAACTTCTACTATATATTACCTATTGTGCAACAGGTTCCCAAAGCTTGTATCCTTTCACACCATAACTATATCCGATGAAGATACATTTCACAACCTTGTTCTCCAACTTTGTTCACTTCTCCTTTGGCACATGTGCATATGCCTCACAACCAAAAAATATAAGATGTCTTAATGAAGGCTTGTGACCTGACCATGCCTCTATAGGCGTCTTATCAACAAGAGATGATGTAGGAGACCTATTAATCAAGTAACAGGCAGTGACAATAGATTCATCCCAAAACCTTTGTTCTAGGCCAACACCACTCAACATACTTCCAACCTTCTCCATCATTGTCCTGCTCATTCTTTTTGCAACTCTATTCTATTGTGGAGAATACAGAGTTGTTTTCTATCTATGAATACCACAATCTTTACAAAACCTATCAAAATCATTAGAGAAAAATTCACCACCATTATCATCCTCAAACATTTTATTTTCTTTCTAGTCTACAACTCAGCCATTGCTTTAAATTCTTTAAATTGACTGAAAACTTTAGATTTACTCTTTATAAAATATACCCATGTCCTACTATAATCATCAATAAATGAAACATAATATGTGGATTTATCAATTGAAGGAACATCTATAAGACCAAACACATCAGAATGAATAAGATCCAATACACCACAAGATTTATGAGAACTTGAGTAAAATTGAACATGGTTTTGTTTTTCATAAATGCAATGCTCATAGAAATCGAATTCAAGATTACAATAAAAAAACCTTCAACAAGGTTTTTATTTTTCAAGGTACTTAGACCCTTTTCTCCAATGTGGCCAAGTCTTTGGTTCCATAACATAGTTTTATCTGTAGGTAACTTTGTCTCAGAAGAAAGAGCACCCTTGGGTACCCAAAAACCATGACCATATGTTGAAGGTGAAACCATCACTTCTTCCACAGACTTGATTTTCACAGAAGTACTATTGCACTCAACAGTGCAAGCATCAAACTTATATAATGTGCCATATCTGACACCTCTAGCAATCACCATAGCACCTCTAACCATCTTGCATCTTGCATTAGAAAATACTACCTGCACACCTGCATCTATTAGCTTGCTTACAGATAACAAATTTTGTGCTAATCTAGGGATATGCAACACACCATTAATCCTTTTTATTCTATCATTAGGAAATCTAATTTTAACTTTACCATGACCAACAATGTCTAAATGAGAATCATCACCCAATTACACCTTACCTCCATCAAATTCTTCATATTCGAAAACCAATCTCTATTAAGGTCATATGGAAAGATGCACCTGAGTCAATTAAACATGCATCACTACTTGCATGAGTTGCAAAAGCTGCAATCAATGTGTCGCCATCTTCCTTCTCAGACTCATAATCAAAATAAAATTTATTCTTTTTCTTCTTTTCTTCTTTGCATTCGTTACAAACATGTCCAGACTTACCACAATTCCAACAAATAACTTTGGACTTTGTAGGAGATTTAGATTTACCCCTAGACTTGGATTTGTCACGCTTCTCATTTTTCTTGCCTTTTTCCTTAGGTCTTCTACAAACATTTAGGGCCTCCTTGGCAGTGATGGATACCTTCCTCCTTATCTCTTTAGAAAGAAAAGAACCCACCACATCTTCAGTCTTCAAAATTACAAAAGTACTCCCAATAGCCATAACAAGAGAATCCCACAAATCAGGCAAAGAACAAAGCAAGATCTAACATTTCTCCTCGTCCATTTTGACACCAAATGGTGTCAATTGAGCCATCAACATATTGAATGCTTCCATGTGGTCTATGATTCATCCACCTTCTTCCATTCCCAAGGAATGCAATTTCTTCCTTAAGAAAATCTTGTTCACTAAAGATTTGGCCTGATACATCTCACCAAACTTCTTCCATAGTTTCTGTGTAGATGTCTCCTCATGGACATTAATTAAAATAGAGTCTTCCAAACACGATTTGATTAGACCCTTGGATTTATGGTCCATAACATCATATTGAATATCCTGAGTAGGATTTGCAGGCCTTGAAACATTCTCATCAAGAACATCCCATGAATCTCGATCTATCAACAAATCCTCCATCTTCAACTTCCACATTTCAAAATTATTTCTAGAAAACTTATCCACCTCTATTCTCCCTGATGAACTTTCCATCTGAAAATTATTGCAACAAGATCACAAAGTATCTTTTACACAATCTCCCACTCAAATCTATATTAGTCCAAAAAACCCAACAACCAACAACTGAAACCAAAGGTGATCAAGCTCTAATACCACTTGTAAGGAAGCTAAGGTAGCGAAACAACTTCCTACACTAATCTTGAGAGGAGAATAATGCAAAATTTTTATAGATATTTAACAGTTGTAGAAACTTAAACAAAAATAAACATAAATATCATGCATACCACGACACAGTAATTTATGTGGGGAAAACCCTTTCGGGAGAAAAAAATACACACTCCAAAAGCCGCCCAATATATTATTTAGTAAATTATAAAGATTACAATATACTTGTAGAGCAATGTTCTCACAAGAGTATCACCACTCAGTGATCAAGAGACAACACGACTACTATCAAAATCTCAAAATACATCACCGTCTCTCTACCACAACCATAATACAATGCCCTCATAAAATAGTTACATTCTAGAGGAAGACAAACCAAAAAAATATCCACCATTAGATCTAAAACCTAATAATTAACAGTCTAGATTTACATTGTATCATTTATCTAATGTATGTCGACCATTTTAGTAGTTTCTTGAAAAAGTTAACAAAAAATTATTTGCACGCATCCCAATCCCCCCCTTGATTCCATTGTATATTACACCTATCGGTGTAACTAGGGATATATATATATATATCCTATCAACAATAACCTTTATATAATTGCAAGGTTGAGACACATTTTCCCAACAGAGCCCTCTGATAGTGAGCCCTATTGTATTCGGTGCTGATATTACTTTATATTGTGAGTTAATCCTCATTGTGGTTTTTTCCATCTTGGGTTTTCCATGTAAATCTGGTGTTTCTTTGTGTATGGTGTTGATTTGATTTTGTTTCTATCATCTTCTTTCATAATAAATCATTCTAAAAAATTAAGGGTTAATTGGATTAGTGTGGATCTAAATGTTTGTGAAGGTTGTGAAATTTTAAGCTACAACTGATTCACCCGCCTCTCTCATTTGTCTTGTGCATTCAAAAATTGGTATCAGAGCAAGTTTCCTTGAAAGAAATCTTAATCGCTTGAGGTAGATTTGGGATGGCGCACAAGAAAGATGTTCCTATGTTTGATGGATTAGATTATGCATTCTAGAAGACAAGGATGAAATATTTTCTAGTTTCTATTGGATTTGAAATTTGGAGGTATGTTGAGAGAGGATATACTATTCCTGCAAATGGTCTGAGCACTGATGATAAGATCAAGACATATGAATACAATAGTAAATCAAGGTATGCTCTCTTAAGTGGTCTTGCTAATTTTGAATTGGTGAAAGTTATGAATCTGAAAACTTCTAGAGAAATTTGGGTAACGTTAGAAAGAATTTATGGAGATGATAAGATCAAGCAAGCTAAGATGTATAATTTGAAGATCATGTTTGAGATCCCACATATGTATAAAGATGAAAATATCACAAGCTACTTGTAGAAGGTGGATGAAGTTTTTAATGGTATTAGAGGTCTTGGTCGAGAACTAAAGGAAGAATAAGTGGTAAAGAAGGTACTTAAAACCCTTCTTATAACTTATAGTCATAAAGTTTATGCTATTGAGGAATTAAAAAAATTGAATCAATATGCCAGAGATTAGTTGTATGGTTCTTTAACTGATTTTGAAATGAGAGAATTTGGTACAAGTAGTGCAAAAGTCAAGATTGCTTTTAAGGATGGAAAATTAGAGAAGATCGTGGAATCAAATTAGGAGGATCTTGATGATGTAGAAGCTAATTTTCTAAGGAGAATGAAAAAAGGTACTAGAAAGTATAGAGGTAAGCTGCCTTTCAAATGTTTCAATTGTGGAAATATAGGTCATTATGCCTCAAAATTTCCAAACATAGATTTGAATGACAAAAATAGGGAGAAAAAAAGTAAGATGATTAAGAAAAGTTATTATGTTAAAGAAGATGCAAGGATATCTGATGATGAATTTGATTGTGGATATGATGAGGATGGTGAATGTTTGTTCATGGTTTTAAAAGGTGAAACTATTTTTGCTAACTCTGAGAGATGTGTGAAGGAAAGGGATCCATAATAAATTTCTACTACTAAAGGCACTTTGGTGTCTACTTTTCATGCTAGATAGGAAAAGAACTACTAGATCATTGACAATGGATTCTCTAATCATATGGCCAGTGACAAGAGTAAGTTTGTTAAACTTGAAAAATATGAAGGAGGACTAGTTAGATTTGGTGATGATACATCTGCTAAGATATGTGGAAAAGGTTCAATCAATTTTGATGGCAAAAATAACACTAATGATGTTATTTATATTAAGGGTTTAATACACAACCTCTTGGGTGTTGGAGAAATGTGTAGCAAAGGATATAATATTATGTTTTAGGATGATGGCTATGAGATCAAAAAAGGCTTCGAAACTGTAATTACTGCTGGAAGAAGGATAGATGAAAATGTCTATCAGCTCAAAGGTGTTGATGGTTATTGTTTCATGACTCAGATCAATGAGAGTTGGCTATGGCATAGAAGAATGTGTCACATCAATTTTGATAGCCTTGTGAGTATAAGTTCAGTTCAAGTTGTAAGAGATCTACCAAAGATTACAAAGCTTATCAATGCTATCTATAAGGAATGCCAAGTTGAAAATTAGGCAAGAAGAAGTTTCAAAGTCAAAGAACAATCTTCTATTAGACTGTTGGAATTGGTGCATATAGATCTTTGTGGTCCTACCAGAGTAAGAAGTCTTCAAGGTGAAAGGTATTTCATGCTATTAATTGATGATTATTCTAGAATGACATGGGTTTCTTTTCTCAAGGAAAAATCAGAAGCCCTAGATAAGTTTAAAGAATTCAAAGTTATGATTTAGAATGAGATGGATATGAAAATTAAATGTTTGAGGTTTGACAGAGGTGGAGAGTTCACCTCCAATGAGTTTAATATCTTTTGTGAGAATAATGGAATAAAGAGGCATTTATCTGCCCCTAGGACTCCTCAGCAGAATGGAGTGGTTGAAAGAAATAATAGGCCTATTCAAGAAGGTACAAGGGCAATGATGAAAGAAGAAAATCTACCAAAAGTTTACTAGAGAGAAGCAATTCATACTATTGTTTATATACTTAATAGAGTGCAAGAAAGAGAAAACAACACAAAGACTTCTTATGAGCTATGGTATGGAAGGATTCCTACTGTCAAATATTTCAAAGTGTTTTGAAGCAAATGCTACATCAGAAGAGGTGAAGAGAATTGAGGAAAGTTTGATGCAAGATTTGATGAAGGTATCTTCCTTGGATATTCTACTAAAAGAAAATCTTACCGATGGTACAATGTAAGAGGCTAAGAAAGATTGTTGAGAGTGAAGGTTGATGAAGATCTACATAAGAATTTAGTGGGAATAGATGGATATGAATTAGATGAGTCTACTTTCAAAGAAGAAGAAAAAGCTAAGGAAAAAGAAGTGAAGATTAAAGAGGAAGAAGCTTTGGATAAGATTCCTAAAACCCCTAAGTATGTGTAGAAGAATCATTCTAAAGGATAGATCATTGGTGATAAGAGAAAAGGTGTAATAACAAGAAGGAAAGCTGCTGAAGAACAGGTAAATCTTTGCTTACTTTCTAAATTTGAACCAAAAAAAATGATTGAAGCATGCAAGGATGAGTATTGGATGAAGGCTATGGAAGAAGAATTAATGCAGATTGAGAAGAACCAAACTTGGGAACTTGTCCCAAGACTAATAAACAAGAATGTAATTAGAACTAAGTGGGTTTTCAAGAAAAAATTGAATGAGAGTGGAGAACTGGTAAAAAAACAAGGCAAGGCTTGTATGTAAAGGCTACTCACAAGTAGAAGGAATAAACTTTGAGGAAAAATTTGCTCCGATGGCAAGAATGGAAGCTATCATAATGTTTTTGGATTTTGCAACACATAAATATTTCAAATTTTATTAGATGGATGAGAATTTTTCTTTCTTGAATGGAGAATTAGAAGAAGTATACATAGAACAACCAAAAGGATTTTAGTTATCACATAAACCAAATATGGTATACATATTGAAGAAGGAATAATATAGATTGAAGAGAGCTCCCAAAGCTTGGTATGCAAGGTTAGATAGGTATTTGTTACAACAATGATTCAATAAAGGTACCACATATAACAATATTTACTTCAAAGTTGAAATAGATCAAATCTTGATTGTGGTTGTATATGTTGATGACATAATTTTTAGAGGAAATAAAGTTTTGTAAGAAATTTACAGAAGAGATACAAAAAGAGTTTGAAATGTCTATGTTTGGGGAGATGGATTTCTTCCTTGGGCTACAAATCAATTAGATAGATAAATGTATTTTCATCTCACAATCAAAGTATGTGAAAGAAATGTTGAAGAAGTTTGGAATGGAAGATTCTAAACCAGTATGTACCCCTATGGCTACTGGTTGCAAGCTGAGCAAGAATGGTGAATCTCCCAAGGGTGATAAGAGCAAGTATAGATCAAAGATTGGAGGAATGCTATATCTATCTACTACTAGACCGAACATCATACATGCAATTTTTCTTGTGGCTGGATTTCAAGAATATCCTAGAGAGTCACATGTTGCAATAGTGAAGTGGATAGACTTTACTCCGAGTGCTTACATAGATGCAAATCTAGACTGAATGTATAGATGATAAGACAAGTATAAGTGGTGGTGCATTCTTTCTTGGATGTAGATTGGTGTCATGGCTAAGTAAGAAACAAGATTCAATGTATTTATCTATTGTAGAAGAAAAATATATCGCAGTAGCATCTTGCTACACACAAGTGTTGTGGATGAGGAAAACATTGACAAATATTAGAGTAATATATGATGAACAGATTTCTATCTTCTGTGATAATACAAGTTCTATCAATATTTCAAAGAATTCGATAATGCATTCAAGGACAAAGCATATCTCAATCCAATATCACTTTTTGAGAGAGAAGGTTGTAGAAAATGAAGTGAAGATTGAATATGTGCCTACAAAGGATCAGGTTGTTGACATATTCACTAAGAATCCTCCTAAGGTTACTTTTGAGTATCTCCAAGAGAAGTTGGGGGTTATTGCCTCTCCTTATTTGAACTAGATGCATAAGAAGATGCATTAGTATAGTGGGTCTCAAGATTCATTCTTTGGTTTGGAGTGATGTTGGTGGCTACCTCTTAGGGGGAGTAGGTAGTGGCATTTTTGGTTGTGCAGTCAGGATAAGTGAGTGTTGTCATTTTGCAGTGGTTGTTGACTAATACGGTTTGGTGTGTGCTCCTAAGGGGGAATATGCAAAACAATAAAGAAAAGGAAGTTGCAGAGCAATGGTAAACAATATGATTAATGTCAAAGGGGGAGAATGAATGATGCAAATATTTTGTCCTTTGTAATTGATGTCAAAGGGGGAGAGAGAGAAATGTGAAAAATGTTTAGTTGAGAAAAGGGGAGAAAGAGTCATGTGAAAGAAAGTAATTAGTTGTGTAAGGGGGAGGACAAAGATAATGAGTTGGTATGGAGGAGAGTATTGATGATTAGAGTTGTGTTGTTGATGGTTTTTCACATCATGTGTTTCCATCAATGACAAAGGGGGAGATTGTTGTAAGTATGAGTAGTTGTTGTTGTCATTAATTTCAACAAGCTTTAGTGTTGTCATTGATGTCAACTGAATGAGAAAGAGATCGTTGGAAGAATGTGTGCAGTTGGTGTTGTCCCTGATGTTGCTTTGATTAGTTGCATTATGTTGTCATTAGTTAGTTACTAGTGTCAACCTCTAGTGTTGCTTTGATAAGCTTCTATCTATGAATGTATGGTTGAGTTGCTATGATATAGTTGGATTGATGATGATGAGGAAGTATTGAAGATTTTGATGATATGTTTCTAGTGCTTGGTTTCCAAGTGCTTTTGAGAAAATTGAATAAAAAGAGGAGACCGTGTATTGCAGTGGTGTTCTGTGCTATAGTGTAGCATTTTGATTTGGCTCCTCATTTCTTATAGGTTGAATATTTTCATGTGTGGTTTGGATATGTTGATCAGAGGTGTTTAGAGGTGTTGCATTTAGAATTTGGTGTGATGGATCATTGTGCAGAGGAAGTTGTGTTCACTAGTGTGTGAATTGTGTATTGCAGAGGTGTCTAGGAGAAATATTTTTGCTTTGCATGTCACTGCAAAGTGGTTTCAGGTCTTTTAGATTTAGAAAGGTGTTGATAGTGTGTGTATTTTTTCAAATGAAATTGTTCATGGATTGGTTCTTCGGAATTCAGTTTCTTGAGTTGTAGTGTATGACAAAGTTATTTGAGTGTATTGGGTGTGTACATTCTTCAAGTGAAAGTTGTTATGAAGGAATCTGTTAGATTTTAGGGTGCTTGTGTAATATTCTAGATTATGTTAAAATGTTATGTGGTGTTTGTGAGTCATCTTTAGATTTGAGGAAGTGTGTACTTAATTGTTTAATGGTGTTAATACAAGTTCGACCAACCTTAGGTGTTTACACTAATTGAAAAGTTGCTTTGATGTTTTTGGAAGCATGGTGTGGCATGTATGAGTGGATTTAGGTCCTAGCTAAGGTGTGTTGTGGTTCGCCTTCATTCCTTTCCATTGTAGGAATGTTTTGGTGCTGACCTAATTTTAATTTGCACGGTTGAGATGCATAACTAACCTTGGGGAATGTTTTCCAAGTTGAAGATGGTATAAATAAGTGTTGAGTTGTTGAGGGATGATATGATATAGGAGTATAATGCGAGTGATGTGAATTGCAGAGTTGTAGGGTGTGAATTTGAGAAGTGCAGTGCAAGATTTCATGTGTTAGATTACTGAATGTAGTGAGTAGAAGGTGTCTTCAATTCTTCAAAAATACTGCAACGGTGTTGGTGATGTTGTGGTAGATTTTTTTGTTGCATTGAGATGGATTGCTCATTGTAACACTCTTCTCTATCTTCTTTTCTATTCCAGTAATAAGCCTTTCTTTCTTTTGGGTAGTGAGCCCTCAGATAGTGAGTCCTATTATATTTGGTGTTGATACTTTATATTGTGAGTTAATCCTCATTGTGGTTTTTCCCATCTTGGGTTTTCCAAGTAAATCTAGTGTTTCTTTGTGTATGGTGTTGATTTGGTTTTGTTTCTATCATCTTCTTTCATAACAAATGATTTTAACAGATTAAGGGTTAATTGGATTAATGTGGATCTAAATGTTTGTGAGGGTTTTGGAGTTTTGAGGTATAATTGATTCACCCCCTTCTTAGTTGTCTTGTTCATTGAACACATAGGTCATTATAGTGGTATCAAAGCTAGAAAACCTACCGACCTAGTGGGTAAATGTAAATAAGCTTGATTAATCATGAAAATAGAGGATATAAAACTATTAGCAAGATCATGCTATGTAGTAGGTAACAATTTCCTAGTACTGAATTACAATCAAGGGATAATGTCTAGAACACACTTAAAGTGGTGGAAGAATATTTATCTGAAATGTTAGATATCAAACCATTGGGAAAAAGAGAAGGAAATAAGGAAAAAGTAAATACCAATCGCGGTATTGATGATAAAGCATCAAATGCAAGTAATGAGGTGATAAATAAAAAACATTTGGCAAAAAAAGATGAATTCATTGAAATAAAAAACCATCTGGTGAGTAAAGATAATAAATGTTTTGAGGAAGAATTCTATCACACTAGGGATGAGATTGAAGAACTTGGAAAGAACCTAAAACTTGAGCTACTAGTTCAAGAGTCAAAGAAATCTAATGTAAAGTTAATACAAGGCCTTGAAGAATGTGAGAAGGTAATTTTTGATCTAAACATAAAGTTTCAAGAAAAGTATAGATCAAAGAACAAAGTATAAGAAGAATCCAAGAAGGTGATCATTGATTTGAAAGATCAAATAAAGGAAATGGAGATAACAATAATCAATTTGAAAATTCAAATTGAAGAAGAGAAAAAAATTCAAGAGGAGGTAAAAATCCAATTGAAAGCAAAGGAAGAGAGTTGTGAAAATTTAGAGTATGAAATTGTTTATGTGAGAAAAGAATTGGAGCAGACAACCATCAAGTTCAACATAAGTCTCAAGTTTGAGAAGAGCACCAAAATCCTAGATGACATCATTAATAGGCAAAGGTCATCATCATATAAAATAGGACTTGGATATAAAGGAAATCCAACATTCAAGGAAGATTCCAAAGAAACTCCTAAGAAGACAAACGAGGGAAAGATAAAAAGTCTTGAAGAGACTTTCAAAAGTCCTATTAAAGGGAAGGTAGTGAGAAGACAAAGACTCCTCTTAAGGTTGACAAGGAAAATTTCAAGAAGTCTTTTCCTTTGAGGCAAGTGCATACATCAAATACAAGTGTACCTTTAATGGCTATTGCTACTCATGCAATAATTTTGGACATAAGGCGAGAGAGTGTAGAATGCAAGTGAGATATAACAATAGGTGGAACAAAAGTAGAAATCTTTATGGATGGAAAAGTAGAAACTACAATACATATGTTCCTCTAGTGAATTATAAGGTTATATGCTATAAATGCAACAACTATGGACATATAACACATCATTGCATAAGTCGTATTACAAGGCCTTCAAGACAAAATAAGAAGATAAATATACTTGGCAAGCATAAGAAAGAACCTATGAAAGTTTGGAAGAGGAAAATAAAATAAGAGAAGGACAAACCTATGCAAGCACAAACTTCATCACATGCACAAGAGATATCTCCTAGTTCATAAGGAGAAGCACAATTTTGAGGGAAGTGAGTATGACATTATCCTTCATCCCCATAGATAAGATGACTCAAAAGAAGAAGTAAGAGAATGAATAATGATATCTATTTAAAAAATGAACACTTATTCGTGTTCCAAAAGAGATGGAGGCAATTTGAGTATGAGAAGAAGATTATTAAAACTAGAGTAGTGCAACACCAGCATGATGGTTCACTTTTAAGGTTGACTTGGAATCTTGGAACCGTATTGCTTGAGGACCCATTTTCAAAGTTGACGATTAACAATACATTTGGCATATTATTGGAAAATCATATCATTATCACTAGGAGCATATTTATTTTCAAACAATTGCATAATTATTTGGAAACATTAAAATTTTATGGCATTGAAGTTAAATTATAGTGTTTACTGACGCCTTCCTATATTGTCAAATAATATAAAATAATAAATCAATACTATTGGCTTTTAATGGATATGAGGAGATCGACATTAGTCCATCACTAATGGACAAACATAAGAAATATGTTGGAAGCATAATGATAGTGTGGAGTATGCATTCTTGACTATTCAGTTGCTAGACATGGGTATTGCATTCTTGACTATTCAGTTGCTAGACACGAGTATTAGATCCAACCACATGCTATTAAAATCATGGTATTTAATATTAAAATAAAGACTATTTGAAATAAGGGTGATTAGCCACCTCATTTATTTATCAATCCAATCAATAATAATAAAAAAATGGTTGATCTAGAGCATTGGTCATTACAAAGAAGAGATATCACATTCAAGATAAAAAGGTTAATCTTGTACCTATAACACACACGCCCCGTTTGGAACGAGGACCCTCTCTTTTTCTGCTTTGTTGGGTCACTTATTGTCATTGCGTCATTTTGCGTGCCCCCTAGTTTTGAGTCCTAAGTGGTCAACGAGTCTTAGAAGAATCATCTTGAGTTGACCAAGTTTTTCCTTCCCCCCCAAATTTTCAAGGTCTTAAGCCTTTGAGGGATTTCCTTGGATGTCTGCCTTTAACCTTCAAAGTTGCCATCCTCTGAACAATGTGGGTCCGCCCTCGCGGGCCGCCCAATGTAGAAATCCACTATGGCTTCGCCATCCCTGCGGCGGTCGGGTCGGTCCATCCGCCCACCCCATAGGACCTGCAACCTTCACGACTGTCCTTCTGCCCAATGTTCAAAACAACCAAGTATAGGGAGCCATCCGCTCTACGGACCCTCTCGTTCCCGCCGCCCTTTTTGAAATGTGTGCTCACCAACCTCAACCGTTAGCATATCCGCATTAATGGCCTGCAGTAAATACTCAAATTTTATAAATAACCCATTTCGAGCTATCATTTTCACTTGCAAACATTCAAAAGACTTGTCAGAGCTTGTTTCCTTCGCCGTTGTCGCGCCTGCAGAGTGCCTTCGCCAATTCGAGGTCTTCGTTTGTAGATTCCTCATCATTTTCATCACGATCTTCGAGTTGGTTCTTCGTCGCCGTTTTCTTTTGTGAGTTTTCTTCAATTTGTGCAAAATATGTTAAAATCTAAACGAGGAAAACTTGAAACTTAGTTAGGGCACCCCTGGGCGATCAAAACCCACTTTTCAGAATTTTGAAATCCCTTGAGAATCACCCACATGACGCCTGCAGAACTTGGCATTCTCGCGACCATTTTTTGACCAGGGCCATCACATCCTACGAGCCCACATGATACCTGTTGCCGTTACTTTTTCCCTCGGGGCTTTAAATTTTAAAATCAGCTGATACCTATCTTGGGTCTGCGAGCATGAGATTCCCTTCGCGGACTACACTTTGAGTACCACTGTTTCAAATGGCTAGCTCACTCCGTCTCTCCATTGGGCGGGTCCCGCTCCATTGATTTCTGATCAAGTGTTTCCATTGAAGTGTTTAAGTCTGGGCCGGTTGTGAGCTTGTCCCTTCAGACTTTTGTCTGCGGGATTTCATCCAAGACTCGCCATTCCCAAACGAACATCAGTTCCCATTGGGCCCTGCATTTGTGATCCTCATTCGAGCCCTATATTAAAGCAATCTCTTCTTGCAGGCCATCCTTCACAGGGTGCCACCCCCTTTTCATCGTCATGCCAATGACTACTCAAAATAGTGAAATGATGATGCCTTTCTGGCGATTGGGTCCCAATCCCACGTCTACCATTCATTCTCCTCCGCGCTTTAAATGATTAATTGTTGCTCCTTTGTAGACCTCATGCTGTAGACCTCTGTCCGCGGGTCATTGTGATATGACCACCATACCAAACAACCCTAGGCGACCATCGCTCTGCTCTGTGGAGCTCAAACTTTCTGTGTCCGCCTAAATTCAAAATGCAAAAATAACTAAGGACCAAGCCCTAGGTAGACCATCCCTTGCGGGTAGTCATTTGTGAGATTTTGTCTCGCTCTCGCTGTTCCCAAACAGACGTCCATTCCCATCGGTCTGCTATGCGGTACCCAACCCCACCTTTTCCCTTGGACTATCCGATGGAAAATGAATGATGCATAACCTTCCTGCGGGCTCGATGGTGCGGGACACTCCACTTGGACCTTCGTCTCGTCCCTGCCATTCCAAACGACCAACACCTTGCATCTTCCCACCCCTCTTGAGCCGCAAGAGCTTAAACTTCAAGTAGACCATGGTATTGTCCGCCGAAGCTGCAGGTTCTGCATGGTGGAAAGCCACTTGCGAGATGCTGGCTTACCAGTGTTGTTTCAATAGCTGGGCCTCAAATGACCAAGCTACCTCCTACTTCCGCGATCTTGGGACCCGCATGCTTTAAAGATGAACTTAACACCTCTAAAACTTCAAAGTGATTTTCATCCATGTGCTTAGATGACTTGACCTTCTTGGTGGACCCCATTTAATAACCAAATCTTGGTGCAGGTGGGATCGTGCGGGCCGCTGTGCCTTGATTTTGTCCCTTTAGCAGCTACCTTCAGAGCGGCTACTAGCCTAGGGAAGTCTGCACCCTTGGGCCCACATTGTTATAAATTCATCCAGTGAAAGGTCAATGCTAATCCAAAAGAGATATTAGAACCTTTAAATGATAAATCACCTGATCTAACATCGTTTTGCTTGATTTCGACTAATGTTCCTCAGGTTTTTATGCTTGAATATGCTTACCGCTCTCTTACTTGTAGGATATATGGAACCAACTATAGGACCCTCTGAGGCAGCTGTGGAAAAGGAAAAGGGAAAGAAACCAACTAAAGTACCCCGAGGGAAAGAAGATAAATACCAAATGAAGTACAAGTTCCAAGGGGAACCCCTCAATTCTAGGGTCACTACAAATTGGAAAGAGATCTCAGATACTAATCTAGGACATATTAATATTGATGAGTTCAAACAAAGGGTTTGAATCAACCCCACCATGAAAAATGCAAGGATTAGAAGCAGTGGGTTGGCTAAGGTTGCTAGGTTCCCACCCACCATTATAGCTCTTGAGCTTGTAATGGACTGCAAAGAGGCATACCTGGAGGACACAAGGAGAATAGTGGACAAAGGTGGGAATATATTGGATGATTTGTTTGCTAAATCAATAGGGAAAACTTTCCATATCCCTACCTTTGGTGAAATGGAGGAAACATCCAAAGAATATGCTAAGTAGATGTGGGATGTTGATCCTCTTAAGTGCAAGAAGCTTATTAATCAATACTGGTTAAAAGAGAAAAGGGACAACACAAATAAAGTTCCCCAAGAGCTCTTTTGAAGTGATTTCTATGAGGATTACCATGACTTGGTGACCCTATTGAGCATAATTATGGGCCTTCCAACTGCAGCCTTCTTTCAAGAGTGGATGCTATACTTCGTGGAAGAAATCCTTCGAGGAGAAGCCAAATTCTACTGGATGAGAATGATTAGTAATTGCCTACACGAGCAATTTGTGGCCGTGAAGAAAACTTCATAGTTTTATATGACATCATACCTGGTTTATTTGCTTGCCGACCGTGCCCAATACTGGGGACTATTTGTAGTACCAAGTCCAACTCCAAACGTAGAATTGAAGGTATATGATAAGTATCCCCAACTCTAGTACAAGAATTTTAAAAGGGACTATTGCAGAGTCAATAATGCCTTCATTGGGCATATCATCCAACTACTTGGAGGTGATTTTGAAAGAAAAGTCACCCACAGTGCAAATGCTTAATGCCAGTTTGGCTTTTTGTTCATTTAATTTCCAAAATTTACATACATTCCAGCCGAGGGTTTCTCAAAGAAACCATATAAGTAGCCTCGGTACCCAAATGACCGGCTGGTACTACTTGAACTCTCTCAGCAGCTACATCAAACATACACCCTCCTAAGCAATAAGCATAGAGTGGGGATCCCTTATCCCCTCACATTCGGCTAGGGTATGTATGCACTTTCTGCATCCCGAAGTGTGGAGTATTCTGACAAGGAATTGAATGAGTACAACTTGGAATTCCATACTGCTAGGTTGCAGATAGATCCAAATGGTAAGTTAAAGAAGATGGTTCGGATAGAGTATGCCCATTTACATAATGTCGAGGACTTTTGGGCCAACTGCAGAGATGACAAGGAAGTACGTATGAGGCACTACATGTGTATGAAGAACTCTTTTTTCAAAACAGTGAACTTGTTTTCGATGCTAGATCAGATTATTGAGGATGAAAGCATGGTGGTTGATCCTCGGTATGATGCAGTTACCAATTTACCGCTGCCCCTAATTTATTGGAATGAGGAAGAGTTCAATGACCTCAACATTCTAATAAAACCCATTGAGGTGAGGACCAAAGAATGGATCGACGAGTAGATTTTCCAATTGAAGTTGTAGGGAGTTACCCTAACATATGGTGAGCTTGAAGACAAGCCAAGGAGCGAGACTGACAGTGGGACAATTGTTGCCCCATTTGGAGAAAATTCAAAATCTCCTCTAGTTACCACGTCAAGAAAGAGAAAAGAAACAACTGAACATCAGCCCAAGCCTAAGGTGTATTTAAGGAAGGCCTCAGAGGGTGAACCTTCCAAGAAACCAAAGAAATTAGGTAGTTTTACAGAGATTCCCACCATCCAGGAGGAACCACTCCATGAAGGAGAGGAACAAGAGGATGAGTAGCCAAATTCCCACCTGCTGCCTCCACCCTTGCGGTCACCACTGCTGCCATCACCACCATTGTTGGTCCTCCACCTGCCTCTTAGGCAATGGTTGCCTCTTCTCTACCTGAGGTGGACATTTCAGTCCACCTGCCTCCACCCACCTGTTGCGTAGGTAATGGTAATAGATTCTTCCTCTTCCATAACTTCCCCACTCTCTTCCTCATCCATGTCTCCATCATCATCTCTCCCACTTACCACTGCAATAATTCCAATGCCCACTCTCTCGCTTCCAGAGGCTTTCGCTTGACACATGCAAATCATACCAACAAACCTGTATGGGGTGTTAATGGACCTAACAGTCCAAGTTTCCTTGGCGTAGGTTGTTGCTAACCTTCCTGTCCCTCCTCCTCCAACTGAACCACCCACGATGGAGGTGACAATGCAAATATCAGAAGAATTAGAGAGGAAGGAGAGGGAAACTGCCAAAGAAATGGAGGAGGAAGCAGATGATTATCACTAGCATCTTGAATATCAACACCTAGTAATTGATAAAGTGGTGCATGAAGAAGAGGAGGAAGAAACACACTCATCCGAAGAAGACATTGAGGATTCAGACACCAAATATATTATGGAAACCTTTGACTAAGAGCTCGAGGAAGAGTTGGCTCAACAACTTAGGGACATCAGAGAAGAAGTAGGAAAAATACCCTCCAATGAAGAGAAGAATACAGATGAGAAAATGGAGGAGGACATTGAACCTCCAACTAGGGAACAAGATGAGAGCCTTGAGCACGATAAGGAGAGGCATATTTTAGAAGAAAAAGAAGAAAAGAAAGAAGAAGATAAGCCCGAGGAAGAGGCTGAAGCCATAAGGAAAATCCAAAAGTAGAACATCATAAAGATCATGGGCGTGAGCAAGAAGAAGAAGAGAAAACCTCTGACGAAGAGGACAACCCCAAGGAACACATAGCTACTGAATCCCCGGGAAAGGAAACGATATTCATCTAGGATTTTGATGAAGAAGAAGAAGAAAAGATAAAGCATGAGACCCTAACTGGTAAGAAAAAAAAGATCCAATATATATAAGAGGAAGAGGGTGATCATGAATCATCGAAAGGGGAATCTTAGATGCCTGAATGGCTTGAGAAGCAATTGGAGAAGAAAACCTCGACCCCAATGGATTTGAAGGAAAGGCTTGAAGCCATCTTGGCTCAAGCACAAATAAGTACAAAGAAGGAAAAGAAGCTGAGGGTCATATCCCACTTGATGTTGGATGCATCCAGATCCAGGATAGTATAGATAGCCACCCAAATGATGGGAGAAGAGGGGGCCAGTTATAATATTTCTACCATTCATTTGGGGATAGCTACAAGAGAGTAGAAAATCAACCATCTCCAGGGATCCCTCGCCACCATTGTACACCAAATGCATAAGGACAAGACCTATAAGGAGGAATTAAAAGCATAGGTGGAAGATTTGATAGCTTACATTAAACAGTGGTCATCAGTTGAGGAGCTTCCCTCCACATCATTTACGCCACTGCAACTGTTGTCCAAGGACCACATTGATAAGTTGGAGAGAAGAAAGAATTGGACAAAGGCCACAAAGGATTGGTTCTAGTAGGCCCTCTACAATGGAAATATGGGCATAGGCCATGTTGTCAGGACAACAAACAAGTTCTTGTAGGTGCAAAAGCTACTCAAGGGAATAAAGAAATTCTACACCGACTTCCTAGAGTTATACAGGATCACATACCCCAAACTTGAGGCTATCCTCAAAATAATTGAGAGATCTTGGGGGAAGGAGTTTGATTTGGTAGAAGATGGCCACTGGCTTGTGGTGACATGGAAGTTGGGCTTGGACCGTAAAAAATAAGTATTGGAACGAGTACTCCATGAGGTGGAGCTTGATATTGACTGGGTCAAAGAAATCAGGGTAGCTTTTGAAGAATACCTAAGGCTAATGACAGATTTTGATATGCCCACCATTAAACTAGACCCGGAGAAGATAAAGCCATACTTCCATAAGAAGATGGAAAATGGGACCACAGATGCACTAATACCATATTTCATGGGTTTTGCTGCATGAGCCTTTGCTCAATCCGAGTAGGTGATAAAGAATAGAAATAAATGTGACAAGGACTGGGATGGGATCACGGGAAAACCTAGGAAATTGAACTTCCAAGTGCTCCAGTCATATATAATGGAGTGGAACAAGCTCTAGGAATTGATCGATAAGTTTGTGGAATATACTACTGCAAGGAAGCAAGTGAGAAATTCAATTATTGATGATGAATTCCTCACAAAGTAGCTACAACAGGGAAATCAACTAAAGGACAAAAGAGCTACAATGTTGCCCACAAGAGGACAAAATAAGCTAAAGACAAAATGTAATTTTAAATTGTAAAATATTTGGGGGTAGGTGAAACCCTAATTTGTAGTGAATCATGGCCACACAATGAGATTAATCTTGGCCATTTATTTTTCTTTTTAGACACTATAAATAGGGGGTCTCCTCTCATTTTAAAGAGAGAGTTGAGTTGTTGTAAAGACATGCTGCTGGAATGTTGATAGAAATTCATTGATTTGGTGGATTCTTGAGTTCCAACTTCATGTTGCATGATTCTTCTTCTCATAATCAATGAATTTGGATAGATTTACTTTGCTATTCTATGTGTTTTAGTTTTCTTTAGTAAGTTAGTTAATGCTGTGCATTGATTCTAAATAATTCTGTTGTGTGTTGGAAACCTTCCTTGTCCATACTTTTTGCTATTTATTTATGATAAATAGTTGTGTAAAGTTAGTCTGGGCATAAATTGAAAGTTGAGCTAAATTTTTATCTTTTATTCGTGCTTATGGTGAATGAATGGTTGAAAATTTGCAGTCCTTAGAAGATTGTACTAGTTTCATGAGACTGTGAAGTAATCTGGTTAAGTGGAACTTAGTTTTAGGGAGGCTGTTCGCAGTAGGGTCCTCCATTATCACTGTTCATTGCTAGTTTCAAGTCTAGGAACTTCTTCCCTTCCCTGCCCTTTTTGACTTTTCTTTTAAATAGTGACTATGAACAAGGTTCATTGCACATTGTAAAGCCAAATTTGAAGCTGAAATAGGAGTTCTAGATTGCTATTTGAACCTACAACAACGGTGCAACAACTTTCCCATCTCAAGAAATCTATTTAAAGATCCGATTCCCCTCCAGTTTAACCCACGTAAGGCTGCCTTGTGATTACCAACAAAATCACATTGAATCAACTGAGAGATTCCAAGCATGTCATGCCCTGACATCCGATAGACCTTGGGGTAATTTTCAGCAATTTGTTGTTGGAGATTGCCTTTCAAGAGAGGTAGTGCACTTATGCACTGCCTATGTTGAGAAGTGTATAAAAAACACATCAACATAATTGGCGTTAGAAGGAGGGCCCTTTTGAATTTAAGTTGGATCAAATTGGACCATTTTCCCTTGAGAGATTCCACAGAGTTCTAAGATCCATACCCAACAAAGGAGAATTTCAGGAACTGTAGCCCCCTACAAGGGCTAGAAGGACTCGAAGACTAGACTTGGCCTCATCCTCCTCATCCACTTCATTCGATTCACCCCCATCCTCCTTCCATCAACCACCTACTCATCTTTCCTCTTCCACCTCCACCTCTTCCACTCAGCCATCCCAAACTGTATTTCAACCTCTCGCTTCCCATAGCCGGGGTGCTACCCCTGTCCCTGCCTTCCAGGTCCAAGGCGCAGTCCTAATTGCCGTTGCCCCTGTACAACCCCAAGTTGTTGTTCAACAACATATACCACCTTCGCCTCCCCTCATGGCATGGCTAGGGAACAACCCCTCCCCATTGTTGTCAATGCTTATCACGGTATGCCTAAGAACCCAGAGAGCTTCTACATGAAGTTCAACCCTCAGGATCCACAAAAGATAGCTGAAGAACACATTAAGATATTACAAACGACGTTGAAAGATATGCAGATCAATCACAAGGACATGGCATGTAGAATTTTCCCTTATTATTTGGGAGAGGAAGCCTTCTATTGGTACATTAAATTGCCAACAAGATTGATTACTACTTGGGATCTCTTGAAGAACACATTTTTGAGGAAGTATAAAGTTCCGACCAGCCCCTCAAAACTATATCATCAATTCATGGCGATTCATAGGGAGGTTAATGAACCAATCAAATCCTTCAACGATCAGTTTTACTGAGCATACACGAGGCTACAAGCTCCATATGTGCTCAACGACACTGTAGTCTTGCCAGTTTATTATGCTGCTTTGGACAACCTCACTGTAGCATTGGTGAAAAAAATGAACCCACCATCAACCCGATTGGTGGATGCTTATGCTAAGGAAGTTGTAGCCAACACCGACTTGGGACAAAACATCTTTGGTCCATTGCCCATCCTATGTAAATTCAAGGACTTACTCAGGCTCTACAACATCATATGCCCCTCATGAATCCAGTTTTGAAGCTGCCCATAGTCCCTCACCCAGGGCAACCTATGAACTAGGAAACTCCTGTGCCTCATTACTTGTAGCCCCAATAGTAGCAGGCCTACTCGTAGAAACCTCAAGTGCCACTATATCTACAAGGGCCCAAATTCCTATCCGTTCAGTAGAACCAGCTAGCAGTACAACCTGTCTTTCTCCAGAATCAAACACCACAACCAAGCAATGTTGAGAATGACCAGTTAGATGAGTTGATAGAGATGATCAGGAAAATTTCCATGGAGATGATGCATCTTAGGAATCAAAATAATCAGCTGCAAGCTTCTCAGTGCAACATTCAGGCCAACCTCAATCGAGACAACAGGGACAACCATGAAATGGGTACCTCATTAGGGAAAAATTATGAGAGAGGATAGGCCACCAATCAAAATTTTGAGAGGCGACCCTCACAGAGGCAGAATAGGATGTGAATATAAGACCAAACAATGGGGGTGTTCCCACTCCTCTTGACCAGCCTGCTAATATGAAGAAGAAAACCAATGGTGTGTACCTCACCGAGGCTGCCTTATTTGGATGGTGTCATATCCATAAAATGAATAGGAACTCTGAGTTGGATTGCCCTGAGTTCCTCATGGCTACATGGAGATCTTTCAAGTGGAAGTCAGGCTTATTTGTTCATAGTCGCGGGTTCGAGAGGCAGTCCTATCTTAGCCATATGATTCTTCCGTGCTTGTAGTCAATCAAGTGCCATTTCCACGAAGTGAGAGTAATGAGTCTGAGATTGAGGCTACCACCCCTAAGAATGAAGAAGTAAGAGAGGTAAGTAACAAAGAAGCTTTATCCCAACTTTTTACTTAAGTATATAATGGCCTAGTAGATAAAGAAGAGTCTCATGAAGATGAAGTTCAAATGTTCCATCAAAGAGCCTATCCCTACAACTTCAGGAATAAACAAGCGGGGGGACCTTTCACTACTTCCACCCCACCTAATAACTTCAACACCTCACCTGATCCCAATGCTAGCAACAACCTAGGCTATTCCTATGTGCCTACACAATACTTGAACAAAACCAGACAACCAAACCAAATGCAAAATCAACTACCTAGCACTTCCATAAGTAGATCCTTCGAGGTTGAGATTGAGCAAATGGGTGAGTATGTTGCTGAAGAGTTCAAAAAGGTCAAAATCAACTTGTCTGATTTTGAGTTGCTCAAGGTTCCTGCAGTTAGACATGATTTATTTAGAGTGATTAATGGGACCCCCTCCTCCAAGGTGACACAAGAAACACTAGCCAAGAGTGTCTCTTTTGAAGAGTCCCCACATGAGCTAGCAATTCAAGAGATCATAGGTAAAAAGAAAGATTTCCCTACAAATCAACAAATTGGAAAGCAACTTGCTAAGGAGCAAAGCCAGGTGTAAACCAAAGAAAAGGCCAATGAAAAGGACAAAGGCGAAGTGGCCCAGGCTGATATTCCTACAGGACCCTTTCAGGGAAGGTTTGAAGCACCTCCTTTCCTTACTACTATCTAGATATTCGGCAAGAACTTGCATAATTGTTTGATTGACTCTAGAGCATCAACTAATGTCATGCCCTTGGCTGTATGCAAGGATCTTGGGATTGTTCCTACTCCTTCAAGAAGAAAAGTAACTCAGCTGGACAAAACTGAGGTGAACATTGTTGGAGAAATCAACCGTATTCCCATGCAGATTGCTATAGATCCGTGAGTGCAACAGGTTATCGACATTCAAGTTGTGGATATTCCTGACACATATGGGATAATCTTGGGATGGGACTTCACCTGAGCATTGAATGGGTATGTCACAACTGATTTCTCTCACATGTGGTTGCCATGGAAGGGACTGCCAAACTAGATCCGCATAGATCGGGAGCCACACATGAAGTTCATGATTACAGATTATAACAATACTAATGAGGTGTTGTTTGTTGAAACTGAGTTGGGAAATTATTCTCCCATAGAAAATTAGGAAGAATTAGAGCCTCAAGAAGAGGGGATGACTGAAGAGGTATTCTTAGTACTGTGTAGCCCTCCTGCTAATATAGCTTGTACACCCCAGAGCATAGAGATGCTAATAGAATCAGATGATGATGCATCCTATGAAGATGATAACTTAGGGCTATTAGATGGATTCCAAGATTTCATGGGAAAATGTATACAAGATCAGCTTATTCTGGGAGCAAGGATGGACTTCCAAGAGCTCTTGCTACCTAATTGGTGCCGAGTTCATAATGCCACCCACTCTGAGTTTGAGTGTTGTTTATGTCAGACGGCATTAGAACACATCAAGGGACAAGCCACCTCTCAAAAGGAGTTGTCGACAAGGAAACCTACCACCAACCATGATGAACTTGTTCCCGTTCTGAAAGTGACAAACGCAAGTGTGCAACCAAGAAATAATGAATACATGGATGGACCCGAAGTCAAAGAACCCTCCAAGTTTTGGACATTATGTTTTGATGTATCCAAGTCCAAGCAGGGAGCCGAGGCCAAGTTCAAACTCATTAGTCCTATGGGTAAGACCTATTTTGTTGCTCATAGACTTCAATTCTATTGCACAAATAATGTAGAAGAATATGAGGCATTAGTTCATGGGCTCTTGATGGCTTTAAGGATGAAAGTTAAGATGTTGCAAGTATTTGGTGACTCAGAATTGGTAATAAAACAAGTCAGAAAATTATACTCATGCCATGATAGAAGGTTAGAGAATTATAGGCATAGAGTTTGGGATCTTCTAGAAAGCCTAGATGCATTCAACATTCAGCTGATTCCCCATTCTCAAAATCACACTGTTGATGCCTTAGCTCAAGTAGGCAGCATGCTGCAACCCCTCTCTTTGTCCAACCTTAAAAGGTTCACTATTGAGTTGACTTCTATTCCATCTGTGCCAGACAATGTCACTCATTTCTAGGTGTTCAATGATGACAAGCACATCTTGGAATTCATCACAAGTTCCAATGTGTTTACTACTTAGACAATTGATGAAACTAAGCTCGAGGAAGCTGAATTAGATATAGAAGGGGTCATCAATCTCAAAACAAATACTATTACAAGAGGTATGGTTCAACTTGAATGTATATTTGAGTTGGATCAGATCCGAGACCAAGATCAACAAGAAAAGAAGGATTCCATCAACAATCAGTGTGACACTCACAACCTATGACGAAACTAAGAACGTATACATTTGCAAGGTCTGAAAGAAACAAAAGGCATCATTGGTGCTTTGAAGAAGTATCATGATGTGGTTGCATGGAGTTATGAAGATTTGAAGACATATGACACCTCCATTATTACGCACACCATTCCCCTCAAGCCGGACGTTAGGCCATTTCGACAACGACTGTAGACACTTAAAATGACCTAGGCCTGCAAGCTCTATTTTTCACCTTCTTCTTCCTAGCATAATTAAGACATTTTAATTATGTCCTTGAACCACTTTCAACTATTAATTAGATAATTCATAATTATTTAATTAATTCATGTCTTCTTATTTCTTCTTGATTATTAAATAAATAAATTTTATTTAGTTTATTTAATACGTCACTAATGATCAAATGTCTTCCTATAATTAAATAAATTTATTAATTTATTTAATTATCCTGGTCTAATAATTCCTCTTGATTATTAAATAAATATATTTTATTTATTTATTTAATATGTCACTAATTCTCAAGCCTTCTTATAATTAAATAGATTTATTAATTTATTTAATTATTAATTACATTCTCTAAATTAAATAATTATCTTTAATTATTTAATTGCCTTATTTAACATTTCCCTCATTTTAAATAAAATTAATTATTTAAAATGGCCTCACATTATTAACTGCCACTACTTTAGTAAATAATTTGAAAATCAATTATTTGCTGTCACATAAATCCATATTTTTGAATTAATTTTAATTCAAAAATGGTAATCTTCTTCCATAAATCAAGTAATTGCTAAAATTCTTGATTTTTCGAATCTTATCTTTCTGTCCAATCTTTATCTTCTTGATTTTTCAAATCTTTCTCTTTCTGTCAAATCTTTATCCTCTTGTCACATTTATTCTCAACCGTCGATGTGATTTTCTCGAATTGCATCTTGGCCACTTATTCTAATTTTTTTCCCTAACCCTAATTATGGGTTGTCACACACAATCTTGACCTCTGATTTTAGGCTTTTGTCATCTTTTAATCTTGGTTGTCTGTCCAAAATTGCATTTTCTATAAAATGCCAATTTTGCTCACATTTTGGACTTACACACACGCTTCATATACTTAGACTTCTTTTGCATTTTCATACTTGATCTCATTACTTATTCAGTCTTAGGCTTTCTTGTCATAGGCATAGTCATATTTATATAGTTTAATGTTCATCATTTGCATGATAACATTATAGTCATTTAAAATCCTTCAAAATATTGCTTTGGACTTGTCTTTGTCATTGAATTGCTCACACACTGGATCTAAGGGAAATAATCACATATTTGTAGCAAGTTAGAAGGGCTATGGAGGTGATTCATGGAGGCTTCAAAGGTAGTTTGGTATAATCATTTCATTTGGTTGTTTTTCCTTCATTGTGCTTTATAGCTTTCTCTAGGTTTTATGTTTATGATCTAATCATGCTAAAACTAGGAAAATTCTCATTGATACAATGACAATGCCCAATTAATGCCTTACTGGAGCTAAACTTTTATAAAGAAGTACAAAAGCTGTTGTCTACTAGAATTATATTCCTAGTCAGGCACTCCACATGGGTGGCCAATTTGGTCCTGGTTAGGAAAAAGAATGAAGAAATCAGATTGTGTGTGGATTTCAACAATTTGAACAGTGCTTTGGAGAAAGACAACTACCTCATGTCTTCGTTGGATGAGGTATTACAGATTGTCAATGGGTCGTAGACGATTTCCTTCCTCGACAGGTATTTTGGCTATAATCAAGTCATGGTGCAATATGAAGATAGGCATAAAACTGCATTCACCACCAAGTGGGGAATCTTTGCATACAGGTGGATGCTGTTCGGACTCATCAACACATGCACCACCTTCCAACATGTGATGGAAATAGCCTTCAAAGATTTGATCGGAAAGTGTATAATTATCTACATCAAAGGATGATCTTACTGTATTCTCAAAGAAACGGGGTGATCACGATTCTAATTTGTGCAAAGTTTCTCAGAAGTGCAGAGAGTTTGGAATATCTCTTAATCTGAAGAAGTACATCTTCAGAGTCACAAAAGGCAAGCTACTTGGGCATGTTATTTCAGAATGAGGAATCTCCATAGACCTTGAGTGCATTTAGTCCCTCTTAAAGATTCAGCTGCCAGGCAGCAAGAAAGAACTAAAATATTTCTTCAGAAAGATAAACTTAATCAAAAAATTTATTATGGGCTTTACTGAGATTGTTAAGCCACTCAACACCATGTTGAAGCAAGATGCCAAGATTGAATGGAATCCGAAAGAAAAGCAGGACTTTGAAGAGATCAAGAAAGCTATTGCTGAGGAACTTATTCTGGTTAGTCCTGATTATCTGAATCCATTCTATATTTACTTCTTTGCTTCAAACCATTTGTGTGCTAGCATTCTCACCCAAAAGGATAGTGAAGGGAATGAACACCCAATTTCTTTCATGAGTGCTCCATTAAAGGATGTTGAACTGAGATATCACAACATAAAAAAGCAAGCATATGCTCTGGTTAGAGGAGTTAAGAAATTTAGAAACTACATCCCATGGAACAAGGTATTTTCCATTGTGCTTGACCCAACAGTGAAAACATTGTTGATGCAACAGTGAAAACATTGTTGATGCAAAATGAGTTAGGAGAACATAGAGCAAAGTGGGTTACCTTGCTGCAAGAATATGACATGGAGATTCAACCAATGAGGTTGGTACGAGGATAGGCCCTCACTTGAATGATAGCTGAAACAAGAATTGAAGTAGGACCTGAGCTTACAATTTAACAATATCAACTCGAATATGTTTCTCCTGGAGAGTGGTATGATGATATTGTTTACTACTTGCTAAATAAAAAATGTCCATCTTGCTTACAGGGGGTCCAAAAGCGTTCCCTAAGACTGAAAAGTAGTAGCTATATGCTGCAAGGGTCCATACTCTACAAAAGAAATCATGAAGGAGTTTACCTTCAGTGCCTCAGAAAAGAAGAAGACGCAAGAGTGCTAAAAGAATTCCATGATAAATTTGGTACTGGTCATGGGTGAGGTCCCTCTACTGCCCATCAAATTCTGTGAGCAAGATATTACTAGCCAACCATTTTCAAAGATGCTCATAGCCATGCTTGCATGTGCCACGTTTGCTAGACCGCCACAACTAGAGAAAGGAATGCTCTTGTCCCATTGCAACCAGTCTTGGAGGTAAGACCATTCGCACAATTGGGCCTCAACTTCATCAGTCCGATGAGCTCACCATCTTCTGTAGGTCATAGGTACATTCTAACTACCTCTAATTATTGTAATAGATGGACATAAGCTATGCTTGTAGGAAATGTACCATAGAGGTAGTTGATAATTTCCTTGAAAGTTTCATTTTAAATCATTTCGGTTGCTCGTATGTGTTAGTTTGCGATAATGGCCCTGCTTTCTCCTCACTCAAGTTCGCTAGTTGGGCCTTTGAATATGGAATGTCCCTCAAATTTTCATCCAATTACTACCCTCAAGGCAATGACCTAGCTGAATCTACAAACAAGAACCTCCTCACCGTCATAAAAAAGCTTCTCAATAGAAATCCCAAGGATTGGCACACCCAGCTTCATTTCACCCTTTGGGTGGATCGTACATGCGACAAGGCTGCCTTGGGTGATTCCCCATTCCACCTCATCTATAGCCTAGAGCCCATGTTTAATTCACCTCAAGATCCAACCCTTCAGTTCATCAAGCACCTTTTATGAAGAGGGGATTGAAGTGTAATGCCCCGCCGTGCGAACCCCAAAGGACTATAAAACAATAATCACAGCACAATTTTTATTTTTTTTAAAGTAACTAAACATAACATACATGCAAAAACACATTAAGCCATGACATGAATTTCATTTAAATAGATTCATTAACACATACATCCCTTGGGGTACACGAGGAGTCATTACGAAACTTAGATCCGCACAACGACCATAAAGAATAAAAACCAAGATATAATCCATAACCAAAATAATCATTAACAAATACAACACATACATAATAAAGCATTGATAAGAGACCATCTGATTACATAAATACAACATATGCATGATTAACTTAACACATTGAATAACAACTGCCAATAGCCACATAAGATTTAACGTTACATTACAATACAATGATCAAGATGCACAATGATACAAAAGTGGTCCCAATCATAAATGGAAACCATACACGAGATAACATGATACAAATGAATACAAAATATCACAACTGGCTCCAAGACAAATACAACTCTGGAGTCGCTGCATCTGCACCAATCCGCACCTCTCGATCCTCGACTGGGGACCCAATGGGGTGCTTAGCACGTTCCACCCGACCATGTGAGTCCGAAGACCCACCCCCCGTGCTAGGAGCTGACAAGAAGAGTCCTCAACCAAGAACATCCCAACACGGAATCACAAGACTCCCAATATACAAAAGTATCATAAACTTCAAGAATTGCAACAACATCCAAGAGTCAACATAATAAATTAAGATCACAAATCCCATCACGTAAATCAACGCAATGACCAATAAATAAGTAACCAAAGGATGATCATGAAACACTTCCAACCAAACTAAATTAATAAACATAATACAATTCCAAATTACAATACAATAACATCATATCACAGTATCAAAAGAGTACAAGGTCATAAGTCCAATATCAATGAGATCATACAAATCCTCAAAGTACACCAAAGATGTATCAAGGCAAAATCATTAATCAAGATAAATCCAAAAATCAACAATCTATACCAACTCCCACAACCTACTTCCAGAGGAACACAATAAAGTAAAACACATGGGCAACTAGGGGAGAGTGTCATCGCATAGCCCACATGGGTTCTCCTGGCCCTTCCTCCCAAACTGAGGTGCCGGCCCCCATCTATGGATCTCCTGTGCTCTTCCTCCCAACTGGAGGCGCCGGCACCATAGGGTAGCTCATGCGGAGCCGATAACCTCTCATGAGGACGAGGTTATGACCTTGCCAACCACGGCCTTCTAGCCTTCCATTAGTCTGCGGAAGCACTAATGAAGATGAGGCATCCATTTTTTTTAAATCTTGTAATGATATTACTACCCAACCCTCCTAAGTTAATTATTAGGTTTTCACTTGATTACCAACTCACTCGTGGGTTCTCCTGTGCTCTTCCCCTTACGCGGGGCACCGGCCCCCACGAGGAGCCACTCTCCCTAGAGACCCAACAACATAAAAAATCAAGGGTTGTACCATCATAATACGAACAAAGAATCACAACATAAAAGCATGCGAGGTATTACCCATCTCGCTAACAAGTACAAAATCAGAGTCTCAACAATTCTCGTACAACCCTTTTCAAAATCCTGATACCAAAACACTTGCCACTTCAAAGGCATATAAAAAGAGAGAACATCAAAAGTCAATCATCTCAAGCCTCTGGAAGCCAAAAAGACTGAAAACCCACAACCAAGGGTAAAGTGAAGCAACATGAATTTTTCCCTAATAATTCTAATACAAGGATAAAATTTCCTCAAATATGAGAGTAACTCAGAAAATCCATAAAAAGGAAAGATTCGTCAAGACCCATCCACAAATCAACAATGGTGCCACCTCAAAAAGGAAAACACAAAAGGAAATCAACCTTTAATTCAACGAAATCACTTAATAAAACCAATAGCCACCAACTAGGCATTCTATGGGAGACCTCAATTTTCTCCTCACAAGAACCCCCTTATAGTGGTACGTAAATCACCTTCAATGACAACAATTATTGCAAGGCCACCAGAACTATTTTCAATTCAAATATAATGAGTGAATACAAAAAAATAAGATCAACAACTCAAGCAGAACCATCAATCATGACAATGATAACATTAACCGATTTACCACTTAGGGTAAAGAACAAAAGAAAACATATGGGTTCCCAACGAATAGCAACATAAATTAAATGAGAGGAAATCTCCAACTCGAAATCAACTCACGAAAGGTCACATAAAAAGGATCTATCAAAACAATCCATAAAACCACACAAGCAAATACAATATAACCATTCATTCAATAAGAAGAAGCTTGAAACAATCTAAAAAGAACATTATTTTAAAGATCAATCATTTCCAACTTTTAAGGATAGCACAATATTGCGAAGTGAAGATAAACTCTAATGTTTTAAGCCATAAGACACTAACCACAAGTATAATCTTCCAAACAAAAATTAAAACAATTATATTCCAATTTATTACATTCACAACTATCTTATTCTTGCTTGAAAAGACATATCATTGTTCTACTTGAAATAACATTGCCAATCATTTTAGTAATTTTTATGTCTTGAAACAATAGTAAGAATACAATAATTAACTATATAAATTGAAGTAATTACTCTAATTGACCAATGAAATATACATTAATTCTTCTCAAGCAAAACCTACTTAATGTCTTAGATCTCTAATTACATCTATTGAAAGGAAACAACTTTTTTCCTTATTTTAGTTTTCTTAACTCAACATTTATTAATTACAACTTTTACAAGAAATAATTTTCATAAATCAAATTTTAAAGCTAATATACCCTTCCCTATATCTTTCTTTACACAACCATATAATTACAACACTTATATTATTATTTTATCCTGCTATCAAGTGAACCTAATCGTTAATCCTCTTACCTAGGGTAAGTCTTCCAAAAACAACAACTTTCTTATCTTATCTACGTTCTTATAATTCAATCAAAGTGTTTTAAGGTTTAATTCAATATGCAACTCCTTGTTATAAGGAATCCTTTCAAAATCCATAACCTACTAGGATCTAAAGAGTTTACATGAAAGGATTATATAATACATTCAAACTATTCACCATATATTATACTTTTTTTATTTTGTAACCATAGGGAATTCAAGCTATTATCTATTTTATCTTATTCTTAACTAAAATAATTTTACTAAATACAATCATTGGCCTCAATTCAAATATGGGAATACCCAAATATAGCCTATTCATTTTATTTTATTTTTAATTTAATTTAATTTATTTATTTTATTTTATTTTTTTAGCATTTTTCTTTTCTAAACTATAATGGGGTTCAGACTACCTACTTGCCAACACTTCCTTTGACTTTGAGGAATAACAACTAAATAATGATAACTAAATAAATGCAATAAAGACACTGATATTATTGATCTATATATTTCACATATGTTAAGTAAAAATATATTAGAAGAGACAAACCAAATTATTCAGTTTCTTAATGAAATCTGTCACTAATAAGATTGAAAATTAAAGATAATTAAGAATGCTTCAAGTTAAAACTTAGAGAAAAGAACATGCAGTCAAACAAGAAGAGGAGATTTGGGTCGAATGAAGCTGAGACAGATTGCCAATGAAATAAGAGATAGATTAAATAAACTTTTAAACTTCCTATTATGCTCAAATGCGACAGCTGAGACCGGTTGACAACGAACTCAAAGAGATTATACTAAATCATTAAACTTCCAGTTATGTTTAGGTGCCGCAACAGAGACAGGTGGACAAAGAAATCAAGAGGGGTTATTTAATTTAAAAAAATATGCAGCTGTGAAAGGTCGCCAGCAGTTTCAGGGAGATTATTAAAATTTGCACACCCTCCTAAGTATAAATGCTACAGCGGTGAAAGGTTGCCAACAGGATCAGGGAGATTAAATAAATTTAGATTACTAGACTATGCAAAGGAGCTCATCTAAACACTATATCCAATAACATCAATTTCTCTTAGCTTCGACTGAACAGAGGTAATTGGCAATGGCGTGAAACATTGTGCAGACCAAGAGAATTAAATAATCTGCTCATTGGTCCTCAATTTCTTCACTTGAACAATCTGCTCAATGACGACATCAGAGAAAACACACAAACCAAGCTTTCCCTACGTTTGAGATGGTTACGGTTGCAAAAAAAAAAATGTGAGAAGCCATTTTCTTCAGCCTTGTGGATAACATTTGGGATTTGATGATAAAAATCAGAGAATTTAATTAAATCTATACACCCTACCATGCTCAAGTGTTGCGGCTGTGACAGGTGGCCAAGTATATCAGAAAGTGAATATTGGAATTTGGAAATATCGCTGTCTACTTGCATTATTATCAAACTCAAAATGTTATCTACCAGACAGAAGGGAAGGAGAAAGGTGAGGTTCAAATACGTGACTTAAGAGTAGGATAAATAATATTTTCAAGTGCAGCAATTTTGATGGATTGACAGCAGAATCCAACAGGTTATTTAAATCTTTAATCTTCCTATTAAATCCAAGCGCCAAAGCTGGGACAGAATGACAATGGAGTCAAAGGGTATTTTAAACGTCTTCAGCCTTCTATTTTCAAGTGTTATCATTGAGGCAGGTGGCGAAGAGTAACATGGAAACTAATTGATAAAACATGTCCGAGGAGAAGTCATCTCAGAAATGTGATGATTGCATGGTATGCATGAAATAAAGAGATAGCACAGATAAGGCATGGGAGATGTACACATAAATCTCAAAGAAAAGCGGTTGAAAGGGATGCCTTAATGGCAAGAAATGATCACAAAGCAAGCTTCCAAGAGAATTAACATATGACTTGCAGCACGACAACCATCGAATACCAAAACTTCCTCCCTCTGCCCTTAAATGAAATTTAATAACAACACTATTAACAAAAAATGAACCCATAGCAATATAATGAAGTTTTAAGAGGAGGGCAATCAAATGCAATAAAGAAAATCAATGGCCAACCTGAAACCTACGCCCAGAAGTGATGAGGATGAATAGAAGACCTCCACCTCACAGCCACAAATCCTTACTTCACGCTAGATCTCCGAGATTCATTCCCATTGAAAAACAATATTTCCCCCCTAAAAAGCCTCTTCCATTCCAATTTTATGAGTTGCAAAGATTGATAACTCTCCCTGGAAGATGATGAGACAAAGGAAGATAAAGCATATGCTATCTTTTTCTAGCTTCCCTTGCCTTTTACTCTTCCAAAATGATGCTTTATTATTATTTATTTATTTAGCAATAAACAATTCCTTTTTCCATTTTCAATTGCTTTCCTTTTTATTATTTTCTTTTCCAGATTATTTTGTTCATTCTTATTATTAAATCAATTTATCTAATAATATCACTTGTGCTTTTAACAAATTAGTTTAATTTGATCATTTGATCTAAAACATTTGATTTAATTTAATGGATTATTATTTTAATTTCTAATTATATTTTAAATAACCTCGCAGATTCACTTATGATTTAAATTAATTATTTAAACATGACTACTAACATTTGATGTTTTTTTTTCACACATTAAAATAACATAGTGATCAATGAAGCATGCACATATACTTACACACAAGACCAGAACAAGACACGGAGGGGTATTACATGAAGGGAAGCTTGTTATTAAGTTACTTTACTTGGAAGAAGTGTGTGACCAGGCCATTGAAAATTCCACCAAACATCAAGTTGTGGTTAAAAGATTGTTTAATAGATGAGCCAAGGTAAAGGCCTTTAGAATTGCAGATTTGGTCCTATGTTGGGACAAGGCCCATGAGAAGAAAGGGGGACATGAAAATTTTGATAAGCTCTAGCTTGGCCCCATTCAAATTGCTGAAATCCTCGAAGATAATGCTTTTTACCACAAAACCTTGACCGGTAAAGACATCTCGTTGCTCATCAACGAGAAGCACCTGAAGCATTATTTCCAAGCTTGAGCTCTCCTGAGCTATCCATGTAAATATATGTATATAGGTTAGTTTAGGTTGCTTTGGTTTGCTGCTTTGACTCGCTTTTGCTTTGCTTGTTTCCCGACCACTTTTGTTTCGCTGAGGATGTCTCTTTGTTCCTAATGCGGTGGCCGTGCTTAACTCAATGAATGACTCACTTTGCTACATGCTCTTAGTGTTCTTTAGATAACTATTCACTCTTGACCATCTATCTTTGATTGCTACTATGGGGCAATCTCCTTATTTGAACTTTGACTTGACCTAGAATGTGACCCTTAGTTGAATCTTATCACGTTTCATCTTGGATCCTGCACTAGATAAACATTAATTACTTTTGAGGAGCTGTACAGTGGTTGTTATGACAACCTCACAAGTAAAAATCATAAGTCCACTTCAGTGACCACTATGGTCCCAAGCCCACTATAAGCTTTGATGCTTACACATTTGAGCAAAAATAAATAATATCAAAAGGATATCAAAAGAAAAGAAAAGAAAGAAATGTTAAAATTAAGCAACTGCGTGGGTGTGCAGACAACTCTATCGGGGCTATGGATGCCCAGTTGGTTGTAAAACAATTCTCACGGGGTCACAACGACAACTCCGTCGAGGCTATGGATGCCTGACTAGCAACGGGGCAATGTCCAAGTTACTTTTGGAGCTAGACAATCTATAACTTGTTTGGTTTGATTGAATACCATTTGTTATAGTCTCCAAGGGAAGGGAATGAATTCACTATACTCACACACTTCTGAGATGTTTCGTGAGTTGATTTAGCTAAGGATCCAGTTCTCCTAGTTCACTTTTGGAAACCGACTCCTAGTTTGCGAAACCAAAGATTCTAGGTTCAGAATGAACGTTTATCCTTCGAATGCTTAGGAGCGTTCCCTAGTAGAGTCGCCATTTTTTGTGCCTGTAGCACACATGCCCCATTTGGAACGGGGAACCTCTCTTTTTCTGCTTTTTTGGGTCACTTTTTATAGTTTCCTCATTTTATGTGCCCCAAAAATTTCAAGGTATTAAGCCTTTGTGGGATTTCCTTGGTTGTCTGCATTTAAACTTCAAAGTTTCCATCCTTCAGGAAATGCGGGTCCACCCAATACGAAAATATGCTATGGCTTCACCATCCCTGCGATGGCTGGGTCAGTTCGTTCACCCGCTTCGTGGGATCCACAACCTTCACGACCGTTCTTCTGCCCAATGTTTAAAACGACCAAGTCTAAGGAGCCATCCACTCTACGGACCGTGTCGTTCTTGCCGCCCTTTTTGAAATGTGTGCTCACCAACCACAACCACCGTCGTACCTACATTAATGGCTTGCAATAAATGCTCAAATTTTATAAATAGCCTATTTCAAGCTATAATTTTCACCTACAAACATTCAAAATACTTGTTAGAGCTTTTTGCCTTTGCCACCATCACGTTCGTAGAGTGCCTTCACTGATTTGAGGTCTTCATTTGCAGCTTCCTCATCATTTTCATCGCAGTCTTTAGGTTGGTTCTCCATTGCCATTTGCTTTTGTGAGTTTTCTTCAATTTATGTGAAATTTGTTAAAATCTGAACGAGGAAAACTTGAAACTTAGTTAGGGCACCCTTGGGTGATCAAAACCCACTTTTTAGAATTTTGAAATCCCTTGAGAATCACCCACATAGTGCCCACAGAACTTGGCCTTCCCACAGCCGTTCTTTGACCAGGGCCATCACACCCTGCGGGCCCACATGATACCTGTTGCCGTTACTTTTTCCCTTGGGGATTTAAATTTTAAAATTGGCTTATACCTGTCTTGGGTCCATGAGCACGGGATTCCCTTCATGGACTGCACTTTGAGTACCATTGTTTCAAATGGTTAGCTCACTCCATCTCTCCATTGGGCGGGCCCCGCCCCACTAATTTTTGATCCCCACTAATTTTCGATCAAGCGTTCGCACTGAAGTGTTTAAGTCCAGGTCAGTTGCGGGCTCGTACCTATAGACTTTCGTCTATGGGATTCCATCCAAGACTCGCCGTTCCCAAACAAACATCAGTTCCCATTGGGCCCCACGTTTGTAATCCTCATCCGAGCCCTATATTAAGGCAATCTCTTCTTGTGGCCATGCTTCGCGCGACACCGCCCCCCTTTCGCTATCATGCCAATGAGTACTCAAAACAGTGAAATGATAACGCCTTTCCGGCGACCAGGTCCCAATCCTGCCTCTATTGTCTATTCTCCTCCATGCTTTAAATGATTAAGTGTTGCCCCTTTGCTGACCTCACGCTGTGGACCTTTGTCTGTGGGTCTCTATGACATGACCGCCGCACCAAACAGCCCTGGATGATTGTTGCTCCACTCAATGGAGCCTGAACTCGTCATGTCTGCTTGAAATCAAAATGCAAAAATAACTAAGGATCAAGCCATAGGCATACCATCCCTTGTGGGAAGCTATTTGCGGGATTCCATCTTGTTCTCGCCATTCCCAAATGAACGTCAGTTCCCGTCGGTCTGCTACGTGGGACACAACCCCGCCATTTCCCTTGGATTGTTCGGTGGCGAATGAACGATTCCTAACCTTCCTGTGGGCCCGATGGTGTAGAATGCTCCACTTGGACCTCTATCTTGTCCCTACCGTTCTAAATGGCCAAAACCGTACATCTTCCCACCCCTCTCGACCCGTAAGGGATTAAACTTCAAGTAGACCATGGTACCATCTGTCAAAGCCGCAGGTCCTGCATGGTGGAAAGCTGCTTGCGAGATGCCTTACCAGTGCCGTTTCAACAACCAGGCCTTAAATGGCCAGGCTACCTCTTGCTTCCATGATCTTGGGATCCGCATGCTTAAAAGATGAACTTAACACCTCTGAAACTTCAAAGTGATTTTCACCCACGTGCCTAGATGACCTGACCTTCTTGGTGGACCCCATTTCATGACCAAATCTTAGTACGGGTGAGATCGTGCGGTCTGCCATGCCCTGATTGCCATCCCTTTGATAACTACCTTTAGAGCAACCGCTAGCCTGGGGAAGTCTGCACTCCTGGGCTCGCATTGTTATAACTCCCTCCAGTGAAAGGCCAATACTAATAGAAAAGAGATATTAGAACCTTTAAATGATAAATCACTTGATCTAGCATTGTTTTTCTTGGTTTTAGATAACTTTCCTCAGGATTTTATGCTTGAATATGCTTATTGCTCTCTTGCCTACAAGATATATGGAACCAGTTGCAGGACCCTTCGAGGTAGCCATGGGAAAGGAAAAGGGAAAGAAACCAGCTAAAGCACCCCGAGGGAAAGAAGATAAAGACCAAATGAAGTACAAGTTCCAAGGGGACTATTGCAGAGTCAATGATGCCTTCATTGGGCATATCATCTAGCTACTTGTAGGTGATTTTGAAAGAAGAGTCACCCAAAATGCAAATGCTTACATGCGGCAGTTCATATTTTTGTTCATTCAATTTCCAAAATTTACTTATATCTGAGCTGAGGGTTTCTCAAAGAAACCATATAAGTTGCCCCGGTACCCAAATGACTGAATGGTAATACTTGAACTCTCTCGGTAGATACAATGGGCACACACCCTCCTAAGCAACAAGCATAGAGTGGGGATCCCTTATCCCCTCACATTCAACCAGGGTCAGTATGCACTTCCTGCATCGTAGAGTGTGGAGTATTCCAACAAGGAATTGAATGAGTACAACTTGGAATTCCATACTGCCAGGTCATAGATAGATCCGTATGACAAGTTAAAGAATATGGTTGGGATAGAGTACACCCATTTACATAATGTTGAGGAATTTTGGGCCAATTGCAGAGATGACAAGGAAGTACGTATGAGGCACTACATGCGTATGACGACCTATTTTTTCAAAACAGTGTACCTATTTTCGGTGCTAGATCAGATTGTTGAGGATGAAAGCATGGTGGTTGATCCCTAGTATGATGTAGTTTCCAATTTATTGCTGCCCTTGATTAATTGGAATGAGGAAGAGGTCAATGACCTCAACATTCTAATGAAACCCATTGAGGTAAGGACCAAAGAATAGATCGATGGGAAGATTTCCCAATTGAAGCTACAGGGAGTTACCCTAACATATGGTGAGCTTGAAGACGAGCCAGGGAGTAAGACCGACAGCGGGACAACTGCTGCCCCATCTGAAGAAACTTCAAAATCTCCTCCAGCTACCAGGTCAAGAGAGAAAAGAAATGGCTGAACATTAGCCCAAGCCTAAGGTGTATTCAAGGAAGGCCTCAAAGGGTGAACCTTCCAAGAAACCAAAGAAATCAGACAGTTTTATAGAGATGCCCACCATCCAAGAGGACCCACTCCATGAAGGAGAGGAACAAGAGGCTGAGCAGCCAAAATCCCCACCTGC
>VDFB02281492.1:516318155-516380760 GCA_007258455.2 Sequoia sempervirens
CTCTTCTCCACCTATGGTAGACATTTCAGTCCATCTTGCCTCCACCCCGCTTGCTGCATAGGTAATGGTAATAGATTCTTCCTCTTCGACCACTTCCCCACTCTCTTGTTCGTCCATGTCTCCATCATCATCTCTCCCACTTACCACTACAACAATTCCAATGCCCACTCTCTCACTTCCAGAGGCTTTTGCTTGACACATGTAAAACATACCAACGAAGTTGTCTGGGGTGTTAATGAACCTGACAGTCTAAGCTTCCTTGGCATAGGTTGTTGCTAACCTTCATGTCCCTCCTCCAACTGAACCACCCATGACGGAGGTGAAAATGTAAATATCAGAACAATTGGAGAGGCAAGAGAGGGAAGCTTCCAATGAAATGAAGGAGGAAGCAAATGATTATCACGAGCATCTTGAGTATGAACACCTAGTAATTGATAAAGTGGTGCGTAAAGAAGAGGAGGAAGAAACACAATCATCTGAAGAAGACATTGAGGATCTAAGCAAAAAATATATTGTGGAAACCTTTGATGAAGAGCTTGAGGAAGAGTTGGCTCAACAACTCAGGGACATCAAAGAAGTAGAAAAACAACTCTTCGATGAAGAGAAGAATATAGATGAGAAAATGGAGGACACTAAACCTCCAACTAGGGAACAAGATGAGAGCCCCAAACATGATAAGGGGGTGCCTCTTTCAGAAGAACAAGAAGAAAAGAAAGAAGATAAGCATGAGGAAGTGGCTGAAGCCGTAAGGAAAAGCCCAAAAGTAGAACATCATTAAGAGCATGGGCTTGAGCAAGAAGAAGAAGAGAAAACCTATGAGGAAGAGGACAACCCCAAGGAACACATAGCTACTGAATCCCTGGGAAAAGAACAATATTCATCCGAGATTCTGATGAAGATGAAGAAGAAAATCCAGAGCATGAGATCCCAACTGGTAAGAAAACAAAGATCCAATATATACAAGAGGAAGAGGGTGATCATGAATCATTGAAAGGGGAATATTAGATGCCTGAATGGCTTGAGAAGTAATTAGAGAAGAAAACCTTGACCTCGATGGATCCGAAGGCAAGGCTTGAAGCCATCTTGGCTAGAGCAGAAATAAGTACAAAGAAGGAAAAGAAGCCGAGGGTCATATCCCACCTGATGATAGATGCATCTAGATCTAGGACAGTGTAGATAGCCACCCCGATGATGGAAGAAGAGGGGGTCAGTTATAATATTTCTACCATTGATTTGGGGATAGCTACAAGAGAGAAAAAAATTGGCCATCTCCAGGGATCCATCGCCACCATTGTGCACCAAATGCATAAGGACAAGACCTCTAAGGATGAATTAAAAGCACAGGTGGCAGATCTGACAAATTACATTCAACAATGGTCGTCAGTTGAGGAGCTTCCCTCCACATCATCTGCGCCACCGTAACTATCATCCAAGGACCACATTGATAAGTTGGAAAGAATAAAGAATTGGACAAAGGCCATAGAGGATTGGTTCCAATAGGTCCTCTACAATGGAAATATGGGCATAGGTCACGCTGTTAGGACAACAAACAAGTTCTTAGAGGTGCAAAATCTACTCGAGGGAATAGAGAAATTCTACACCAACTTCTCAGAGTTATAAAGGATCACATACCCCAAACTTGAGGCTATCCTCAAGATACTTGAGAGATCCTGGGAGAAGGAGTTTTCTTTGGTAGAAGATGACCACTGGCTCATGGAGACATGGAAGTTGGGCTTGGACCATAGAAAATAAGTATTGGAATGAGTGCTCCATGAGGTGGAGCTTGATATTGATTGGGTCAAAGAAATCAGGGCAGCTTGTGAAGAAAACCTGAGGCTAATGACAAATTTTGATATGCCCACCGTTGAACTAGACCCGAAGAAGATAAAGCCATACTTCCATAAGAAGATGGAAAATGGGACCATAGATGCACTAACACTGTATTTCATGGGTTTTTCTGCATGAACCTTCGTTCAATCCGAGCAGGTGATAAAGAATACAAAGAAATGTGACAAGGACTAGGATGAGATCGCGGGAAAATCTAGGAAATTGAACTTCCAATTGCTCCAGTCAGATATAATGGAGTGGAACAAGCTCCAGGCGTTGATCAACAGGTTCGTGGAATATGCTACTAGAAGGAAGCAAGAGGGAAATCTGATTATTGATAATGAATTCCTCACAAAGTAGGTGCAGTAGGGCAATCAACTAAAGGACAAAAGAGCTACAGTGCTGCCCACAAGAGGACAAAATAAGCTAAAGACAATGTAATTTTAAATTGTAAAATATTTGGGGGTAGGTTGAACCCTAATTTGTAGTGAATTATGGCCACACAATGAGATTAAATCTTGGCCATTCATTTTGATTTTTGGACACTATAAATAGGGGGCCTCCTCTCATTTTAAAAAGAGAGTTGAGTTGTTGTAAAGACATGCTACTGGAATGTTAATAGAAATTCATTGATTTGGTGGATTCTTGAGTTCCAACTTCATGTTGCATGATTCTTCTTCTCATAGTCAGTTAATTTGGATAGATTTACTTTTCTATTCCTTGTGTTTTCATTTGATTTAGTAAGTTAGTTAATGCTGTGCATTGATACTGAAGAATTTTGTTGTGTTGGCAACCTTCCTTGTCCACACTTTTTGCTATTTATTGATGATAAATAACTTTGTAAAGTTAGTCTAATTGAAAGCTGCACTAAATTTCTATCTTTTATTCATGCTTATGGTGAATGAATGGTTGAAAATCTGTAGTCCTTAGAAGATTGTACTAGTTTCATGAGACTGCGAAGTAATTTGGTTAAGTGGAACTTAGTTTTAGGAAGGTTTTCCGCAACAGGGTCCTCCATTATCACTGTTCATTGCTAGTTTCAAGTCTAGGAACTTCCTCCCTTCCCTGCCCTTTTTGAATTTTCTTTTAAATAGTGACTATAAACAAGGTTCATTGCACATTGTAAAGCCAAATCTGAAGCTGAAATAGGAGTTCTAGATTGCTGTTTGAATCTATAGCAACAGTGCAACAACTTTATCATCTCAAGAACTCCATTTAAAGATCTGATTCCCCTCCAATTTAACCCACATAAGGATGCCCTGTGATTACTATAAAAATCACATTGAACCAACTGAGAGATTCTAGGCATGTCATGAATTGACACCCGAGAGACCTTGGGGTAATTTTTAGTAATTTGTTGTTGGAGATTGTCTTTCAAGAGAGGTAGTGCACTTATGCACTTCTTGTGTTGAGAAGGGTATAAAAAACACATCAACATTTAAGAGATGAAAATATAGTCCTTATAGATGACGACAAGTTCAATTTATATGTAATACCATGCATAATACAACCAGTCACAAGGTAATGCCAAGCTTATCCATGAAGAAAGTGTTAAAAGAGACTAAGCTTAAATGAAGAACATATAAAGGGAGTAGTACTTTCTTTAAGTTACAATCTGTAGAGACAAATAATACAATCAAACCTAGGCCTCAAGAGCAATGCCAAAGAGAATGCAGTGTGAAGGACTGTGCAAGTGCAATCATGACAAAAGGAATCATAGAGACAAGAGTGCTTATTCTCTTAAACCCTGTCTAAAAACCTTGTTTCTTCAAACCCCATTGTCAAGAATGTTAAAGCCCTTCTGATATGAAGTGTCAAGATGTAAAGCTCTTGTAGGTAGCCATGAGGTTGATTGAGATATAAAAGGTTTGTGTTATCACTAATCTCCAAGGTATTTTTTCTTGGCATGGTGTGTTGTATAGTTTATGGTAAGAAAGTTTGTTAAAAAAGAAAAGAAATTCATTACACCCTCATCACAGTCCAAATATGCAATTAATAATTTCAATGTGACAATGTGAAAGGTACAAAAGAGTCTAAAAAATCATAGAGCATAGTTATAAGGTTTCACCCTATGGTGCTCTTTCCAAACCCTAGAAGCATAAATTTCATGATAGAAATACATTGCAAAGAATACATTAATAAAGATAGGGTTTGATGAAAGACAATGAGACCTATAGTGAGATTATGATAGTTGATAGAGACTCACTAATGGAAGGAAAAAACTGAAGGAAAAAGATAAGTCCTCAAGATCCAAGTCTTTATGACAATCATTAGATATGGTGACAATCATCCAACTAAAAAGACACAAAAGGATAAGTAAACTACCATAACATGACGGCCAAAAGTATGCATGACAAGGTTTCATGGTAGGTGACAGTGAAAGTGTGATAGCAATCTTTTTATTGACATGACAAAGGTACTTTATAGATTTGATTCAAAACCAACACATAAAGGTAAAAATTTATCATGAAAATGAAAATGGACTGGGCTAGGGAATGGCATTCCAAGGTGATGAATCTTGATCCTTTATAAACGGAGATGAAAGCTATAAGGGCATGAGATAGAGTGTCAGTATATAGTGAGTAGACCATGGAGGATATAGTTGTATGAAATTTTCCATGCATATCTTAGATGATAGGTGGAATTACCATATCAACAACATAATGACCTCATATAGTGATTGTAAAAAAATGGTAATTAATGGTGACAGTGGTAGTGGAAATGGAGGTTTATTAAGCATAATTTCCATGACATGTGATAGTTAACATAGTTCCTAGAAGCCAAAAGATAATTGTCATTTCATGACAATCATATCATAAAGCTTATGCATAAACATCCAGGACATAGGATAATGCACCATGAAACACAAACACCATGAAAAACATAGAGCAATTACAACCTAATTGACCAAAGAAAAGAGTAATCAAAATGATAGACCTGTGCATGCAATCTTACATCCCAATGATCATCATAAAGGGGTGGGATTAAGTGAAAGAAAATTTTAAAAATAACAATGATGATGTTGAAGCAATGGTAATACCACTTATATAAAGCTTGTGCAAAACATTAAGTGTTATGTGATAGAGAACATAAGGAGGTAAAGTTTCAATCATACAAGGAATAAGGACAATATATAGTGAACAAAGGAAAATGAAAGAATAAAGTCATGACACATGCATGAAGGGATGTAGTGAAGTCATAGTATGCATGAAAGTGGTCCATTAGACATGACAAAGAATAGATGCACATACATGAACCAACAAGACAAAGCATACTGATAGAGAAGATCATGATGGTGAGTTGGTGTTCAAGAGAGGATACAAGGGGTGATGCAAGAGCATCGATCCACTTCTCCAATTTTGGTTTGGATTTAAATTTATTTTGGGATTTTTTTGCTTTACTTTCAAAATTTTGGTTTGTAATTGGTAGATTCACTTACACCAATGCTTGGCATACCCAACACCATCCTTTGATTATCCTTCCTATGTGAAATTCAGCCATCCAAAATCAAAAAACCATGTGGAAGGAAGCGATTGGTTATGAAAACAAAATAGAAGCCTGGACATAAGGATTATACCCATGTAAAAGACAAAAACAAAGTTGCTGATTCAGTTTTGAAGGTTACTTGGATAGGAAGAATTAGTGCAACAAGAAAAGTAGCTATGCATAATAGTTACAAAATTCAGTTTTGCAACACAAACAAACAACAAGAAATGGAAAAAGAGAACCAAAAAGGTGAGGTTGGAAGAGGGGCACAAGAAGTAAAAATGGATGCTTTTGCATGAAATGAGACAAGATTCCAATGTGGATTAGTGGAGCATATTTTAGTGTGAAATCCGAGAGACAGCTAACAGAAGCTAGCACAAGAAACATAAAGAGATGAAAGATAGACACAACTAGAAGATACATCATGGATGTCTAAAGATTTGGGAAAAATTCAAATCAAATAAGAAGTGAATTGTTGTTCTATTTAGTTTCTTGTATTATCCTTTTGTTTGTCCAGCTAGACTTCATATTTTGTTCATGGTATCCATTTTTTGTGCAAACATTATAAAAGATAAAGGAGGTAGGTTTTAGATCTTCTTATTGTTCTTGCTCACCATTTCAAGCCAAACATTGTGTTGGCATAATTACTTGAACTTTGTTGTTTGCTTGTGTAAAATTTGGAAGTTTCAAAGCTCCTTTGAGTGATAGGGTATTGACTCGGTGATTTACAATTGTGGTGTTGAAGTTCCAAGTTTGAATTCTTTGTTGTCATTGCTATCTTGGTATTGTTTAAGGATTTTAATAGAACAACTCCAACATATTTTGGAATTGGATTTGATTGGATGTCATCCGTTTTTGGTATTAGATCCATAAGTGACTAGGAAGGTTAAATGGGACAAGATTCCACTAAGAAGAATTCCAAGAGGAGGTGCTAGAGGAGGTGCCAAGAGATGCATGGAGGAAGGAGTTCTTGAGATGTTGCAAAATCTCATGAAAAGAATGGAGGCTATGAAGCAGGCAGAAAGAAGAGGGTTACCTATGGAAGATATAAGTGACAATGAAGAAGAGGAGAACCTAGCCAAAGAAGAAGTGGTTCATGGAGAAAGAGAAGACCAAGCCTAAGATAGAGGTCCCCATTTACTTAGGAAGCCTCAATGGAGAAGAAATTATTGATTGGATTAATGATCTTGATAAGTATTTCAAATATGAAATAGTAGAGGATAAATGAGTCAAGTTTGCATGCACAAGACTCAAATGCCGCACTACTATGTGGTGGGACTATGTTTATTTGAAAAAGAGAAAAAAGAAAAAAGAAAAATTCTTGGGATAGAATTGTCACCAAGATGAAAGCTAAGTTCATTCCCAGAGACTACCATACTAACTTGTTCAAAAGGTTACAAAACCTCAAGTAGAAAGAGATGAGTGTGAAAGAATATACTGAGGAGTTATACAAGCTTGTGATTTGATCATGGAATAATGAAGAAGATATGAAGAAGGTAGCTACATACCTCAATGGATTGTAGCATATTTTGCAAGATGAATTGAGTCTTTTGTCACTTAGGACTCTTGACGAAGCATATCAATTTGCTATTAAAGTAGAGGAGAAGCTTACAAGAAAACAATTAGCAAGGTAGAGGTAGAGGAAGAGGAGCAAGAGGAAGAGGGCAACACTTTAGTAGAGGATAGCAACACCACCAAGGTGAAGAAGTAGGCACTTCTAGTGGACAAGCTAATCTGAAGAGAGGAGGTTTCCAAAATAGAGGAGGGAGACCATCTGGTAGAGGAGGTTACCAAAGAGGAGGAAGAGGATTTCCAGGCAAGTGCTTTAAGTGTAATAAGTTTGGTCACAAAAGTTGGGAGTGTTTCGAGTTTACACAAGAAGGCCACACAAGGCCTGAGAGGAGTAATTAAATTATGTAAGCATACCAAGAGAGTGTGGGGTCACCTTCTCATAACTTAGAATAACTTGAGACAAGAGAGTCTTTACTATTCAAAAGAGTACCGTTGAATCCACCAAAGGAGAATCTAAAACCTATGCAAAGGAGAGCTTTATTCAAGACCAATTACAAGGCTAAAGGTAAGTGCTACAAACTTAGTATTGATAGTGGTAGTACGGATAATCTTGTGTTAGTTGAAATGGTGAATAGGCTAGGTCTTTCTAGAATTAAACATCCCAATCCCTATCAAGTTTCTTGGCTACAAAAAGGGAATTAGTTATTGGTAGATGATAAAGCCTCAATAGAGTTTCAGATAGGTATTTATAAGGACAATGTTATGTATGACATTATGCCCATGGATGTTTTCCATGTGCTTCTAGGTAGGCCTTGGTAGTTTGATAGGAGAGCCATACATGATGGAAGAAACAATACCTATACTTTTTAAAAGGATGGTAAAAAACATACATTGTTACCCTTAAGAGGAAAAGAATGGGATAATAAGAGTAGCAGTAGCAACAAGGTTATGTTGGTGAGTGGAAAATAATTTTTGTGAGATATGAAGAAGGAATAAGTGGGATATGCATTAGTACTTAAGCCTAAGGATGAAAATACCTCTACAAAGTTGGATGATTTTCCAAAGGAGATACATGAAATTGAAAGAGAATATGGATATTGTGGTATTTGATTTGTCAAATGAGTTGCCTCCAATGGGGAGTATTAGTCACCATATGGATTTGGTTCCAAGGACTAGCCTACCAAACAAGGTTGCATATAGATTGACTCCTAAGGAGAATTAGGTGATTAGGAAGCATGTTGAAGAGTTTCTAGAGAAAGGATTGATAAGGGAGAGTCTTAGCCCATGTATTGTACCAACAATCTTAGTTCCCAAGAAAGAAGGTGATTGGAGAATGTGTATAAACTCCAAAGCAATCAATAAGATTACCATCAGATATAGGTTCCCTATTCCAAGGATGGATGAATTAATGGATTTTTTGAGTGGTTCTATGTATTTTTCAAAGATAGACTTGAAGAGTGGTTACCATCAGATTAGGATCAGACTTGGGGATGAATGGACGATAATGTTTAAGAATAATGATGGTCTTTATGAATGGCTGGTGATGCCTTTTGGGATTATAAATGAACCTAGTACTTTTATGAGGATCATGAATGAAGTCTTGAAACCATTCTTGGGGAAGTTTTGATAGTCTATTTGAATGATATATTGGTTTTTATTAGGTTTAAGGAAGAACACCTAGAGCATTTAAGGCTAGTGATTACATAGTTGCATGAGGAGAAGTTGTTGATTAACCTCAAGAAGCGCACTCTTATAAAGATTGAGTTAGTCTACTTGGGTTTTGTGGTATCCAATGAGGGATTAAAGATGGACTTGGAGAAGTGATGCAGAGTGGCGGGAAGCACCCAACTTGACACACTTGTTCAACTATACCCTTCAATAAGACAATTGATCATACAACTTGACTCACACAACCAAACATCACCACAAGACTTGGGGATGATTTGGACACTCTTAATATGACAAAACATGAACAAACAACCAGAATTTTCTCATAGAAACTCTCATTCCTCCATTGTTTCCATACTATCCATGCATTCCTTCTAGCACTCATCAATAGGAAAGTTATGATAAAAATTTGTTAAAGGCCAATAAAAGAGAAAGAAACCATGTTTTAGACTTATTACATAGACCCTTATAGATCCCCAAAAGCATAGGACCAAACACCAAGAGAAGGTGTATCAAATAACTAATTTACAAGCCACCAAAAGGCTTCATTTGGCTTGTGCAAAGAAGGAATCAACTTGTCAAGGCACACCCCAACACCCCTAATGCCTTTAAAATACTTCAACAGGTTTCCCAAGACCTTTTCCATGCTTTCCATCCATTATATTTACTCAAATACTCAAAAATCATCAAATAATGTATTCAACTGATCACATTTTGGATTGTACAAGGCAAAAACCAGACCTAGGACATCACATAAATTTTGAAAACCTCCATTTTTAAATCTGAAACAAATTGCACCATGTAAAGGATTCCTAAATCTACCAATCCACCAAGTTTCATATTTTTCCCACAGTGGAAATGGGAGTTACATCCATTTTGGTGACCAAACCCTTGTTTTGCAAGGTTTCAGACCCACTTTCACTAAAATTGATGTAACTTACTCAATACTTGATGAAAATGAGCCAAATCACCACCAAAAGAAAGTAGAATCTTCCATATTTCAAACCATTACAATTGGAAGCCCTTAAAATGATGTACAAGACCGTACCAAGCATGGGAACAATGAAAAATGCTAAAAAAAAAGAAAAATAGAGTTTTTTTATTATATTTAATGCTTCAAAACTTCATCCAACAACCTGCCTCGACCAAAAGGAGGCTATTTGAACTTGTCCATATCATTACCAATGACCCTCAACTGATTTTTGAAGGAGGGAACCGTTGGAAAGTGTGATTACATCCTTAATAGTGAAATTACAACAAATGACAACATGATAGTTTTTCACAATTTTGCTTTTTTTTGAAGCAACTTTGATCCCTATCACCTAAGACCTCAAAAATCAGCAAAGTGGATTTAAAATAGCCTTATTACAAAATTAAAACATCAACCTTGCATATCCACATACAAATTCAAATATTTTTCCTTCAAAGGCTACATGACAACTTTTGAAGCAAGGTTGCAAGTTTACATATTTTGACTCCAAAACTTAAAGACTCATCCTAATTCATGCTTGATGGTCCTTGTTAGACCTTATTAAAGACAAAAGACCTCAAAATACTAATACTTACCAATTGACCACCCTACTAATCATTCAAATGATCAAAAAATGTTGTGGTGTAGGTGCTCCTGCACCATACACCCCCCCTAGAAAATACTCATGCCTCATGAGTTGTCCTTGAATCCACTGTCTCCAAGCTTCATGAAGACTCCATTGGTTCACCAATCCACTCCAATGTTCATGTACACTGGTTGTGCAATCTTCCCTGCACTTCTATCACATTGGAATGTGTTCACATAAGCATTTTTCATCTCCTCTGTTCTCAAACCTCAAACAGTCTTTTATCTTTTCCCTGACCAAGATTGGATTGTTTACTATGTTTTACACCTGCATACAAACAAGGATTAGTAACTCTATGATCTTTCTTCTTTCCTTTGTCACCTTCATGCTTGCAACTATCTTTTATGCCCTTTTTTCTTGTCTTTCACTCACTGCCTCATTAAGTTGTTTTGTCATTGTCAAATCAGACTTAGGTATCTTTCCTACAAACTTGTACCTATTTCTCAACTTTATTCAGAACTACAGGGAATGTATGGTTCCTACTAACACACTGTCCTTCATGCAAAAGCACTCCTTATCCCTGTGTTTACCCTTTCATCACCTTATCCCTGCATTTTCAGTCCTAGAACTGATTACATGATCAAAATATTTTTTTCCTTTATCACATTTATAGGTTCCTTCTTGCCACACATTATTACCTTTTCCTTACCTTTAACATCTTCTACAAGAGGATCAACACAAAAGAACAACCATCTTTAACTATGGTGTAGGTATTTTCCCTACCATCATACAAAGCTCTTTTGTCATATTGCCAAGGTCTGCCTAATAGGAGATGACAACAATCCATTGGAAGGACATCACACACAACACTATCATGATAACCACCAATCTTGAAAATCCACAATAGCCTTTTCATTCACCAACAAATATTGATCATCATTCAACCATGAGATCTTATAGGGACATTCATGAGGAATCTTTTTCAATCCTAACTTGTTTACCATTTCACATGACACCATGTTTTCAGTTGAGCCAGAATCAATGACCACTCTACATACCTTTCCTTGCACTTACAATTTTTTTCATAGTGGTATCGTGATCAAGGAGTAGATTTTGTTTTCATTTTGTAGGTTGAAGAAGAAGAAGATTCATTTCTATTTGCAGGTCTTTTACTCTTTGCTCCCTCAAGGGACTTGAGTTTTTCTTCAAGGGGAGAATGGTGCAGGAGCACCTTGTTGCATTCAAGCCCATGAGGCAAAATTGTATAAATTCATTAAATTAGGTGTTTTAATGTTGTAATAAGGTTGATGAGCCATTTTATATATGTTTGAAGTCATTTGGAGTCATTGATGAAGGTTTGGTGTCATTTAGTTGAAAAATGAAAACATTGTCAAAAGTTGTCAAATGTTGTCATAACAACTCTTCTTGTTAAATGACAACTTTTTAAAAGTTTGTTAAAAGTTTTTAAATGGTAGTTTTAGGTTGGTTGGAGAATAAATTGATTTTACAAGCATAAAAATGGGCCTCCAAGTCGAATGGGGGGTTGGAATGTAGATTGAACAAGAATTTATGAATGAAGAGATGAATTTTTCTGCAAATTTCCAATGTTCTTCCCTGTTCTTTTACATGGTACGGATTTGTATGAAGGTTTATAGATCTGAAATTGATTTTTATTGATATAGGAATGAACTAGCTTTCATTTTCAATTGGTTTGGTGTTTTTTCCTTGAGTTTGGAGAAAGTTATGATCATTTTACCATTGGCAGCCCTATGGGATTATTTTCTCTGAAAGTTGTAGGATGTTGCAGAGAATGGTACAGATTGTACAGATCAAATAAAGACCTCATACCTATTGGAAATGTTATATATGTGAATCTAGTTTCATTCTCACTTGGTTTGATCAATTTTCATGGGGTTTTGAGTGATTTATGACATTTTTGGTGAAGACTACTCAATTATGAAACTAGGGTTTCCAACAGATAAGAAAAATTCATATCTTTTTATTCCACCATCAAAAAGTGATAAAAATTGGTGAAAAGTTCTATTTTTACATGTTCTAAAAACCTTTAAAGGAAAAAGATTCATTTATTCATTTTCATGAGTTATGGTAGATTGTGTGTTTCATTTTGGTGGAGAGTGGTAAAAGAAACATGGTTTTCTTGATGTTTGAACAAAGCTATGCATAGTTTGTTTATGGTTGGCCTTAAATCATTGTTGTCTAATATTTGGATGGTTGTAATGAGTTTTTGGGATGAATCTAAGCATGTTGAAATCATTTACCAAGTCTGATAGAGATTGGAATCCATTTGTGTAAGTTGGAACCCATGTTGCTCAAGGTTAAAGGATTGAGATTGCCTCAAGAATGAAGAATTATAGTTGTGTACTTGATTATTGCCAAGAATATAGAAATTTGATGGTATGAACCCTCTTGCTCTACATCAAGAAGTTTAATGCCATTGTTAATTTTCCAACACCAAGGAATGCTTATGAGGTAAGGAGTTTTCATGGAATTGCTATTTTTTTAAGAAATTTTATCAAAAAGTTTAGTAGCATAGTAGCTCCTACACTTGACACTATAAAAGGACACAAAAAGTAGTTTGAATGGACTCAAGAGGTTTAAAAATATTTAATATTATTGAAAAATAAAATGAATAAACAACCTATACTTGCATTACCTGATTTTAACAAAGTATTTCAAATAGAGTGTGATGCTAGTGGCTTAGCAATAGGGTTTGTCCTAAGTCAAGAAGGGAAACTAGTTGCTTATTTCAGTGAAAAATTAAATGATGCTAAGAAGAATTATTTAGCTTATGATCTTGAATTTCATGCATTGATTCAATCTTTGAAGAAGTGGAGGCATTACTTGCTTCCCAAGGAGTTTGTAGTTTATATAGATAACCATGCACTTCAATTTGTTAATAGCCAACACAAACTAAATCAAAGGCATGCAAAGTGGGTGGAGTACCTTCAAAGCTTTAACTTTGTGCTGAAACATAAGAGTGGGAAAACAAACAAAGTTGTTGATGCACTAAGTAGAAGATTTCTAATGCTACAGGAAATTCAGGTAAACAGTGTTGGGTTTGAGAGCTTGAAGGAGTTGTATGAAATTGATTTAGATTTCAGAGATGCATATGAATCTTGTACAAGTCCTATCAGTAGAGATAGAGGACCATGGACTGATTTTATGTTGCAAGATGGTTTGTTTTTTAGAGGTAATCGATTGTGCATCCCAAAGGTTCAATGAGGGAGAATCTCTTGAAGGAGAAGAATTGTGGAAGCCTAGCAGGACATTTTGGTCAAGAAAAAACTTACCTATAGTTGAGTACACACTATTATTGGCCACAGATGCAAGCGAATGTGAAGAGGTATGTGGAGAGATGTAGAGTATGCCAACATATAAAAGGCATCAGTCAAAATATTGGTTTGTACCAAATAGACCTTGGGATTCTGTGAGTATGGATTTTGTTCTAGGATTGCCTAGAACTCAGAGAGGCAATGATTCCATTTTTGTAGTTGTGGATAGGTTTTTGAAAATGGTTCATTTCATTTCGTGCAAGAAGACTAGTGATGCTACAAATATAGCTAAATTGTTTTCAAAGAAGCACACTCTCATGGTATACCTAGGATTATAGTATTTGATAGAGACACAAAGTTTGTGGGTAATTTTTGGAGAACACTTTGGAAGAAGTTGGGCACCCATCTCAGTTTTAGCTTAGTTTTCCATCCCCAAATGGATGGTCAAATAGAAGTGGTTAACATGAGCTTGGGTAATATGTTGAGGTGTCTTGTTTGAAACACACCTGGTAATTTGGATATGGCTTTAGCATAGGTTGAATTTGCATATAATGATTCTCCAAATAGGAGTACAAGTTTGAGCCTATTCTACATCATTTATGGTATGCATCCAAGGGGTGTATTTGAACTTAGAGATCTTGGTAATTTTCAAAGATGTATAGATGGTGAGGAGTTTACAAAATGTATTCATGACCTTCATGAAGAGGTCAAATTGCAGATTGAGGGGAGAAACTAGTAGTACAAGTAGTATGTTGATAAGAAGTGCAAAGAAGTGCATTTTTAGGTTGGTGATATCATTTTGGCCCATCTTAGGAAGGAGAGATTTCCAAAAGGTAAATACCAAAAACTAAAAATGAAGAAGATAGGTCCTTGCAAGATTCTTAGAGACGTTTTCTGCCAATGCTTATGAGATAGCTCTTCCTTCCAATATGGGTATCTCATCCATCTTCAATGTGGTTGATCTCTATCCTTACAAAGGTGAGGAAATAGATGGAACAATAGACAAAAATTTGATTCAAATATGGGAATAGAAAGTGACCAAATCAGATCCAATCGACATTGAGTGCATCTTGGAGATGTAGTTGTTGAAGAAGACTTAAGGTAAGGAATATTTCCAGTACTTGGTTAAGTGGAAGGATCATCCTTTGAAGGATGTCACTTGGTTTATAGCTACAAAGATCTCCAAATATGGTCGTAGTGTTGATGACCTCATGAGAAGGAGCTCATGATTTTGTTTTGTCTCTGGGGGAGCCTGATGTAGGAGCATTGATCCACTTTTCCAATTTTGGTTTGGATTTAACTTTTGTTTGGGATTTTTTTGCTTTACTTTCAAATTTTGGTTTGTAATTGGAAAATTTACTTACACCAATGCTTGGCACACCCAATACCCTCCTTTGATCAGCCTTCCTATGTGAAATTCAACCCTTCAGAATAAAAAAAATATGGAAGACAATGATTGGTTATTAAAAAAAATTAGAAGCTTGAACATAAGGATGATACCCACGCAAAAGACAAAAAATAGTTGCTAATTCAATTTTGAAGGTTACTTGGACAGGAAGAATTAGCGCAACAAGAAAAAGTAGTTATGGATAGCAGTTACAAAGTTTAGTTTTGCAACAAAAAGAAATATCAAGAAAAAGAAAAAGAGAACTGCTAAGGTGAGGTTGAAAGAGGGGCGCAAGAATTAAAATGACTGATTTGGCATGAAATGAGAGTAGATTCCAATGTGGAGTAGTGGAGTAGATTTTAGTGTGAAATCCGAGAGATAACTGAAAGAAGTTAGTGCAAGAAACATAAAGAGATGAAAGATAGGTGCAATTATAAGATGCATCATGGATGTCTAAAGATTTGGGAGAACTTCAAATCAAAGAAGTGAATTTTTGTTCTGTTAAGTTTCTTTTGTTATCCTTTGGTTTGTCTAGCTAGACTTCATATTTTGTTCATGGTATCCGTTTGTTGTGCAAACATTATAAAAGGATATTTAGGAGATAGGTTTTAGATATTCTTATTGTTCTTTCTCACTATTTCAAGCCACATGTTGTATTGGCATAATTACTTGAAATTTTTTGTTTGCTTGTGTAAAATTTGGAAGTTTTAAAGTTAGTTTCAAATCTCCTTTGAGTGATAGAGTATTAACTCAGTGATTTACAATTGTGGTGTTGAAGTTCTAAGTTTGAGTTCTCAATTGTCATTCCTGTCTTGGTATTGTTTAGGGATTGTAATAGAACAACTCCAATATATTTTGCAACTGGATTTAATTGTATACCATCAAGGAGAAAAATTGTGATATATACTCAGTGATACAACTTTCAACCTATATAAGTTAGTATGTAAAATGATATGAACAACAATAAAATCAAGTGTTATAACCAATCAAGGCCTTGTATAATGCATTGTGAAGACAACCATGTCGATAATGTTATGATGAAGTTTCCAAAGTATATGTGAAGGCACAAGTAGTGATGTGTTGGGAAATAGATATGCTTATTCAATCACAAAATAGATGAGTGATAGTGGTATCAAAAGGGAAATCATAATATCCTACATGACTACATCCTATATACGATAGTATTCTATGAAGAGCCATAGATATTATAGGCCACAAAAAAAAACTAGGGAAGTAAAGAAACATATGACAATATTTTTTCTTTTGATCCATAAGCTATGGGAAGAGGGATCACTCTATTTATTAAAATATATAAAAAATGAGTTACATTGATTCTGCCATGTAGAAAAAGGAAGGATAAAAGAATAAAGAACCTTAAAAAGGAAAGAAGGAACCTAGAAAGAACTATGAAATGAGAAGGAAAATGAAGGAACACTAAAAAAAAACCATGCTACTATAGGGAGCAAACAAGAAGAATGCTCACAGTCCCACTAGATTGCAATTAAGCTCTTCTATTATTCTTAGAGAGGAGAACATCCATGGTCCATTGAGAGCCCTCCTCCATAACTTCCTTTCCTTCAATGTGAATTTTTTTGGCCTTGGATTTCCTTCCCACCTTTCTCTTTGATCCACCACAATCTAGTTTCAATTTACTATTCATATTTTGAGAGATCCCAAGTTTACGAGGTGGATCCAAAGTCAAGTCATGGTCAAAATAGTCATGCTTTAGATTGTCCAGATCATCCATAAAAGGGAAACATAAGATAATAATTTTCACCTATATGTATCACTATGCATTAATAACATGCATAACAATGGTATCTAATTTTACATAATAGTTCATGAGTGGACACAAGAGAATGATAATCTCAAGTGATAGTTCAAACATGAAGTTTTTATAACATAAAATCACAATGAAAAAGATATGAGAGAACACAAGACATGAAATTTTTGAACATCTAGAATACTAAGAGGGGGGGTGAATCAATATTCTATAAATCCATAATAAAATCCACTTAAACATTATCACAATTTTGACTAAATCAGTAAGAGTAAACATAGAAACAAGTCAATGTAATCATACACATGAACACTAGGATTTTTACGTGGAAAACCCAAAATGGGAAAAACCACGGTGAGGGTTAACTCACAATATATTATATCTGGATACAAAATATTACGGGTCTCACTACTAGGGGTCATTGTCCTTAAAATGATCACAACCCGAGTACAAAAGATGGCTTACTGCCAAGATACAATGATAGTGGCTCACTACCAAAAGAATGAACTGATGGAAAACACCTTCAATGTGCAAGGTTCAATTCCACTGAAGCTCAGAATATAAAGTACTACCTTACACAATAGTCACTCAAAAAAACTGTACTGATCATAACTAATAAAGCATTTAGATTCTGATCTTCACACACTCCTCAATCCTCTTCGCATTTCACATTCACTGCTCATGTGTGTATTTTTCCACTCCACTTCTCATCATACTCAAAACACCTTATATATATACAAGCATATCTTATTCATCAATTAGGTTGACCTAATTAGATGAACAAAAAAAATCAAAACCTTCTTCATCGACACCATATAAGTTTTAAACATTTTATCCTTGTAGTGCAAGATGCCAAGTCTGCTATTAGTCTTCATAATATATTGCATTCGCTGAGTCAACCAAGACTAGAACATGATTCTCCAAACCAACAAGTAATTCTCAAATCAAACACCTTCTAGATCTGAGAACACATTAATTTCCCATCATACTACCAGTAAAGAGACTATCAACAAAAACCACAACATAAGAATGTTCACTTTAGTAGAATGCGGAGTCTCCCACACAGTATACCACACAAAAAATAATAGGAGGATATAGAGTTAAACTCTATCAGAGATAAATTTCTGTACATAGCAAAAGACATCTCAAGATCTAGGATATAGCTATCTGAATGAGTCAAGAAAACATGGTTAAGAGGTTAGAGTCGTATCAGATCTTGAGATGAGTTTCAAACTCAAATACCAATACATTGATCCATCACAGAGGAGTATTACAGACAAAGAACAAATTTCGGTAAACCAAACAAACTTCCCATATAGTTATTACCATGTTTACATCAATGACAACATAGGAACAACCAACACAACCATTTATACTTCATGATCATGTTTCAAAGCTTCCAACAATCTCCCCCTTTGGCAATATTGATGGTAACATGCATGAATTTTTTTTTCAAGTATACTGCAATTGAATGCATTGACTACTCCCCCTATCAAAACTATTCTTCAAAAAAGTTTTTCCTCTTACTCTTTATCTCTTTATCTCTCCCCCTTTTACATCAATGAAAAAGGAAGGGGTCCAGTGTAAATACATATGCATCAGAAAGTAACCAGATTGATATGAACACATCTTAAAATTAACCTAAAGAAGAATCTCTGAGACTCTCCACGATAGCCTTCCATGACACTTTACCTTCTTCCCATGAACCTTTTGCATTGACAAGAGCCTTGTAAAGTAGCTCAAGTTTAGTTAGTGACTCAATACCATCTGTTAAAGTATTGGGACTCAGGTTGATCTCTGATAATTCACCAATATAGCCAAGAGCACTAGAAACAAAATTATGTCTGAGTTTAATCATCTCTCTGAGTGCCACAAACTTCTTGATAACATTTGTCCTTCGGTCTTGCAGAGATAAAAAATTGTCCTAAAGTTGCACAATGTAGGACCACCTCTGATTATCTTTATCTTCTGCTAACCTATATGTATTTGCCTAAGTGGTCAATGGACACTCACTCATCCTTATCTCATTTCTCATATCCATTGTACTGCCAGACCAATCTAGACAAAAGAAAAGTAGTTCCCATGCCTCTTTTTCACAACCTTGTACACTCTCCAATTTCTTCATTACTTGATCATGTGCATTTGCACATTTTCCTTTGATATCTTCCAAATTTTCTTCATCAGACCTAATTCCAACAAACATTTTAAGTTTGAAGATGTAGACCTTCAAAGAATTAACCATGCCTCAAAGATTCTCCACAACAAAAATAGATGAATCAAAATTAGCATTGGGAATAACCTTCTGCAAATCTTCCAAAGCTCTCTGAATATTTGTTCTTTCATGCTCATGTTCAAGCTTTCTTTCTTTTGCACCTTCTTGCTTCACTATAATCTTCCTTTTCTTCCTTGTTCCGGTCACGCTATAAGAGGTACTTTCTTCATTGAGATACATGAGACTTTCCAAGAGAATTTTAGCATATTTATCAATTTCAGCCTTTGAAACTTCATAATCCAATTTAGATATCCAAAATAACCTTGATTCAACTACTTCCATGTGAAAAAAATCTGTAGACACAAGAAAATTTATGCTTCCAGAGTATCTTTCCACAACACTTACATGAATCCTAGGTCTTTTGTTCATCCTCATCTGAAATGTTCCAAAGAATGTAGCAAGGGCAGACTCTTGTGCATCCAAACCACCAATATTTATCATGAATTTCCTGATTTGATAGGAAATAGGCTCTGAATTTGATCATTCTATCCTTCCTATTATCGGTAACTCTCTCAAAAAGTAAAAAGAGTAGATAAACAACCAAATTTCCATACCGAAATGTATTCTTTTTTCTCTTCTTGATCTCCTTTAAATTCTTCAAAATATGTATGTGAAGTAGTTCACACAAGTCATATTCCATACCTCTTATTACCATATCAACAACAATATGCACCACAACAGTAGAAATTGTAGAGTCATTGTTAGGGATACAAACTTTATGACCAATGACCATAGCAACATACCTTATTACCGGATCAACAATCGATCTCAAACCAATCTCTTTTTCTTTAGAAATTGCACTTGTAATCTCAATTATTTCTTCCTCATCCATAGCCTTTAGTTTAGGAATTGGTCTGAAGGAACATAAACCAATTACATCTCTAATTACTTCTCTGGTGACCAAATGTTCCTCATCAATCCACAAAGATTCATCATGAATTCTGCTCAACATAATTTGAATATACTTCTCAAATTCAAACAAGGGAACTTTCCTCCAAGCCTCTAACTTTTTCTCAACTAATACTCTGTAGGCATCATGGTTCTCTTTCAATTCATTTTCCCAAAGCACGTTCAACTGAACTGATGACATTTATTCAATCTTATTGTAAACAAATGCATAGATATCTTTTGTAGGAAACACTCTCAGAGGGATGCAAGAGAATGCACCAAAAAAATCTTTTGATACATTCATCATATATCTCTTCAACCTAGCTTTATCCACACACTTCACAATATTTGAATTATCCATATCAGTAAAAGTAAAAGATTGTGCAAACATGAATACCTTTGAAAAATGCCAACCAAGAAATGTATAAATATTATGCTTCTAGAGCTTACTTCGAATTCATCTGTTATTTTTTTCAAATTCTGAAACACTGAGTTCCCTTCTAAACTTCCTTTGCATGTTTCTCTGAAAATACATAGGCTTTTAAAATTATCTGAACTTGTTCCTTTCATTCCAAATGATTTTGCAATAAATGTTTCAACTTGCAGGTAGATTGCCTTAAAAATTATATACACCTCCATTCTTTCAAATTCTATAAACTTCATTCTTCACACATGTTGCTGAGAAAATACCTTAATCTTGTTACCACATTAAGTATACTTTTGTCATGATATGACACAAGTACCAATGAGGGGGTTTATTAGATTTTATGATGATTGCTCCCCCTTAGCAATTGCTTTTATTTAGAAATTGACGGGAGTATCTATACTGGAGGTTGAAATAGATAATGTCCTAATGATTCCTTTCTCCAAATACTTTCCATTTCTTTCCTTGCTTCTTTCAGATCAAAGATTAGATCATTATTCTTTTCCAGATAGATGTTATTCTTTCTTTCACTATTACTACGAGGGTGTTTCAGTTTTCTGCACTTACAACAAACAACATTCTTCTTTCCATTTTCTCTTTTATCCAACAAACTATCTTTATATTGATTCTTTTTTCTCTTAGATAGAGGATAATTCATATTAATTATGCAATCCTTTTCCTTATGACCAAATTTATTGCAAGAATGACAAACACCATTAAAGGTAAATAACTTTTAGCATCATATCATTTGAAAAGATTTTTTTTGGAATTGCTTCTTCACTCCTTGATTTGTCTATTTTTGTATCACATCTTCTTTCTAGTGGATTGCTTTGCTTTAGAACACTGACCTTCCTCAAACCCTAAACCACTCTTATCCATTTCTAGTCTTTGAGAGGTAATCAATTCATCAAGCATCACTGAGCTTATCTTAAATTTGTCTTCAAAGCTTCTTCCCCTTTCCAGATTAGATCTCAAGATTTTTGCTTCCAATTCAAGCTTTGCACATTCATCCATCTTCTTTTGAATTTCAATTTCTTGACATTCTTCAGTTCTTTTCTTCTCATCCAATTGTTCTAGCAGGCTAGTGATGATTTCTTCTCCTTTAGTCAATTGATCACATGCTTCCATACTTTTACTTTGTAGCTTTTCAATGTACTCATTTTCTTTTATAAATTTTTCCTTAAGTACTTCCATTTCTTCTGAAGATTCAATAGAGACTACCTCCGAAGGAAAAAAATTCTCATATTCAAAATTTGGGACCTTCCTCAAGCTGTTAGGCTTCTTCCGAGGAGCCAAGCTTTGAAACCAATTGTTTAACATCCAGAATACTGAAAGGGGGGGTGAATCAATATTCCATAAACCCATAATAAAATCCACTTAAACATTATCACAATTCTAACTGAATCAACTAAGAGTAAACATAGAAACAAGTCAATGCAATCATACACATGAACACCGAGATTTTTATGTGGAAAACCCATAATGGGAAAAACCACGGTGAGGGTTAACTCATAATATATTATATCCAGATACAAAATATTACGAGGCTCACTACCAAGACTCACTGTCCTTAAAAGGCTCACAACCTGAGTACAAAAGATGGCTCACTGCCAAGATACAATGATAGTGGCTCACTACCAAAAGAATGAATTGATGGAATACACCTTTAATGTGCAGGGTTCAGTTCCACTAAAGCTCATAATATAAAGTACTTCCTTACACATTATTCGCTCAACAAAACTGTACTAATCACAACTGATAAAGCATTTAGAATCTAATCTTCACACAGTCCTCAATCCTCTTCGCATTTCACATTCATTGCTCATGTGTGTCTTCTTCCACTCCACTTCTCATCATACTAAAAAAACCTTATATATATACAAGCATATCTTATTCATCAATTAGGTTAGCCTAATTAGATGAACACAAAATAATCAAAACCTTCTTCGTCGACACCATATAAGTCTTAAACATTTTATCCTTGTAGTGCATTATGCCAAGTTGGCTATTAGTCTTCATAATATATTGCATTCATTGAGTCGTCCAAGACTAGAACACAATTTTACAAACCAACAAGTAATTCTCAAAGCAAACACCTTCCAGATCTGAGAACACATTAATTTCCCATCATACTACCAGTAAAGAGACTATCAACAAAACCACAACATAAGAATGTTCACTTTAGTAGAATGCGAAGTCTCCCACACAGTATACCACACATAGAATAACAGTAGGGTAAAGAGTTAAACTCTGTTAGAGATAAATTTCTGTTCATAGCAGAAGAAATCTCAAGATCTAGGATATAGCTGTTTGAATGAGTCAAGAAAACATGGTTAAGAGATTAGAGTCATATCAAATCTTGTGATGAGTTCTAGACTCAAATACCAACACACTGATCCATCACAGAGGAGTATTACTGTCAGAGAACAACTTCCGATAAACCAAGCAAACTTCCCATATAGTTAATACCATATAGTTATTACCATGTTGACATTAATGAAAACATAGGAACAACCAACACAACCACCCGTACTTCATGCTCATGTTGCAAAGCTTCCAATAGAAATATCTTAAAGAGTAATGCCTAGAAGTGAGTTACAAAGTACTTGACAAGGGTAAAAGTGTTATTGGAAAAGTATAGCTGAAGAGTAGGGATCTTAATCATGATGACACATGTGCCAAAATAGGTTTTCAAGATCCTCCTATGCCCTTGTAGGGAATTTATTCACTTTTATTTTTTCAAACCTTTTCACACATGCCCTATAAAAATGGACAAGGTGTTATGACAATTTGGAAAATTCCATAGTAGTTGGAGGGAATTTAAAACCAGTTGAATGACTTGAACAACAAGTGAAGATATAAGGAGTAGTTGAATCAATTTGAGGATCAGTTGAAAGTATCTAAGAGTAGAGGAAAGATTCTTGGAGTCTTTATAGGAGCCAACAAAGTATAGGAAGGTGGAGAAATTCAAATTTCAGTTCAACTCTTGGAGTCTTCAAAGAAGTCAAGGTAGGTATAATTTTTCTAGCACCTAAAGAGAGATTGGACCTAGTCAGACAGCTAAGACACATTTCACCTTTTCCTTGTAACAAGTTACTAGTGAATAGGAGAGTAGTTCAAAGATAAAAATGCATGCCTAGGGGTAGTTTAGGGGGAGTTATTGCATTTTGAAAATAATACTAGAACTGAAATAAGTTCTCTTTTCAAAAATGGTACTGTAACAAAAAATTAGTCACCTTATGATTGAAACTCAATGTAAAATTTTAGTTTTCAAGCAATTTTAAAGTATTTCTAGACTATGTACATTTGGAAAACATTTTTTTATCAATAAATCTCAACATTTGGCCTTCAAAACCATGTTCTATTGTATGTAATTTAATGGATGATGCTTATTTATGTGATTTCGTAATATGAATCCTGAAATATATGTCCCATTTTCAACATATCTAAACAAAATGCATATTTGATGTAGGTTGTAGTTTGTGTTATTATGAAGACAATCATTGGTTGTAAGAAAAACTTGTTCTTTTCCTTCTAAAAACTGCAAACACTTAAACCTTTCTACAAAACACTCATAGTAAAGTCTACAAAACACTGGAGTTGTGCCCTTTCAAAAGTTAAGTTATTGAACATTTCTATACAAAAAACAATAACATAAGTCTTAAAGAAATATCTGGTGCATCACCTCATTAGGATTTAGATATTATATCATACCATTCTCCACCCTTTTCCTTAGCAAGAAGTAGTAGCATAGGTTCAATTAGGTGACTACCAAGGGAACTAACCATCTCCAGAGATTCACACTGAGCTATGGGTAACCTGCAGGCCTTGGAGTGTTTCCATGTTTCACTGGATTGTTGAGTCAAGCACTTGGCAAGGGCAAAAATCCAAGTGAATAGTTTTTGGAACACTTGGTAAGACTAAGAATTAGTTTTTAGTTCAATATAATATTCTTTTCATTGTTGTTATGGTATGCACAACACTGTTTCCAACGTTTAAGAGATGTTACAATACATACCTGGCAACTCTAGAGCTATGGTATTGAAAGAATCAATGCAAAGTGAATGAGAAGGATACAAACTAGAGGGAGATCATAACTATTCTCATACTTTCAAATCTCTCCACCTATAAGAATAGGTAGAATAGTAAAAAAGAGTCAAAGAACAACAATGAGAGCACTTTCTACACCCCCTTTTGGTAGGCATTTTTCACATATTTTCATAAATCAGACTCCTTTGGTTTCTATAGCTGCACCTAGGAATCAAGCATTTGTGTCTATCAATGGAGGTATTCCACTCAACTTGCAACAACATGATGATAACCCTATGGATACATTAAAGAGTCATCCATTATTTAATGGAGAAAATCAAACTACTCCTATTAAACACATAAGGGATGTGGCTTCACTATGTGCAATCCACAATATTACAACAAATAATGTTGCTATTAGACTCCTAACTCCCTCATTGAGGGGTAAAACATTACAATGGTATAGAGGATTGGTAGTGAACTCACCACTTGGGATCAACCAGGTGTTGTTTTGTGTAGGTAGTTTGAAGACAAATCAAACCACCTTTCACAGGTAGAACAATTGATCACCATAAAGAGAGCTCCACATGAGCATATGGAAAACTTTAACTTTCATTTCCAAAAGACATGGGATAGGATTCCTCAAGTGATAAGGCCTTTTGTTGAATATGAATTTTTATATTATTTAAGGGCTTTGAATAGTGATATATTCATCATGATACAACCCATGGGTTGGGGAACTCTCCCAAATACATATGAGATTGCTATAAGGGAAAAAATAGCCTTATATAGGCTGGTAAGATTGCACCAAGACCCTCAATGCCAATTTTTCCTGAGGTTCAACCACCTATACCTCTAGAAATACCTGCTATAGTTGTTGCACCTACTGTACCAACTTTAGATTACCAAGCATCCACCCAAGTAAAAGTTGTTCCAACCCAATCTTAGGAACTCCAAGAGATAAAGGGTCTATTATAAACCTTTGGAAATGAACTAGTAAACAATAAGAAGAAACAAAGTCAAAATTTTAGACCTTATCAATCTCCTTATCAAATCTGACATTAGCCCAATCAACATAATATGCTTCACTACTAAGTTGATCCTCAAGGCCAAAGGAGAAATTTCAATGCTAGGCCATATCATCCCTACAATTAGAACACTGCCAACACTTCCATAGAAATTGTACTAGTCCAAAATAACATGGTACAAGATTATGAATGGTGTTTTCCATGTAATCAACATGCCATAATCAAGCTACATGCTCCAATGGAATGCTAAATTAGGCACTTATTGTACAAAATAATAGTATTGTTCAACAAGATGTAGTAAAAGAAACTCATGAACAACAAAGCCCTCATCCTAAGCATGGTCACCATGATGTCACTCTCATGAATTGGCAAGTTGATGAATTTCGTGGGGTAAATCATCCACAAGGAAAAAATTAGTTTTCCCACTCTAGAGTAGCTAATAACAGAGCTAAAAAAGGGTTGTTGACATGGGACAACAAGCTGGTAAGGGGGAAAAACAAGCTTATACAATTCACCAAGGTGTTTTTGGTCTATAATATTCTCAAAATGTTCAGATTCCACCAAGAAGTCAAGTTGTAGCAAGCAAGGATCAACCGAGAACCCAACCACAACCATTGTGAACACAAGGATAAGTTGTTCTTAAAGGACAACAAAAGATTAGTACAATACCATTAAGTAGTTTGGAGCATATGAAAAAGGTAAATGTTAGCATGTAAATGTGGGATTCTTTGTCACTCCTTGGTCAAATGGATTTGTTACAAAAGGCTTTGTCTAATATCACCTTGTCAAATGAAACTTCAAAGGAGTAGCCTAGAGTTGTACTTGCTAATGCCCCTCATGTCATTTAAGGTGAGAAAAAAATCAAAGATGTCAAACCACCTCCATTTTATGTGTCTTTGATAATTGTTCAACACCTTGTCCACAATTGTATGATTGATTCAAGAGAAAGTATCTTTGTGATGCCTAAACAAATAGTAGATAAGTTTGGACTATCATATGAGCCTCTTATAGAGGGAGTAGTCCAATTGGATGGGACAACCATAAATGTAGATGGGATAGTAAAAAAAATTGAGTATTACTTTGCGTGCTTTCCCAAAATTCTCCATACCACAAGATATAAATGTCATAGATTTACCACCATATTTTTCCATATGCCTTTCTAGAGACTTCACTACAAAATTGGGGGGTTACTTATCTTTTGATTGGTCACACCTATTTTTTAGAACAAGGTATGGAACTAGGGTGGTTGTAAAATCAAAACCTATAGCAAATGACCATATAGAACCATATGTTCCTAGTGTTGTGAATGCAAATTTTATCATCCATGAACACAAGGAACAAAATATTGTCCAAGATCCCAACACTCCTATAGAAGGCATACCTAATTTTTTTTTAGATGAATGGGAAGTTGAGCATCATGGAGTTGATCCATTCAAGCACATGGAAGAAGCAAGGTTGGACATTTATATAATTAATGAACAAGAACTTGTTGTCCCTAACCTTGTAAAATATGAGAAACAACAATGTGAAAATCAAACTAATGAACTTTGGAAGCTATACTTTGCTAGGTCAAGAAGAAAAAATGGTGTTGGTGGAGGTGCTATGTTTATTTCTCCTCAAGGTGAGAGGTACTACTTAGTACATAGATTTTGTTTCAATTGTCCTAACAACACTACTGAGTATGAATCTCTCATTCATGGCTTGAAATGGGCAAGAAAAAGAGGTATTGGTTGTTTGAAAGTATTTGGGGATAATGAATTGATAAAAAATAAGGTAAGAGGTATTAATGTGACTAAGAATGATTTAATTAAGTCATATAAGCATAGAGTATGTGATATTATTGAAGAATTTAATGCCTTTAACTACTGTCTATACCAATAAATTAAATTAAACATGTTGATAGGCTAGCTGCTATAAGTGATGAGTATGACATTTCAAAAGAAATAAGAAGAAATAAGGAACAACAACATGTAAAGGTGGTTGTAAGACCATCAATCCATGATAATGATGTAAATTGGCAAGTGTTTGGTAGTGATAAAAGATTAACAATTTTTTGATTGAAGAAGCTAAGTTTACAACTAGCAACCAACAAAAGTTGCAACAATAGTTTGGTGATCAAATTCTATAGTTGTAGTCAAACAATTTACCAAAAAGGGTTGGTGACCTTAGAGTAAATTTTCAACATGAATGATCATGTAAGAAAAGAAAAGGGCAGCATGCTAGTTAAAAGAAGAACACTATGAGTCAATTGGAATTTTCAAAGATAAAATTCTCAAACTTGGCAAGGTATGTACCAAAGAAGAAAAACACCCTTTCATTTTGCTTTGCCAAGACTATGATGACATTTTTTCTTTGGAATACCATAATTTAAAAGCCTTTAACCTTGAGTTAGCACAACATACTATTGAGCTAGAGAACCAAATGCAAAACTAGTGAGGCAAAAGCAAAGACCTTTGAACCCAAAGATTGAATATCTCATGAAAAAATAACTAAGAAAGATGATAGAAGGTAGCATTATTTTCCCTATTAAACACACATCATGGGTTTCTAACTTAGTACTTTTGAGAAAAAAATAATGGAGAAATTAGATTGTGTAGACTTTAGGGACTTAAATAGAGCTTCGCTTAAGGATAACTATCTATTGCCTTCTATGGAGAAAAAATTACAGGTTGTATCAAGTTTAGAGAGGTTCTCCTTGCTAGATGGTTTTTTGGGTTATAACCAAATCTTGGTGAAAGAGGAAAATCAATTCAACACAACTTTTACCACCAAATGGGGTACCATGGCATATAAGAAAATATCTTTTGGATTGTTTAATGCTGGAGAAAATTTTCAAAGTGCCATGGCTATGGATTTTCAAGGCCTCATGAACAAGATTGTTCTTGTATACCTTGATGATATCACTATTTTTTTAAAGGATGCAAAAGAACATTTCACCCATCTAAGGAAACTTTTTGATAGGTGTAGTGAATATGGTGTTTCCTTGAATCCAAAGAAATGCATCTTTGTTGTTCATGAAGGTAAATTTATTAGTTACGTGGTGTCCAAACATGGAATTACAACTGATCCTGAAAGGGTAGTTTCTATCTTAGCTTTACCTTTACCAAATCACAAAAAAGGTTTACAAAGTTTCATAGGAAGGATCAATTTTATTTGAAGGTTTATACTAGATATTGCTGATCTTTTAAAGCCACTAACAACCATGTTAAAGAAAAATATAATTTTTAAATGGACCAAGGAAGGAAAAATAAGTTTTGAAAGCATAAAAGAAGCTTTAGAAGCAACACCTACCCTCTTAAATCTTGATTTTTCTAAATTTTTTACCTTGTATGCTTATGGAAATCTTGACACCATCTTATCTATGTTATTGTAGAAAAATGATGAAGGTTTGGAGTGGCCAATAACCTTCTTTAGAAAAGGCTTGGAAAAGTATGAGAAAAGGTATACTTTTGTTGAAACACATGTTCTTGTTATTAGGAGCCAAAATAAATTTAGGCATTTGATCTCAAAAACCAAAGTTTACTTAATGGTTGCTCATCTTACTATTAATTAATTTCTTTTGAGCAAGGACTTAAATGAGAAGAGGGAAGGTTGGATTACCAAGGTTATGGAGTATGATGTAAAAATCAAGGAAACCAAGTTGGTAAGAGGGAAAGGCTTGTGTGAAAATCTAGATAGTGATGCAGATAATAACAAAGAAGAGGTTAAATAGTTAGTCCTAGCTATTCAAGAAGATTCCCAAACAACTACGCACACTTCTCCTCTAAGTTGGGTGCAAGATATGACCCATTTTATCCAAACAGATGAGTGTCCATAAGGAATGAATAAGGTTAAAAGAAGGTATTTTAGGTTGAAATCTATTCCATATTTAGTCTTGAATGACATACTTTTCAAGAAGGATTTCAATGGAGTGTTACTTAGATGTATTGATATTTACCAAATTGACAAATTTCTTGAATAATTTCATGTTGGAGCTATTGGTGGAAACTTTGCACCTATAACAACAACAATAAAGATATGCCATTATTGGCCTGATTTATTTAAGGATGTAGATGCATGGGTAAGGAAATATAAAAAAATGTGCCTTCTTCTCAGGTAAAGAAAAGTTAGCAGCCCTTCCCTTGTAATCTATTCAAGTTGAACAACCTTTGATGAAGTGGGCTATTGACTTTATTGGATCCATTAATCCACCTCCTAGTGCAAGTCACAAGTGGGTCCTCATTGCCATGGTTATTTACTAGGTGGAATAAAGTTGTAGCATTTAAAGAGGCTAATGAGAGTGTTGTCCTAATTATTTATGAAGATTTATTGACAAGGTTTGGTGTTCTTGATTCCATTATTTCTAATAATGCCTTGGATTTTGTGGGTATAATATTAAGTGAATGGGATTTCAAGAATGAAATCTTCTTGAACACATCTTTGAACTATTACCTTCAAGGTAATGGACTATCTAAGTCCACAAACAAAAAATTAATTAGGATCATCAAGAAAACCATTGAAGTTAATCAAAGGGGATGACATATAAAATTAAAATAAAATCTATGCATTGATCTAGGATTACCCCTAAAAGGTCAATTGACAACTCCCCATACATGCTTGTTTATAGTAAAGAGGCAATATTACCTATCTCACTTGAATTTCTAGCTCTTGATTTGGTCAAACAACTTAAAATGTTAGAGAAGTAGCTAATAGTAATAAGGTTAGCACAATTGGATGAGTTGAAACAACTTAGAGATCAATCCATGAAAACAATGGAGATGCATCAAGCACAAGTAAAAATATCACTTGACAAAAGGGTAGATCCTAGAGTCTTCAAAGATGGTGATGTGGTCCTCAAGTGGGATAAAAAAGAAGAGAAGTTCTGAGAATTTTTTAAAGTTTGATGCATTTTAGAGTGGGCCTTATATAATTTTTGAGTGCAAGAAACATAATGCTTTCCAACTGCCTAAGCTGGATGGGGAAGAAATACCAATCCTAGTCAAAGGGATTCACTTCAAACATTGTTTTTGAGGTATATATCAACCCTTTGTACATACTAGGCTAGTTCCTTTCTTGATAATAAGTGATATTACACAATGTTTTAGGTGTCTTTCCTCTAAGTGTTGATGTACAATTTTATTTACCATTAGGGAACTACAAGTTTTGGTTTTATTTTCTATTAGCCAAGTTTTGAGTTTATTATAGGTCTCCTTGAGTATTTTCCCCAATGGATGGTTTAAGGCAGTTGGTCCTATAAGCTTTAGCAGACAAAACAACCTCAAAGGTCACCAAAGATGTTGATATTTTATCACCTTAAAATATTTTTTTCCTCAAAGAGTTATTTAAGAAATTTTATAAAATTAAATATTTATCAAAATATTTAGGTTCTTAAGCACCAAGCATTGTGAAAAGAGGAAAGGGATATTTTAAAAACAAGATTTTTATGCCAAGTCCTCATGCAACCGAGAGAGAAAATTCAAGCTTTTTTCCTTTAGAAAAATTCAAGCACTACCTATGTTGGAGATTAATGAGAAGTGTTAGGGATTTTGTATTTTTTTCTAGAACTGAAGGAGTCTTCCATCTTGGTATGAGATAGCAATGTTGGTCTATAAAGGGGCACATTGAAGAAGAGGAGCAATAGCACCACATTGATGGAATCATGGGAAGGTTTTGACACATTGCAGGAGGAGGGAGAGAAGCTTTAGGGGCTCATTAAGACCATCCCACACATGTTCAAGGTTCCCTAAGAAATAATTCCTCCTTGGTATGCACTCTACGCATAATCCTCCATGTTGATTGAAGAAAATATTTTGCATTTAAAAAGGGTTGTTGAATATTTAAAACTCTACCCAAATAGTGATAAAATGTCATGAGTGTTCTTATCCATAATTAGGTATATGGTTTAAAAAGACACGTAATGGGTATTTTAAACATCACAACCTTGAGAGAGCAATATGCATATCCTAGTCATATAATGAGATATGAGTGTAAAACATTGTATTTTATCAAACCCTTGTGATGTATGTGTTTCAAGTATGAGTAGTTGGTGTTGTTATTGATGTAAACAAGTTTGTGTTGTCATTAATGTCTATTGAGATAGTTGAAAGAGTATGAGCAGTTGATGCTTGATTAGTTGCATTATGTTGTCATTAGTAAAGCTATTGGTGTCAACCTCTAGTGTTGCTTTGATAAAAAAATTTCTATGGTTATAGAACTACTGAAGATGATGAGGATGTGTCTCTGGTGCTTGGTTTCCAAGTGCTTTTGAGAAAATTTGATAAAAATAGGAAATAGTGTGTTGTAGTGGTGTTATGGGTGATATAATTGCATTCTATTTTTGCTCTGCATTTCTTCTAGGTTGAATATCTTCTTGTGCGATTTGGACATGTCAGTGAGAGGTGTTCAGAGGTGTTATATTCAAGAGTTGGTATGCTAGATTGTTGTATAGTAGAATTTGTGTTCACCAATGTGTGACTATGCATTGTAAAGGTGTTTAGGAGAAATGTTTCTACTATGCGTTTCTCCATATTTGTGTTTCATGCCTTGCAATTCTAAAGGTGTGTTGATAGTGTTGATAGTTTCCCTCATTTAAGAGGGTTTGAGGTTTTGTGCTTCGAAAGATGGTTTTCTAAGTTACAATGTATTTCAAAGTTATCTAAGTGTACTAGGTGTGTACATTCTTGAGGTGGAAGTTGTTGTGAAGGAGTTTGTTGAATTTTAGGATGTTTTAGGAATTTCTAGATCATGTTCAAGTGTGGTATGTGGTTTGCAAGTCATCTTTGGGATTGAGAAAGTGTGCACTTAAAATTTTAATGGTGTTTGCATGGGTAACAATTGACCTAGTATTTACACTACATGAGAATGATAAACATTGTTTAAGGAAGCGTGTGGTTGAGTGGTGTTGCTGATTTGGGTCCTAATTAAGGTTTGATGTGGTTCACATTCACTTCTATTTTCCATGAAAGTGTTTTGGCACTAACCTAAATTAAATTTGCACATTTGAGGTGCATAGCCTACCTTGGAGAAGGTTTTAAGGTTGAAGATGGTATAAGTATGAGTTCAATTGTTGAAGGATGAGAATATAGGTGTGATAGATGCGAATGATGCAAAGTGTAGAGTGTTAGAGTGCATAATTGAGTAATGTAGTACAAAATTTCATGTGTTAGTTTACTGGATTTAGTGAGTAGAAGATGGATACAATTATTCAAATAGACTGTGAAGGTGTTGATGTCATTGTGGTGGATTTTATGTTGCATTGAGATGATTTTTTGTGTGAAACATTCCTTCTCTATCTTATTTTCTATTTTGGCAATGAGCCTTTTGGTAGTGAGCCTCTCTTCTTTGGATAAGTGAGTCCTTTGACAATGATCCCTTTTGTATTTGGTGTTGATATTACTTATATTGTGAGCTAATCCTCACCATGGTTTTTCTCTTCTTGGGTTTTCCACGTAAATCTGGTGTTCTCTTGTGTAGGGTGTTAAGTTTTTTCAATTTTTGTTATTTGCTTTCTATGCTAATTCATCATAACAAAATTAAGGGTTAAATGAATGAATGTGGATTTGAATGTTAATGAGGGCTTTGAAGTTTTAAGGTACAACTAATTCACCCCCCCTCTCAGTTGTCTTGTGCATTCAACAATTGGTATCAAAGCAAGGTTCCTTGGAAGAAATATTAACCACTTAAGATAGATCTGGGATGGTGCACAAGAAGGAGATCCCTATCTTTGATGGAATAGACTATGCATTTTGGAAGACAAGGATGGAAGGCTTTATGGAATATCTGGGATATGATATATGAAAATCAATTAAGGATGGATACACTATGTCTAGAAATGGTCTGAGCACTGAAATTGAACTCAAAGCCTATGAAACCAATAGTAAAGAAAGGTATGCTCTCTTATGTAGTTGTATAAATTTTGAATTGGTGAAAGTTAAGAATCTAAAAATTGGTAAAGCAATCCGGGATAAATTGGAAAGTATTTATGAAGGAGATGATATGGTCAAATGAGCTAAGATGTAGAATTTAAAGACACATTTGAGAACTTGCAGATTTCTGAAGATGAAAATATTACAAGCTACATACAGAGGGTAGCTGAAGTGGCCAAATACATTAGAGGTCTTGGAGGAAAAATCAAAGAATAAGAAGTGTTCAAAAAAATTCTTACAACCCTACCTAAATCTTATAGTCACAAAGTTTCTGCTATTAAGGAGTTTGAAAATCTAGATCAGTATTCTAGAGATCAATTGTATGGTTCTTTAATTGCATTTGAAATGAGAGAATTTGGTCCAAATAATGGTGAAAAAGTTGAGATTGCTTTTAAGGGTGTAAAAATAGAGAAGACTGAAGATTGAGGTCAGGAAGATCTTGATGATGTGGAAGCTAACTTTGTGAAAAGAATGAGAAGAGTTACAGGTAAGTACAAGGGTAAGTTACCTTTCAAATGTTTCAGTTGTGGAAAGATAGGTCACTATACTTCAAGATGTCCAAACAGAGTTGTGAATGACAAAAAAAAGAGAACAAAGATAAGATGATTAAGAAAATCTATTATGTTAGAGAGGATGCAAGTGTTTCTGATGATGAATCTAATTATGGTGATGATGATGATGAATACTTGTTCATGGATTTAAAAGATGAATCTGTTTCTGCTAACTCTAAAAGATGTGTGAAGGAATATCATTTAGAGAGAAAGTATAATATTGAAGATACTTTGGTATTTTTATTTCATGCTAGACAGGATAGGAACTATTGGATAATTGACAATGGATGCTCAAATCATATGATCAGAGACAAGAGTAAGTTTGTTAAAGTTGAAAAAATGGAGGAATTGTTAGATTTGGTGATGATTTAGGTGCTAAGATATGTGGAATAGGTTCAATCATTTTTGATGGAAAGAATAATATTGAAGATGTTTACTATTTCAAATATTTAAGGCATAATCTTTTAAGTGTTGGAAAAATGTGTAGAAAATGATATAATCTTGCTTCAAGATGATGGACGTGAGATCTGAAAAAGGGTTTGGAATTCTAATTACTGCTGGAAGGATAGATGGAAATGTTTATTAGCTTAAGGGTGTTGATGGCCATTGTTTTATGACTCAGATTAATGAAAATTGGTTATGGCATAGGAGGATGTTGTGTGATCCTAAGGGGCAATATTCAGAACAATAAAGGAAATAAGTTACAGTAGTAAGAAGGTTGCTTGATGTTAAAGGAAGAGAATAAAAAATACAAACATTATGTCATTTTCCATTGATGTCAAAGGAGGAGAGAGAAACATGTGAAAAAGTATAAGTAATAAGGGAGAGAGAAAGTCATGTGAAAAATAAACAAGTCATTTAGGGGGAGAAGTAATATGAAGAGTTATAGAGTGCTGGTATTTAGAGTTGTGTCTTTGATATTCTTTCACATCATGTGTTGCCATAAATGAAAAAGGGGGATATTGTTGTAAGTATGAGTAGTTGGTGTTGTAATTGATGTCAACAAGTCTGTGTTGTCATTAGTGAGCCTACTGGTGTCAACCTCTAGTGTTGCTTTGATAAGATTTTGTCTACGGTTGTGGAAGTGTTGAAGATGACAAGGATATGTCTCTAGTGCTTGGTTTCCAAGTGCCTTTGAGAAAATTTGATAAAAAGAGGAAATAGTTTGTTGTAGTGGTGTTCTGGGTGACAAAATTATATTTTGGTTTTGCTTTGCATTTCTTCTTGGTTGAAGATCTGCCTATGTGATTTCGATATGTTGGTGAAAGGTGTTTAGAGGTATTATATTCAAGTGTTGGTATTTTGGACCATTGTACAATAGAAGTTATGTTCACAATTGTGTGACTATGCATTGCAAAGGTTCTTGGGAGAAATGTTTTTGCTCCACATTTCTCCACAATTGTGTTTTAGGTCTTACAATTCTAAAGGTGTTTCAGGTATTGCAATTCACATTGGTAATGCAAGTGCTTCCTCTTCTATATTGGTGTGAAACCCCATTGCTTCATATGGGCTTGTTCCCTAATCCCATCCTTTGACCTTTAATTTCATAATTGAGACTTCACAACCTTTGTTCCCTTATTCCTTGGGATACATACTATTCCTACAAGTAGCACTATCACTACCACTTCATTGTATCCCTTCACATGACTAACCTAGTTAATGTAAAAGAGGGTAGTCCACAACAAAAAATTACTTCACTATCCACCTCTTTGTATCCACTTACGACACCATACTACTATTATATATTTTTATCGCTCGAAACCCTTGCTATGTCTCTCTTCACTTGTTTTGACGTCCTATATTTTAAAAAATATAATAGAAAAGGAGATCGAAAACTCATGTCTCTACATTTACCATGTTACATAGTGATTTTATTTTTTAGGATAAGTTTTAAAAAAATTATTTCTATGGTCTTTGAAAGATATTCCATTGGAATGGTTTTTCTCTACATTTGATCAATTTATTTTATTTTTTGACTAATTATTCAACTAGTTTTTACAACACTTTCAAGTGAGCATTGATCCCTAAGGTTGGAGTTGATGAATGAACTCCACAACCCCTAGAGATTACTTGCAAAAAAAAATCCCATTATAGAAGAGAGAAAAAACAATTGATTTTCCATGAATCCTAAGAATTCTATTGATACAATTATTGATAATTGATTGTTACTGTAGACATCCAAATTTGACCACTTTCGTATGGTCAAATTCGTCCCCTTTATTCGTCTATTGCAACTCCCCCATCAATATTAATTAAATGATTTATTTAATTAATATTTTCCCTTTTCCTAAGGTTCCTAAGGTATTTAATCTAATAATTAAATACTTTACCTTTTACCCCTTCCTCTCTAAATTAAATAAATACATCAATTTATTTAATTTAGTCATTTGGCCTTTTAAATTTAAATCAATTTTTAAATTCCTCTTTTTCTCTCTCTTTGTCTCATCCTCCATAATCCCCTTTTAATCTGGATTAGTTAAATTAATCCATGCTTAGGATGTGCACACCTTTAATCAAGATTAATGTTACATCCTCCATAACTTGCAACTTGTCCTTAATCCTTCATTAGCCTCCTTAATCACTTGTTTGCACAAACTTAATCATATGATTAGGTCAACCTAATCCCCATGCCATTTATGAAATACCTCCAAGTCAACCATCATAAATGCTTTCTCCATTTAGCCAAGACAACCTCTTCTCCATGTGAATTAAAAATTCACATTTATTCCTCCAAGGCTCTCCTCTTCCCCATGTGGGTTATTGAGGAATTTTAAATTCCTCATGTGTAACATCTCCCACATGGGGACAAAGACCTCCTTTATGAGGAGACCTTGTCCCAATCCCAAGGTACTTCCAAGTACCTTCACATCATGTGAATTAAAAATTCACATTTATCCCTCCAAGGTTTTTCTCTTGCCCATGAGGATTATTAAGGAATTTCAAATTCCTCATGTGTCACATCCCCCCATATGGGGACAAGGACTTCCTTTATAAGAAGATCTTATCCCAATACCAAGGTACTTTCAAGTACCTCCACATCACCTTCCCCCTTTACACCTCATTGCCACATGGCAAGATGTGAGGGCTTGTGAGTCCTCAACTCACCATAGCCCTTCATCTTGTCCATGGTCGCTAAATCCTAGCCCTCCATTTTTTTAGAGGTCTTTCCCCTAAAATAGAGGATTTTGACCTCATTTTCATTCATTCACATATTCAAGCATTCAAGCAACTAAGTTCTCAAGCATTCAACTTTTGTATCCTCCATTGCTAAAATTTTCAAGCTCACTTTGCATCAATTTTGAGCACTTATCCAAATACCCACCTTCACCATTGCATCCCCCATTGCATTTACATCATTTTTCATCTAATTTGATGTGATTTTCCATCTAAAGGAGCATAGAAATAATCGATTCAATAGGGCCAACCAACCAATTGAGTTGGGTAAGGTAAACGACTTGTTTTTATCTTTTCTTTGTTCAAGTCTAGCTAGGCCAATCTTGAGCTATTGTTTTGTGCTTTTCTTTCTTTGCATTTTGTTTGTTTTGAATTATTTTAGGTTAGAAAACATGCTGCACACAATTTCTATATGGAATGAATAAATCCTTGATAAAAAATAAATAGATAATGCAAACCCTAGTTGACATATGTCTTGATCACATGACTTGAGACACAAAAAGGTACATGCCCTAAGAAATCTTAAGCATGCTAGTGTGAATAGCTCCTAATAATAAATGACAATGATAATGTTCAAACAATGGTAAGAACACTTATATAAAGAGTGCAAGAAATAAAGTGTTATGTGATAAAGCACATAAAGAGGAAAAGTTTCAATCATATAAGGCATAAGGATAGTATATAGTGAACAAAGGATAGAGAAATAAAAAAGCCACGACATACATGAAGGGACGTAGTGAAGTCATAGTATACATGAAAGTGGGTTGTTAGACATGACAGGGAATAGATGCACATACATGAACCAACAAGAAAAAAGCATAGTGACAAAGAAGATTGTGACAGTGAGTTGGTGGAGAGAGGATACACAAGCCAACATTGTGATATGTACTCTATGATACAACTTTCAACTTGTATAGGTTAGTATGTAAAATGATATGAAAATACATGAAATCAAGTCTTAGAACTAGTCAAGGCCCTATAGAATGTATTGTGAAGACAACCATAGTGGCAATATTATGATGAAGTTTCCCAAGTATATGTGAAGGCCAAATTAGTGATGTATTGGGTAGTGAATATGATTCTTTGATCACAAAATAGATGAGTGACAATAGTATAAAAATATAAATCATAGTATCATGCATGACAATATCCTATATATGACAATCTTCTATGAAGAGCCATAGATATGACAGGACACAAACAACTTAGGTAGTCAAGAAATATATGACAATACTTTTGACCTTTATGTATCACTATGCATTACTGACATGAATAAAAATGGTATCAACTATTACATAACAATTCATGAGTGGACACAAGAGAATTATAATCTCAAGTGATAGCTCAAACATGAAGTTTGTATAACATGAAATCACAATGACAGAGATATGAGAGAACACAAGCCATGAAATGTCTTAAAGTGTAATGTTTGTAAGTGAGTTATATAGCACTTGAAAAGGGTAAAAGTGTTTTTGGAAAAGTATAGTTGAAGAGTAGGCATCTTAATCATGATGGAATATGTGTCAAAATAGGTTTTAAAGATTCTCCTATGCCCTCCTAGGGAATTTATTCACTTTTACTATTTAAAACCTTCTCACACATGCCCTGTGGACATGGACAAGGGGCTATGACAGTTTGGAAAGTCCAAAGCAGTTGGAGGGTATTTAAAACCAATTGAATGACTTGGAAAACAAGTGAGAAGATATAGGTAGTAGTCAAATTAGTTTGAGGATTAGTTGCAAGTATCTAGGAGTGGAGTCAAGCTTCTTTAAGTCTCTATAGGAGCCAAAAAAGTAGAGGAAGGTGGAGAAAGTCATTTTTTTGTTCAACAATGCTTTCTTGGAGTCTTCAAAGGAGTCAAGGCAGGTAGAAAGTTTTCTAGCGCCCAAAGGAAGATTGGACCTAGTTAGACAACTAAGACACATGTAACCTTTTCCTTGTAACAAGTTACTAGTGAATAGAAGAGTAGTTCAAAGCTAAAATGCACACCTAGGGGTAGTTTAGGGGGAGTTCTTGTATTTTAAAAATAATACTATAACTAAAATAAGTTCTCTCCTATCAAAAAATAGTATTATAACTAAAAAAAATTAGTCACCTTATGATTGAAAGTCAACGTAAAATTTTAGTTTTTAAGTAATTTTAAAGTATTTTTTGACTAGATACATTTGCAAAGAATCTTTTTATCAATAAAGCTTAGAATTTGGCCTTTAAAATTATTTTCTATTGTATGCAATTCAATAGTTGATGTTCATTTCTGTGATTTCATAACATGAATCCTCAAATATATGTCACATTTTCAACATCTTTGAACAAAAATGCATATTTAATGTAGGTTGTAGTTTGTGTTATTGTGAAGATAGTCATTGGTTGTAAAAAAACACTTGTTCTTTTCCTTCTAGAAATTGCGAACACTTAAACCTTTCTACAAAACACTCATACTTAAGTTTGCAAAACACTGGAGTTGTGCCCTTTCAAAAGTTGACTTATTGAACATTTGTATGCAAACAACATACGTCTTAATAAAATATGTGGTACATCACCTCATTAGGATTTAGATATCATATCATAGCATTCTCCATCCTTTTCCTCAATAAGCAATAGTAGCATACATTAAATTAAGTGGATACCAAGGGTACCGACCATCTCTGGAGATTCACTCTAGGTTATGGGTAACCCACAAGCCCTGGAGTGTTTCCATGTTTCATTGGATTTCTGAGTCAAGCACTTCACAAGGGTGAAAGTCAAAGTGACTTATGAGATTCTAAATCTTACTAGATAGGATATTGACTTGGGTTCCTAGTCTATTGTTAATGGATTTGTCACTACTCACACCACTTAAAGTATTATTATTTTGCAATGAACTTTGATAAATACGTGACTAAGCAAGTGGTTGAATATTTTGAAACCTAAACAAATAACTTATGTTAAATCAATCTATGAAACTAAACACTTTATTTACACACTAGTTATTATATTAGATTATATTAGATGAGAATACTTATTCATTCTAATTAGATTACGTGAAATAATTATATTTTTATTGTAAGAATAAAGTAAAAAATATTAACCCTATCATTTAAGTGAATATAACTTAAATTTGATAATGACATCGCATATAGATAATTGAATAAGAAATATAAATTAATAGGTATAATCTATGAGTTTTAATAATAGCTTAAGATGTGGTCTTTAATTTAAGAAAATGTCATGAATTATCCATGAGTATAAATTATTGCACATCAATTTTAGTAGATGGTAAGTTTGCATAGTGTTGTTTGAAGCATAATAAATTATTTTATTGATCATATTTGTGGTTCTAACATGGTTAATTGATTTAGTTTATCATGATAGTTAGTTGTGATAAAAATTAGATTAATTGAGAATAATGTAATTATTGGTTTGATTAATTTTAAGATGTATTTGATTTAAAGCAATTATTGAGGCATTGGGTTTTGTACAACTAATATTGATGTAAATGGAAAGGAATTTACCAAAAAAGTACAATGATCAATGACTTGTTTGACAAATTATCTCTTCCTAGTAGTGCTATTTTTGGACAAATCTGACGGGACAAATTTTTATAGAGGTTCTTGGGAATCTAAACACACTTTCAAATACCCTTAATGGAGATACAACTTTCTTACAATGGCATCCTCGAAAATGAAACAAAAAACCTTTAAAACATCCTGTTACCAATCCTAATTAGCCCTCTAAGTGGCCAAAGCTAAGTTTTTTTGAAATAATGCCCTCACATGTGCTGAAATGGTGCAAAAACTATTTGAAAAATTAAATTATGTTACTAAATACCTACAAAAGGAATTTTATCAACTGGGTAGGTGTATTTATCCCAAAACTCAAATTTCTTCCTTACAACCCTAGGCGGGGTTTTGACAGGGCAACGAGTGAAAAAAAAAAGATTTAATATCCACTTTCAAGGCCTCAACCCACATGCATTAAGTTTGAATATACCCTTAACATCTCTAGAAACAAGAAAATTAAACAAATCACTTCAAAATTTACTTATTTTGCAAAAATGGAGGTCTAGAATACTAGTAACAACCTACCAACATACCTACAAACAAAAACTTCATCCCTTTTCTTTCCAAAATGACATAAGACTGATTTATCTATATTTTTAAAAGTTAAAAATCATCCCTAATGACCTACCTTATCCCATGCAAACCCAAGTTTACAAATTAAGCATTCAAACCCCTAATTAGGTGCTTGGGGTTAAATAAAAACACCAAAAATTGAAATTCATGACTACTTATTTGTATAAAATTAATTAAAAAACTCCTAACATTTGATTAAACATATAGGAATATTTTCTAATGCTAATATAGAGCAAGATAAAATGATGCTTGTGCATCACACTCGTAAGGAGCAAACAATTGGCTCATGAGCTCTTGCTCATGGGGTCTGCATGCAAGGTTACTCCCATGCTTATTGGTGTCTAATTCAATCATCCAAGTAGAATCCTCTATTGAATGATCTTTCCACTTCACTAAGTACTGGTAGTACTCTTTACCCCTTATCCATTTAACAACTTGATTGTCAAGAATAACTTCTAGTTCTTCCTTGTTGGCTTTTGGTAGCTAGTTTTCCCATCTCCTAACTGATATTTACTTTCTCTTAGTTGTGTCACTTTCATCATCACCTTATTTTTATGGATATAAGTCTAGAACATTGAATATAGGAGAGATTCCAACACCACTTGGCAATTCTATCTCATAAGAATTGTCAATTTTTTTTTATAAATCTTACAAGGGTCAATTTTCTTCATTTTTCTGTTTTTTATACTCACCTTTTGGAAACTTTTCCTTCCTCAAATGAGCTAATACCATGTATCCAATATAAATATTAATCTCTCTCCTCTTGAGGTATGCATTTTTTTCTATTTTCTCACACTTTCCTCTAACTATTTCTTGACTTGTTCATGTACTTGCAAAGCAATGACAAACTCCTCCCCCTCAAAACTTCTTTTCTCCATTTTTCCCAAATCCCTCAACTCAAAATAACTTTGGGATGCGAATCATAGAACTTGAAAAGGAATCATACCCACACTCATGTTAGGTGAATCATTGTAAGAAAATTCTACGTATGGCAAGATGAGATCCCATTGTTTGGGATTATCCTTTATTAAGCATCTTAGTAGATTTCCAAAAGTCCTATTGACCACCTCTATTTGTCCATCACTTTAAGGGTGGTATGCTGAAATGAAATTCAAAGTAGTGCCCAACTTCTTTCATAAAGTCCTCCAAAAGTGTCCCACTAATTTAGTATCTCTACCTGATAGAATTCTTAGTGGAATGTCATGTAATCTAACCACCTTTTTGAAGAATAAATCAACAATATGAGTAACATCACTTGTGGTATTGCATGCTATAAAATAAGCCATTTTAGAAAACCTATCTACTACAACAAGGATTGAATCATGGCCTCTTTAGGTTATAGGTAGACCCAAAACAAAATCCATACTAATGGAGTCCCAAGGTTTGTTTGGGATTGGTAAAGGCTAATAAAGACTTGTATTTGTACTATTTCCCTTGGAATATTGTCAAACTTTACACCTTTCTATAAAATTTCGTAGATTTGGTTGTATTTTAGGCTAAGTGTGTCAGTGTAGATTTGAGTCCTAGTTAACCCTTGGCGTGGTCTGCCTTCATTTCTTTCCACCACATAAGTGTTTGGTGACGACCTATTTAGTGGTTGCACATTTGAGGTGCATACGTTTCATTAAGGCCTTCCTTAACAAGGTTTTTTGAGGTCATGGAGGGTATACAAGCAAGGTTATTGTTGGAGATGTTGTGGTGTGTTGTGAAGTGCAAAAAGATGTGAATGTGATTGAGTGTGGCGATTTGAGTATGAGCTTAAACACCTAAGGATACCAGATGTAGTGAGCAGAAGGTGTCTATATTTTTAGTGTGTTTGAAGTTGCTGGAGGCAGTGAGCCGAAGGTTGTGGATGGTGCAGAGATGCAATGGTGGATTTTTCTCGTTACTTTGAGATAGTGAATCTCTCTGTAACAATATTCTTCTATTCTTCTTTCTTTCGAACAATGAGTCCTTTAGGTAGTGATCCCTTCTTCTCTTTTGGGTAGTGAGACCTTCTGATAGTGATCCTATTGTATTCAATGTTGCTATTCATATATATGTGAGATAATCCTCATCATGGTTTTTCCTTGATTAGGGTTTTCCATGTAAATTTGGTGTTCTCTTGTGTATGGTGTTAAATGTGTTTATATTTCATATGTTTATTGTTACCTATTTTTCAAATTGAGCTCAAACAGGTAGAGCTTGATGAAATTCATCATTTATAGGTACAAAATTTTTCATGTTTTGCTGATTAAGTGATCATTGATCATCATTGAGATCATCTTACATATGAATCATAGTTTTATTGTGCAAACATTTAAAACAGAAAATTGAGAAAATTTGCATAGTGATGCTTTTATTCATTTTGTAAAAAATGCTGAATTCCACACAAGCCGTGGAAGTAACTTTTGGATTTTTACAATCAAGTAAGGAATGCTTAAACAGTGGTATGCTATACAACTGAAAATAACGGAAGCATAGGGTAAAAGATGATCCGTCATTGCCTGGAATGACGAATCGTTGACGGTTGAGGTTCAGTTGTGACATCAGTTTTAGCTCCGTTTCCAGCTTTAGCTCCGGTTTCCAGCTCCAAAAGCATCTGCAGGAAAGATTAAAATGGCGTTAGAGATGGTCTCTAAGCAATAACGGATCAAACCCTATCATATGCCTACGCTACTGACAAGAATATAGGATACAGTCGATCAGGCATCCATCAGATGATTAAAAAAAAAATCAAGAGAAAAAGCGTAATTCAATGGAAGCTTTCAGCTTCTTTTATTTTGCTAACATGATTGTTTCAGTGTGCAGGTACAGGTTCATCATGTTCGAGATCATTTTATCAGATATGTGGAGTAAAACGGGCTCCCACAAGGGTTGAGCTCAGCATATCAAAAGGGACATATTCACAATTTTCATTCGAGGTACATGAATATTGATAACAGATATGTAAAGCAGCATATTACATTCATCTTTTTCATTTTTTGTTCAGCTCTACTTTGTTTTTCTTTACATTGCATCTAAATGAAATGTAGAGCATCTTTACATTAAAGAGAGACAGAGTATTCATGCATCTAAAGTATTCATAGCTTCAAAAGCATGTAGTGATCATGCATTTAAGTTCAAGAGACAGCAGAAAACAAAAACTTTCATGTTCATCAACTCAGAATATAATTAAGTGAAGGCAAAGTCATTACTTTGAAAGGTACAGATTTGAGCATAACACAGGAAAATGCTACAGTGGAACAACATCATAGTACTTTTAAAGAAGACCAGTGACAGAAAGTGACACAATTCTCTGATAATGGTAATCATTTGTAGCTAATAGCAAGCAAGGAAAATGCTACAAAAGTACCCAGCTAAACTGGAAACAAGGAGAGTGTGAATATTTAATCATTCTCAGCATATGCACATAGGTCTTCAATGACAAGAGTTCAAATACAAAATTTTTATTTTGAGAGAGAATTTGTGAAGATTGTGCAAAGTGTGAAAAAGAAAAATAGAGTTCTGTAATTTTAATAATGGGCAGTGATCTCATAGTGCAGTCAAAATGTTAAAAACAGTTATGAGTAGAATGCTAATATAACTGGTAAAATTAAATGTTTTGAGTTGTCAAAATCCTTCAATGGTAAGTAACAGATGCATATATCTAAAAGGAACATGACATTGACAGTCATCAAGGAGATTTTTCAGGAGAATAAACAAAAGGATAGTTTGCAGATTAGTATAAATGAACATGACAGTTATGAGACAAGTGCAAATGAAAGGATATCAGCATTAATTCTTATGTCTAACTGTCTGGATGAATGCATTTATTTTTTCTGTTTGGTACATCAGCAATGTTAATCATTTGAAAGCTTCTTTCGTCAAGACAACAGAGTGATAGCATGACATCTTAAGCTCACAAGGTATGCTTATTCATGAAAGTCACAAAGGCACAAAACAGATTTTTGTTTTCATGGATAAAAGCTTCAGATTTTTGAATCCATCATGCCATTAAATCAGAAAATGCAGCCCATGAAATTTAAATACAGTGAGAAAGAATCACACTCAGTAGAACAACTGAAGGGGTTAACAAATCAGATAAAAGTTTGCTGATTTAAAGCAAAAATCATATCTCTATGAAATTTATAAAATACCCAGATTTACATCTACAAAAAAATGAAATATTTTATCTGTTGTAGCTTCAAAAATGAAATATTCTTGCAAAGATCTCAAGAAGATGTTCATGGCGCAGCTTGAAAGTGAAGTGTTTGCAGATTTAAAACAGAAATCAGATTTCTATGAAAGGAAAATGCCCAGATTTGAAAAACGTGGCTGTATTTTCATGATAAAATAAAGTATTTTATCTGTTATAGCTTCAAAATGAAATGTCTTTGCAGAAATCAAAAGGAAATCTTCATGTACCAGCTTAAGAGTGAAGATTTTTGCAGATTCAAAAGAACAAAGACACAGATTCGAAGTTTTAAAGCAAAGATTGTTCTTTGTTTGTCAAAATACTTCAAGGATATTCAATGGCGGCTTCAAGAAATAACCAGACTTTCAGAAATTCGCATAAAAGTATCAATACCTGTTAAGATCTTCATTTTTTCGAATTTAGAAGAGTCTCCAGCAAGTTTGAAGCTAAAAAATGATCATGGTGGCCAGGAAAAGAAGCAAATTCGTCCAAAATTCGCAGCAAGACACAGAAAAACGAAAATGCATCACTCAGATTAGGAAAAATCGTGCCTCATGTGCCTTCCAACGTTTTTCTAAAAACGTCATTCTCTAAAAACGACCAAGAAAATGAAGATTTGTGCCCAGATTTGCAGGAAAAGCTCAGAAAAATGAAAGAACATCATTTAGAACAGTAAATCGTGCCCCATTCTCTCCACGTTTTTGAGAAAAAAACGTTATATATTGCAGGTTTGGCCCAAAAACGACCAGATTCAAAATTCTCATTGCCAAAAAATACCAGAAAGGCAAGTTCGTGGCTAGGGTTTGAACAGTGGCGGCGGCTGTTTTCCTCAAACTTCTCTAAGTCTAATGCAGAGAAATGATAACGAGTTTAGGGTTTGTTAGCTCTTTTTGTTCATTTGCCCTAAAGTCGACATTGAACCTTTGACATAATAATTTTGAATTATTATATGAGGACAGCTTTGTCAAATATTCCAAAAGATGGGCTAATGGTATGGTCGAATATGATTGAGTGAGTGTGGTCGGCCACTTCTATTAATAAAATGTGGAAATATTTAGAAAATATGCCAAGTATGTATGTATGGCCGTGGGCTTTTCAGTTAAGTTTTGTTTATTACATTAATATCTGTTATGTGCATTGATCAATAACAGCTAAATTTATTAAATGATTAAATTATAGATCATTTAATTAATTTAGTCACAAATGCAAATAAAAGATATTATAATAGGCAAAGTTAATTGAAGTGAGAGATATTTTTATCATGCACATGATAATAGAGTTGGAGTTTCAGTTCCCATGGGCGAATTGGTAAAAATGAGGCAGTTTTGCATGCTTTAAGCCACTTTTTCAGGGAGTTGCAGTTTAGTCATAATAGTGCATGTATCAGTTATGACTTGCCAGTGAGTTTGAGCTTGATTGGGCTTATTTTTGCATGGTTTTGGGCCTCCTTTTCAGAGATATTTTCTTTTGCTCGGATTTGGCTTTGGAATCATCACCCTTTCTTGGAGTTGGACTTTCAGTTCTTTTTGCATGCCTTTTGGAAAGGTTTTTTGTATATATTGAAAAACTTAACTGTTTTTCAATTCAGTTCTTGTTTTCTACTTTTGCCTTCAGCAAAGAAGATCATCTTGTAACTCAGCTTTCAGTTTAATATAGCAGTGTTTTTTACAAGTTCAAAGTGTGTAATTGCAGAAGATTCCTTTGAATTTCAGTACTTTAGAGTTTGCCTTCTAGATTTTGAGCATCGTTTCTGTGAAGAATTTGATCGAAGAATTACTGTGTTTCAGTTCTGAAACCTCTGATATTTTCTGTCTTTTTCACATATCTGTATGCAATTTAGTTTAAAATCACTGGTTATGCACTGTGCTTATTAATAGGTTAATACATTTTGTCGTGAAAACCTCGTTTTCCCTCAATATTGCATTAGATCAAAGCCTTTGTTTAAATCATTCAAGTGATTAAATTATTGAATCTGATTGTGCAGATTAGAGTTTTAAGAAGTTTGTTGTGAGTCATAATTGCAAGTCATTATCATTTAGGTGCAATCACCTCTCGTAGCTTTAGAATTTCAATTCAAGCAAGCTTTCTATCTCTTTCCCAGCCAAGTCAGTTAGTTTTTAGGAGGTTTTCATCAGGGAACCAGCCCTCTCTGGAGATTGATTCTCAGTTTTAGGCAACCCACAGGCCTGAGAATCATTCCATGTTTCAACAGATTGCTGAATTTAACTATTTTAGCGTTCGGGTGCAATCTGAATTGACAACATTTACATTATGCTAATACTTAACAAGGATCTAAAAGTTGATAAGGGTTTAAGGATTAATGAGGTATTGATGATTTTAATGTACAACTGATTCAACCCCCTCTCAGTTGTCCTGTGTGTCTAACACATTCATGGCATGAGGTATTGGTGTTATTGCCTTATCATTTTATTTCCATTTTTTTTATAACATTGTGAACTATTTTGTGTTGATTGGCACTTGTTGGGGTCCTCATTTCCATTTGAAACACACACTATTTTATTGATTCTTGTAGACCTAGGATTAATATTCATATAATTTCATTTATTGTTCTTAATATAGATGAACTTAGGCTAGAGAACACACATTTATTTTCTTTCTCTATACCATTGACTACATGTGAAAATTGAAAGGTAAATGAAGCTTGACCATGATGGAAAGATCCCAAGAATCCCTAACACTTTAAAGCTATAGGGTTTGAAGTAATTGAATGCACAAAGTTTTTGATGGACAACATTATCCCTTCTCTTTGTTATTTTAATATTTCACTTGTTTATCTTAATTTTTATCATTTTATAGCATCTAGTATCTCTTGGTTTGTTGTTCCTATTTTATTTAGTGTAGAAGTCAAAATTTGGTTGTTCAATCAAATTTAATAGATTTTTTGGATGACAACACACAACCTAGACTATAGCTCATGTGAGTCAAAGAACAATATAATGTGTGGATGTTTGTGCATCGTAGTCATGTCCTAGATAGTGAGTTTAATCTTTTGCTACTAGGTCTCTCATCATCTCTTACAATTCTAAATTCAATTTCTTAAATATATAATTTAGTTTTCTATAATTGAGCATTTTCTATGAACCCATCACACTCTCTCTTTCCTCTCATATAGTGTAAGTAGGAAACAAAGATTTATCTAGATAAGATTTCATTATTTTTTGTTTTGTTTTGAAAGTAATAAAGTAAGGTTTTAAATCAAAATTAAAATCACTTATTTTCACTAAATCTTGTGTAGATAACATAGAGTGGGATTAGTTGCAAAACCTTAATACATATAGGTAAATAAAATAACTTTTCCACTTTACTTTTGGTGAACCCAACATGTCACTTTTTAGTTTTGTATGCTTATTGAATCTTGTTGCTACAACCATCCCCACTTTACCTAAATCCTCCCTAACCACATTTCATGATATAGATATGGGATTTGACCATGAGGAAAAGCTTCATGTGAGAGTTGTAATATTGGTCCAAGATGAGCACTTAGTATATTTCCAATCCCACCTTGTTGGTTATAAGGATACAAACCATGTTGCAAACCACATTTTGGATTTCATGTAGATGATGTTGTGTTACCATCCTTAAGGTATTTATTTCTATGTAGGTTAGCACTTATTGTTAATAGTGCTTTTCCTAATGAAAATAATCAAGATTCCTACTTTAACATCAAAAATAACAAAATTTCTACATCATTGCCAATGCCTGATTTTCATACAAAAAAAATGATGAATATGGCTACTTTGACAATCCAAATTGGTAATGCAAGTGCTTCTTCTTCTACATTGGTGTGAAACCCCATTGATTCATATGGGCTTGTTCCCTAATCCCATCCTTTGACCTTTAATTTCATAATTGAGACTTCACAACCTTTGTCCCCTTATTCCTTGGGATACATACTATTCCTACCAGTAATACTATCACGACCACTTCATTGTATCCCTTCACATGACTAACCTAGTTAATGTAAAAATAGGGTAGTCCACAACAAAAAATTACTTCACTATCCACCTCTTTGTAGCCACTTACGACACCATACTACTATTATAGTTTTTATCACTCAAAACCCTTGCTATGTCTCTTCACTTGTTTTGACGTCCTATATTTTAAAAAATATAATAGAAAATGAGACCACAAAATCATCTCTCTATATTTACCATGTTACATAGTGATTTTATTTTTTAGGATAAGTTTTTAGAAAAACTATTTGTATGGTCTTTGAAAGATATTATATTGGAATGGTTTTTCTTTGCATTTGATCAATTTATTTTATTTTTTGACTAATTATTCAACTAGTTTTTACAATACTTTCAAGTGAACATTGATCCCTAAGATTGGAGTTGATGATTGAACTCCACAACCCCATAGATCACTTGCAAACAAAACATCCCATTATAGAAGAGAGAAAAATAAATTGATTTTCCATGAAGCCTAAGAATTCTATTGATACAATTATTGATAATTGATTGTTACTATATGGAATGGATAAATCCTTGATAAAAGATAAATAAATAATGCAAACCCTAGGTGACATGTCTTGATCACATGAATTGAGACACAAAAAGGCACATGACCTAAGCAAGCTTAAGCACGCTAGTGTGAATAGCTCCTAATAATAAATAATTAGGTGATTTAACTTTTTCACTTTAACCCCTCCCCCCCTCTTAAGTGCAACTTAAGGAGTATGATGAAATGGAAATATGCACTAATGATGAATGTATGGATGAATCTTGGATGCAAGGTTTGTTGAGGTACCCATGTACAAATAAATGAATCTTTCACAACCAAAGAAAAATGAGAAAACTTCAAAGGAAAAAACTCCTCTCCAAAAGAGAAAATAAACAAATGTGTACATGTGATGGAAGGATGACTCAACATGAACCCCAAGTGGTGCATGCATCACAAATGTATAATATATATCCCCCCATAAGAAAGAAAGGAAGAGACTATCTCTCCCTCCAAAGAAATAAGTAACTCTTATGCCAATGGTAGATGCTCAAAGAAGAACATTGAAGATGATAAAAAAATGACAAATAATGTTCCTTCCCCTAGGAAGAAATAGATTTGATTGTAGATGTAGAAGAAAATACTTGAGAGAGATGAGAGAAAAAGTCACATGATGTGTGCCTCTAAAAACTACTCACTACTCAAGTGTCTACACGCATGAGTCAAAAGATGTCACATTAGGTGAAATAAATTCAAACAACTATAAAAAATCATGAACAATCTCCAAAGACAATGATAATGTGCCAACATGTGTGTTGTAACTATCATCAAACAACTTATTTTCTCTTTAAGGTAGCTTCAACCCAATGTTCAAGTGCAAGGGTAGGATAACATAGTAATACCAAATCCTATCACAAGCTACTACATATGATCTACAAAACCTGAGGCCAACATGGGAGATCAAGATATAGGGGTTTCATAAGGATGTTTTCTAATAAGAGACAATGCATAAATATATGTATATAATAGATGTAAGAATAGATAATATAAGGAATGAGAATATATGCAGAGCAAATACTAAGACTTGCCTTTGTATTATATATATAGAAGGATTGATATATATATTTGTGTGTGTGTTATAAATGGATGAATGTCTCTTTCTAATTTAGGTAAATAAGGAATACATGCTAGTATAGTTTTTCTTATGCAAGTGCTCTTTTCTCTCACTGTATCCTTTGGGGTATAAACTGACTACACAAAAGATATTGGGGTTCAGATCGTTAGACTATGTTTCCATCTTTTTATCTATAACATTGGTTTCATTGCCAAGACTCTAGAAAACAACAAATAAAAATACAAAGTAAAAGGAGAAGCAATAGAGAAAGAAAATAAAGAAATTGATAGTGATAAGTGAAAAATTTCTTAAGCTTGTGGAGAAAAATATTATGTGTCACTCTCGTGAGAAGGGGGTAGGCACTTAAGGGATGAAAAATGGGAAGGGGGCAGGGATCTGGAAAGATCCCTGAAAATATGTAACTATTAAAAAATAAAATAACCATGGGATATATAAGAACTAATGAAAACTCAGATCAAAAATACCCATGGAAAAATGAGATAATAAAAGGGAAAAAGAGAATATTGAAAGAATTAGATTAGTAATGGAGATGAATGTTGAAGAAAGGATGTTAAAATAAGCCCAAGATTGATAGGAAAGGTACCACAAAAGGATGGAAGAGGCAGGAAAGGAAGGGAATGAGATAGGGGAAATGGTAGAAAACATGGGAAAAGAGGATAAGTGTGCCACTGAGGATGTTTTTGAGCATGCGATTATGGGTGCAATCGGGGAAATGAGAAATGTGATATTACAAATAGGAATTTTGAATATTGATAGAATAAGTCAAATTATAAATAATATAGAGGGAGAAATCGATGAGTATGGGAGAACTAGAAAGAATTAGGAACAAGAAGTTATGAAGATTATGAAAACACCTTTAATCATAAAAAAAATACCCACTACTTATTCTTTTTGGACAAATGTTCATATAAGAATAAATGAGAATTGGTTACAAGTGGTTAACCCTATAGAAAATATTCAACCCTTAACAATTCACGTAAAGTATTTTGATGAACTGGTAAATAGAAGTGTTTTGAAAGTACAAGAAGGAGAAGATGTGATGGAAAATAAATTAGATCCTATGAGTTTGACTAAAAATAATGAAGCGATACAAGTGACCAATCACATGTCAGTTATTAATGAAAGAATATCTCTGAGGAAAATGTATTTTGAAGAGATAAATTCTAATCAAACAAGATTACTTACTAGAAGAGGAAGGATATATTGAAATACTTAAATATGATGGTAATATCTTGCCACAAGATCACTTAAACACTTGCATACAAATATGGGAGGAAAGTAATGAGTATGATGAGAGACTATACATCCAACTCTTCTACTAGACATTAACATTGGTTGCTTAGGATTGGTATATAAATCAAGAAAGAAGAGAGAAAATCCTGGATAAAACTTAAAATAGATTTCCTACATACCTTTTCTTTTTATAATTAGGACCAACATATACACATTGCACTACTTAAAATGAAGGAAATAATATTCAAACTTGACATAAATAATGAAGTAGTCATACCACAACCTACTTCCCCATCACCATAGATAAAAAGGAATATGGAAATATATTGAATAGATGGATAAGGAGACAACTTGCAGTGAAAGAAGATGTTGTATAACATAGCTAGAAGATGTGGATAAATATAACATGGATATGGAGGTGAATCAAGGGGAAAGGGAGCTAAAATCACCTATTGAATCTAAGAAAAAATACTCTAACCAAAAAATAAAGCTTAGAGAGGAAAATATTGCTACAAGAGGGGACCCTAAACTGGAAAAAATAGGGGACTACTAGGGTGAAAAGGTGGTAACACAAGTTGTAAAAATTCAGTTAGAGTTCAAAGAGTTGTTACCTATAACATTCACAGACTTAAAGGGGATAAAAGAAGAAGCAAGTGCCATGAAAATACAACTCAAAGAAGGGGTTGTTGAACACCCAAAATATTGAGAGGGGGGGGGTGAATCAGTATTATTTTAAACCACTTAAACATTTAAGCATTCATTCCATATAACATATTCAACTTGTAGCAGGAAAGGAAAGTATGAAAGCAACCATAAAAGTACATAACACATGAACATATTTTTATGGAAAACCCAAAATGGGAAAATCCACAGTGAGGATTAACTCACAATATATTATAACCTGTTATAGTATATTATAGAAGTGCTCACTATAGGTGGACTCATTGTCCAAGTGGGCTCATTGCCCACTGAAAGAAGAAAAGATAGAAGAGATTGTGGTACACAACCAAGATTTGAACTATTACAATTGCATCTAACATATACATGAATTACAGTTCTATTGAAGCTCAAAATAAAAACTTCACACACTTCATATTGATCTATATTAACACTGCTCTACTTTGCATTCGCCTTATACTTGCACAATTTGCATTAACTATACATTACATCACATCTCTCTCTCTCTCTCTCTCTCTTCAAAACACTAAAAAAGATCTTACATAAATATCCATTTCATCCACAAACACCTATAACATCAATTAGGTCAACCTAATTAGATGCATTATACCAATTATACCTTGTTGACTCGTCATGCACATGTACATACTTCATGCCAAGATTCAACACTCATAAAAAATAAAAATAGGTCAGCATGGACCTATAATAACTCCCACATAATGGATTAATACATATTCAAACTCCACAATGCACAAGACTCATTGGGTTGGCACCGATAATGACCTAATAACAAAATTTTCCAACTATACATCCAAAATCAGACACGCGAACCTCAAAACTCTATGCCATTTAGAATACACAATCTACTAACACCTATCAACATATTAACAAATACATAAAGCAAGATCCCAATCCGTGGAGAAGTGTGGATTCACTAAAACATATGCCCTAAATTGGAAAACATCTATTACTATCAGACCGATATACTCATAACTTCAACACCAAGAGCCAAAAATATGAAATTTTAGAATTAGGTTCCTCTATTAGCCAACAAAATTATGTCAAAAGTGCAAAGAAAGATCTTATACAACAGACCAATGTGGACCCAAAAAATGGATGTCTTGTACTTAAAATTATCTGTATTGACACTTAGGTCAATTTTACCTTCGTCTATCTTCATCGGATGAAACCTTCTTGCAATGCCCACTGGATTACCATCTCAGAACATGCTCAAGCTATACAAAATAATCTGCATGATGGTCTTCATATCAAAATACAATGTTGAAATCAATGAAAACATTGTAATGCAATGCACTTATCCCCCATGCTCATGTTTCCAACAAATGCATCAATGACAAACTCCTTATTCTTCCAAAAATATCCCCCTTTGTCATTGATGGCAACATGCCAAAGCTATTCTCCCACAAATACTCTCCAATATTACTCTCCCCCTTTGACATCACGAGAAAAGGGCACAAAACATATACATAAGTCTTCACATATACCGAAACTCCCCTTGATTGATATTTACATATATACAAGATGAAAACATAACTACCTCCCCCTAGGAGTGCTATCCAACAAAAGATTGCACTAGAAATATGCCTTTATACCTTCTGCATATGTATAGAGAAATTTGAAACAATAATTGAAATGCATAAAAGGAAAGAAATGTATTCACCTAGAAGAAGAGTTTGACCCTTGTAGCTTCTCAAGGTGGGCTTGCCACTCTTGCTTCCCTTCTTCCCAAAATTTCTTGGCTATGCCAAGCATTCTACTCTAAGTTCCAAAATCCATCAAGAGTTCCTCACCATCATCCAGAGTGTTGGGTACCAGATTTAGCTTTGAAGCTCTTTCATCACTCAACAGGGCAATGAAAACATATATGAACTTAGAGTTCAACAGATCCTTGAGATTACCAAACTACATTATAATACTTTCTTTCTGAGCTTACAGTTGGAAATACTGCTCATGCAAGTTCTTTACTGCAGACCTTGTGCTTCCATCCAAATCATATGTCAAATCATAGGCATTGGAAGATTTGTCAATTTGGGACTCAATTGAGTCCATCTCATCTCTTATGATTTTTGTGGATCCATGCCATTCCATGCAAAACTGAAACAAAACTTTGGATTCCGCCACACAAACTTGCACACACTTGAGATTTTTTTGAAATTTCTTGTGTGCATTGGTACACTTCTCTATGACATCCATCAATTTCCTATCATTTATCTTTTTCTCTAATTATTTTTCTAACTTCCCTTTCAAACCACTTGCATACTCCTTAAAATAATCAAGCAAAAACTTTAAATTATCCATATCGGAGAGGGAATTGTCAATGACAATGCCAGGTATGGATTCATGCAAAACCTTTACTACCTCATCTATAATTTCTCCACTCTTATGATGTGTTTATATGATTTATTTTTGGGCAGATGTGTGGAAAAAATCACCCAATTGAAGCTTGTGAATAGGAGAAATCTTGTTCATGTCCACATATCCTTTTTGCATTGGAAGTTGTAACAACTGGGCATACACTACATGTTGGAATTATAATTGCATGCTCAAAAGATGTTTTAAGGAATCTCTAGAGGAACCATAGGATTCACCAGTAGTCTTTACTTCCTCCTATGTAGCATTCTCCTTCAAATACTTTTATTTATCACTAGTGTCAACTAGTGTCCCCATTTCCTTCTTTTCCTCAGATGCATTCTCATCCTTCTATTCATTACTCTTCTTTGCATCATCTTCACTGATAACTTGTTTTTTGTTATTTAGAGGAGTGATTATCTCCGGTTGGCCTTGACTAGTCTCAGATACCGGAGGATGTGTTTGACATTTCGTAGAAGTATCCTCTGCAATTTCTTCTTCGATGGCTTCTCCTTCTTCAACATTTTCCTCACTAACAATTTCTTCCACTTCCAGAGGAACATTATCTTGCACATTACCTTCTTCAAATCCATGCTCATGTTGAGCATCATCATGTTGTGCATCTTTTCCAATACGCACATTTGGAGTAGGAATCTCATCTTGTATTTCTTCTTTGTTCTCTATAGTCATCCCTAATCTCTATGCTAAATCCTCAACCTTTTCTACAATCTCTTTCTGGAGCCTCTTGCGATCATTTTGATCTATGCTCATGAGAGTAGTTACTCTTTGCTTTGTCTAGAACTCCTTGTTGTCTAATTTAGCTAATGTGGCTTTATTATCCTTGGAGAGAGGTAGACCAATATTTTACAAAGTAAATATTTTCTTTGCTTCTTCCTCTATAGCCTCTTGCTTCCTTGCAAGTAGTACATTCCATAGATCTTTAGGCATTTTCTTCTCAATATTCTACATATTAACTTCAAAAACAACAATGTATTTCATAATTGTTTCCAGAATGGTGGCCATGTCCACCTCATATGCATTAGTATATAAAGAAGAAGTCTCCTCCAAAATTTCATTCTCCACAATCCCATTGAATATAGTATCACGTTTCATACCTGGCTATGTGCCCTTGCTAGACACTTCTTTTTCTTTCTCTTGTCTTCAAGTGTTTTCTTCTCTTTTTCAGACTCTACTTTCTTCTCTCTCATTTCCATTCTGAATCCTTCCTTCTCATTTTCAACCTCTGCTTCGTTATCCACATCAACAATATCAAACTTTACCTTCTTTGGATCGGCTTCACCTTGTGAAGCTTTTTTTTCCCCTCTTCCAGACCAATAGTTTAGTGTCTTTGTCTTCTTCTTCTTCATCTTCCACATTTACTCCCAAGTATTGCCCCCTTGTGGCCCTTTTCTTCACTCCTTGTAGGGCTAGTTTGTTGTGTTTTTGGAGCAACCTTTTCCTTTTTAGGACTCTTTTGTTGTTTGAATGGAGAGGTATTCTCCTTTGCTTAAGAAGTTACAAGCTCTACTATCTTTTCTCTTATAGTAGTATTAGTCCTGAAGGACTTGGAGGCAACTAGAGGAGTGGTGGTTGTTCTATTAGATCTTCAACACTTGATGATCCTCCCAGTGAGCCACATGAGAATTTTTCCATCTCCACCTATTCTTTAGTGAGGCCAATTTCCTTTGCAAGTGTTGCAGTCATCTTGCCAATGGTCTTCTTTATCTATGATTTCCTTTTTATAAAGATGTACCTCCATTGAATTCTTATAGGTGTCATACCTATCTTCAAAGGTGTCTCTTGGATTGCTCAACATAAATTATATTGAGTTGGAAACTTCATCTTCTGTGATTTCATATCCCATCTCTGGGATCCAAACGGTCCTAGGCTCAATAACCTGTATAATAAAACAATAGTTTGTTACAAGAAAGATGATCTCATTCTTGTATTTTTCAACCATGCTTTAGGTATCCTTTGCCTTGCCTGCATTTTCTCTTGGAAAGTTTTGAAGAACCCCAAGAGAGCATTCTTCTATGCATCTGAGTCACCCAACCTTTTCAAATGATCTCTGATCTTGTGGGCTACAGGTCTATCCTTTAGCCACACAACATTCCTTGTTCTAGGGAATTCATTCAAGAAGTAAAATAGTAAATAGATGACCAATTTCCAAATTTAGAATCATACTTAGAATCTTTTATCTTTTGCAGGTTCTCTAGAAGATGCAACATCAATAGCTCACATAAATTATAATTAGCTCCCATCTCAACCATCTCATAAGCTATATTGATGGTGGTTGTGGATACAAAATTATCTTTGTTAGAGAATTACAGTTTGTATCCTATCATCATAGAAGTATACTTTCAGGTTCTTGACATCGTTGATGGTCAAGGTTCTCTTGTCATACGTTGCACCTGTTCTCTCCATTAAAACCTAATTCTTCACATATTTAAGTAGCTAAGCTGGTCCAATTGAGCATAAAATAGTGGCAACCCTAATAGCCTCTTTGTTTATCAGATGTGGAATATCAAACCAAAGGAGCTTATCATGAATGCGCTCAAGGTGTATCTCACTCACTCATATACATAGTAAAAGAAAGGAAACCTAGTCTAGACATCAAGTTTCTTTTCTACCAAACTCTCAAATTTTGATTTCAACTTGAAATCATCTTCGGTGAGCTCTTTGTACCACACATCATTCAACTTTGTATGATTATATTCTTCCAATTTAAAATGAATATATGCCCTAACATCTTCTATGTGCAAAACTCCATATGGGATGTGCAAAAGTGCACCATCTAGATCATCCACCAATGACTTGTCAGGATACCATTTGAATTCAGGGTGAGGATGCTCCATAACCTCTACCACATGTGGTGTATACATATTTGTAGCAAATTGAAAATGCTTTATGAAATTAGGGTAAATAAAAACTACAAATAACTTTTAGAACACTTTTCAACTATGGTTTCGCTTACACTAATTATCAATCACTTCGACCACTCCACTTCACTCTTCGTCTGCTCCGCTCTCCTTGAATGCTTGTTTGTAAATGATTTTTGATTAAGTGAAATCACTCATAACCCTTTTGAATTTGACCTAATTTCACATTGAATGCTTCAATTTATAAAGCTTTCAAACCCTAACTATATGCACAATCTATTGGAAACCGTGTCTCAACTTACTAGCTTGACATTGGCAACATTGTGTTCTTTTCTCTCTTTGTCGACAATACAACATACCATTGAAGGGACTTTGTTCATAGTCTCTTTGATGGCCCAATAAGCTTTCATGTCTCACCTAGCTCTTTATCGGCGAGACACTGTGTGGTTAGCAAGACTTCTGCCATTGTCTCCTCGATAGACCATATTCCTTGTTGTGGCATCATGTTTACATTATCGGTGAGAGTAGCTCACTTTGGCAAGAGTTTCTGAGATATCTCTTCGATATTCTGAAACTCTGATGGAGTATCTTGTCAGCAGGAGGTTGCACCATCGTTGAGACATTAGACAATGTCTCCTCAACATTCTGATGAGGCTTCATGTCAGAGAGACCTGAATGCTTCGTTGAGACATTGTGAAATGTCTCTTTGACATGCTAATAGAAGTCTTGAATGCTCTTGTTGATGTGACCTTGACTGTTTGTTGTGACTTTTGGAAATGTCTCTTTGACAAGTTGGCGAACCTCTTGAGTAGTAAAGTGGACATCGATGAGACATGTGTGTATCGGTGGGAGAAGCTAAAATATCTCATCGACATGGTGATGGACTTGGTCGTTAGTGAACCGTGAGAAGCACGTATTGGTGTGAATCAAATAGATCGGCAAGAGATTGGAGTGTGTCTCTTCGACATGGCTTGATATGGTGACTGCTATGTAACGATTGGTCTGCTGTTACGAATGGGAACCAAATTGGTATGTTTCTTGTATGGCTTTGGTGATGCAAATTGATTGTGATTTCTCTCAGGAAGAAAAATGCTATAATGGCATAATGCATTGTAATAGTGCTAGAGAGTCGTGTTGTGAGTTTGATGAGAGAGAACGAGATTGATCAAAATTGTTATGTTTCCTGAATTGTATGTGATGAATTGACATCTGAGAGCAACAAACTGTAACTTTGTATGTGGACTTTGTTCATTGTATTACAAAGTGTTTTTGCTTGGTGTGGTGGGTTTTTCAATTGAAAGGGTTTTCCCATGTTAAATCTGGTGTCCATTATGTGGTTGTGTTAAATTTGTTCTGCTATGTTATTCCTTTAATGTGCATCTATAATGAACTATAATTTGAATTTGAACCATATGTCTGCATTCTCTTCTTAGAATTAACATTAGGAAAGTGTTTCCACACCTCTACTTTCCTTACACAATCAACCTCAAATGCTTCACAAACTTTCACAACATGATGTTTTCCATTGGTTCTTTCTTCAGTAGGTCAAGAATGTTGACCCACACCTCATATCCATGTACTGAAACATCAACACCACTTCTCTAGTAGGGGATAAGGAATCTTCTTTTAATGCTCCCCATAAGCCAAAGCTCTCTTCTTAGTTTCCAGAGAAGACATCTACACTAGATGATGGTACATACTCAACCTTTATTTTACTACCTTCCTTCTTTCTCTAAATATTGCCCATCTCTTTCCTCTACTAGATCAACCTTTGTACTAGATTACTCTTCTTTACTGGATTATCCTTTTTCATATTTTTTCTTTTGCAAAAATTATTTAAATGTTTCCAAGTCTACTACAATTATAGCATATGACATTCTTTTGAATAGTTTTACCTCCATTCATTCTAGATCTGCATTGATTAGCTTTATTCCAAAATCCATTGCATGTATAACTATAGCCATTAAAAGATTGAAATTTCATACCATTCTTATAGCCATTCACCATTTGAATTTTGCATTCATTAGCCTTATGACCAAACCTCTTAAATGTAAAACAATGACCAAGAAAAGATGGAACATTCTACTTCATTATTATTCTACATTCTATAGCCTTATGTCCAAAGTTATTGTAAGAATAACATAAACCATTAAAATATGGGTACCTTTGTGCATTTGGTTGTCTGATAGGTGGTCTTCTGACTTGATTCTTTTGATTGCAAATCTGCTTGCCATTTCTCTTCTTATCTTCAGTCTTCTTTTCAGGCTAATTTGGGGTTTGATATATCTTTGATCTTTCTCCTATCTCAAACCTTAATCCACCTTTGTCTTTAGATTCTTTTTTATTTTCAATCATTTCATCAAGATTTGTAGAACTCATCTTGATTTTTTCTTCATGACTCTTTGCTTTCTCAAGCTCTGATATGAAGGTCACAACCTCTTCTTCAAGTTTTTAACATTCCTCATATTTTCTTTTCATTTTTCCATTAAGATATTATTCAATTCTTTTTCCTTGTTCAACTTACACATTAAGACAAGTAATTGTTTCATTGGATTGCTTCAATCGCTCATTAACTTCCTTATGTATTTCTCTAAACTTCTTGATTTTCTCTCTCAACTTTATGATACACTTATCTTCTTCTTTGACATTTTCTTTCAGATCTCTATTTTCACCTTCAATTCTTTCTAGATCTTCAAGAGCTATTTTGAGTTCTCCATTCATGTCAACCATGCACTCTTCTTCTGTAAATCCAACAATAGGTATATCTTCTGAAGGAGTAGGAAATCTTCTAACAACCATGTGTTCAACCTCCAAGATATTCCCCAAGTGGTTAAGCTCCTTCCAAGGAACCAAGCTTTGATACCAATTGTTGAACACCCAAAATACAAAGAGGGGGTGAATCAATATTATTTTAAACCAGTTAAATATTTAAGCATTCATTCTACATAACATATTCAACTTGCAGCAAGAAAGGAAAGTATTAAAGCAACCATCAAAGTACATAACAAATGAACACCCAATTTTTACGCAAAAAACCCAAAATGGGAAAAACCATAGTGAGGATTAGCTCACAATATATTATAACTAGTTATAGTATATTACATAAGTGCTCACCGCAAGTGGACTCACTGCCCACTCAAAGAAGAAAATATAGAAGAGATTGTGGCACACAACTAATATTTGAATTGTTACAATTGCATCTAACATATGCATGAATTATAGTTCTATTGAAGCTCAAAATATTGACTTCATACACTTCATACTGATATGTATTAGCACTCTGCTCTACTCTACATTCACCATATACTCACACAATTCACATAAACTATACATCACATCACATCTCTCTCTCTTCAAAACACCAAAAAAGATTTTACATATATCCATTTTGTCTACAAACATGTATAATATCAATTAGGTTGACCTAATTAGATGTATTATACCAATTATACCTTGTCGGCTCATTATATGCATGTACATACTTCACGCCAAGATTCAATACTCATAAAAAAACAAAATAGGAAGACATGGACTTATAATAGCTCCCACATAATGGATGAATACATCTTCAAACTCCACAATGCACAAGACTCATTGGGTTGGCACTGGTAATGACCTAATAACAAAATTTTCCAACTGTATATCCACAATTAGACACAAACCTCCAAAATCTATGCCATTTGGAACACACACTCTACTGACACCTATCAACATCTTCACAAATTCGTAAAGCCGAATCCCAATCCACGAAGTACAGATTCACCAAAACATATGCCCTGAACTGGAAAACACCTGTTACTGCCAAACTGATATACTATTACTCATAACTTCAACACCAGGAGCCAAAACAATATGAAATTATGGAATTAGGTTCCTCCATCAGCCAAAAAAATTATATCAAAAGCATAGAGAAAGATCTCTTACAACAGACCAGTGAATACCCAAAAATTGGATGTCTTGTACTCAAAATTACTTGTATTGTGACTTAGTCATTTTTTCCTTCATCTATCTTCATTGGATCAAACCTTATTGCAAAATTCCCATTGGATTACCATCTCAAAAAATTCTCAAGCTATACGAATTGATCTACATGAAGGTCTTCATACTAGAATACAATGTTAACATCAATGACAACACTCTAATGCAATGCACTTATCCCTCATGCTCATGTTTCCAACAAATGCATCAATGAAAAAATCCTTATTCTTCCATCAACGGTTAAACCAGTAAAAAAACCTTATGGACTCAATCCAAATATGAAAAAGTAAAAGTTGAACTAGACAAAATTCTTGCTACAAGTATTATAAAACTAGTTGAGGATGTAGAACAAACAAGTCCCATGGTAGTACAAAACAAAAAGATATGAGAACTAAGGATATGTGTTGATTATAGGGAGTTGAATAAAACTTGCATACACGATCATTTTCCTACACCTTTTATAGAATAAATATTAAAATTAGATGCTGGTAGAGAGATATATTCCTTTATTGATGGGATTTTCAACTATCACCAAGTCAAAATAAGGGAAGAAGACCAACCCAAAACTATATTTTCATTGTACTGGGGATCATACATGTACACAGTGATGTCATTTGGTTTGAAAAATTCCCCTATGATATTCAATAGAATCATGATAAATATATTCAAGAATTTTATACATGACTTTTTGGAGGTATATTTGGATGATTGGATAGTGTATGGATTAGTCAAATATCATGTGCAAGTGCTTAGAATGATCTTAAATAGGTGTAGAATTATGCATATTGCATTGGACTTAAAAAAATGCATATTTTTGGTACCAT